>WOXC01000732.1:55000-456930 GCA_011680675.1 Gymnobelideus leadbeateri | reverse complement strand
AAAAATAATTTTTACATGTAATTGGGGGAAAAATAAAATAATTCAGAAAAAAGAACTATAAAGTTATAGATAAATTGATAGTCTTCATCGATGGAGGGAAATTCCATACCAAGAGTTTACAAACAATAAACATCCAACAGAGATGAAATTATAGATCTCAACTAGGTCTTGATCATTTCTTTGTCATGGATCCCTTTGGCAGCCTGGTGAGCAGATGGACCCCATCTCAAAATACTATTTTAAAATGTCCAAAATAATATGATTATAATTGAAATCTGTTATGTTGAAATACAGTTATTAAATAATATTTTATTAAGTTTGCAGGTACTAAGTTAAGAACCTGCAGTCTAGACAATGTAAATAGATGTCCACCTGATGTTTTTGTTGACAGGTACTTAACCTCTGTTTTCCTCAGTTTCCTCATCTGTAATATGGATATAATAATAGAACTACTTGTAGCATTGTTGTAAGGATTGAATACAATATTTGTAAAGTACTTTGAAAATTGTAAAGTGCTATCTAAATGCTAGCCATGATTTTTAGTGTAGTTGTGGCTCTAACTGACACTTATCTCTCAGGATTATTGTGGTGGTTAAATGAGATAATAATAATAGCTAACATTTACATGGCTTCTATTATGCTGTTCATGTGATCTTTGAAGCAATCCTAGAAGGTGGGGGTTGTTATTATCCCCATTTTACAAATGAAGAAACTGAGGCACAGAAGTGCCCAGGGGTCACAGGGCTGGTAAGTGTCTGAAGCTGGATTTAAATTCAGGTCTTCCTGACTCCAGGCCCAATGCTCTATCCACTGATCTACCTAGCTGCCCATATATGAAAGATAGATGTAAGACATCAGACCTCAAAGTTCTATGTAAATACTACCTACCATTGCTGTTGTTACCACCCTCACCGTAGTATAATAACATCCTAAAGAACTTGGGAAGAAACTCTGAACACTGTCCTGAGAAGAATGGTCATTTGTCTAATTATGTCTGCTCTGTTGATTTCAGGCGCTTCGATACCCCTACTTTCAGGTTGGACATCCCCTAGGCAGCACTCCCCACAGCCTTCAGGAAGTGGGGAAACCGCAGAAAGAATTCCATGAGAAGATGGGACCACCACCTCATATTAAACCCGTCCCTCCTGCAAACCCCCCTGCCAAACCACACCCCCGGATTTCTTCTCGACCACACCAACCCAGCCAGCCCCCACAGCATGTCCTATACCCTTACATAACCGAGGCTTCAACCACAGATCCCGAGAGCCAGCATCAAGAGGACCAGGCTACTCCAATGCTTTTCCCAGCCCTCCACAACAAGATTCCTCAGAATGTAAGGGACTTTCGAGTGAACCTTTTTAAATCTCTTTTTGTTGTTGTTGTTCAGTCATTCAGTCTGTCTGAGTCTCTGTGACCCCATTTTGGGGGTTTTCTTGGCAGAGATACTGGAATGCTTTGCCATTTTCTTCTCCAGCTCATTTTACGGATGAGGAAATGGAAGCAAACAGGGTTAAGTGACTTACCCAGGGTCACATAGCTAATAAGTGTCTGAGGCTAGATTTGAATTCAGGAAGATGAGCCTTCCTGACTCCAGGCCCAGCACTCTATCCACTGCTCCACCTGGTTGTGGACCCTAACTAGCTACATAATATTGGACAACTCATTTAACCCTTCTGAGAAAAGAGGCAGATTTTCATCATGAGGTAAGGAAGAATTTCCAAACAGAAATGAAGTGGGCATCCCTGGGAGATAGTGGGGCTCCCCTCAGTGGAAGCCTTCAAGCAAAGACTGGGTGAGCCCTTGGATACACTGTACAGGGCTTCATTTTCCAGATATGGGTTGGGCTTGGTGGCCCTCAGAGTTTCCAGCTCTGAAATTTTATGATTCTAAAATTTCATTTTTTAATACTTATGCACAATAGTTATTCTTGTTTACTCAATATTGGTTATTTACTGAGACCTGTTGTGTGTCAAGTGCTGTTTTCAACACTGAAGAGAATATAAAAGTAGGAAACATGGTCCCTGCTTTTAGAGAGCTTTATGTTCTGGTTGAGGAGACAAGAGGGGCTAGTTGGGGCAGTGGGTAGAACACTGGACCTAGAGTCAGAAAGACCTGCCTCAGGCACTTACTAGCTAAATGACTCTGGACCAGTCACTTGACCTCTCTTTGCCTTGGTTTCCTCATCTGTAAAATGAGGATCACACCAGTACCTTCCTCCCAAGGTTGGGGTGATGATCAATGAAATAATAATTGTAAAACACTGAGCACAGTGCCTGGCTCATGTTTGGTGCTATAGACATGTTAGCTATTATCAGTATTATTATTACACAGGAGACAAACGTAACACAAGGTAGCATCAGAAAACACACAGAATGCTGTGTAAAGGAAAATATCTGTAGAACCTCAAGAAAGAGATAAACAAGAACTGGGCTATTTAGAAAACTCTTCCTAGAGAACATTTATATCTTGGCTCACCATATGTAAAGCTATCCATAAATAGCTCATTAAAAAATAGAGATATTCTGATTATCTCTTTTTCTGTATAAAAGGATATGGGTTTTTTTTTGCTTTTATTTTTTTTGGAGGGGAGAAGGCAGGGCAATTGGGGTTAAGTGACTTGCCTAAGGTCACACGGCTAGTTTTGTGTTGTGTCTGAGGCTGGATTTGAACTCAGGTCCTCCTGACTCTAGGGCCAGTGCTCTATTCACTGTGCTACTTAGCCTCCCCTAAAAGGATGTTTTTTATCCCCTCATCCCACTTTTGCAAAACATTTTTGAGTTTGAAGACATTTTTTGAAGGATCATCAAAACGCATTTTAAAAAGAGAAAGCAGTAAGTGTTCCACTTTAAGTGGGCAGTGGAGATTGGGCTGTGGCTTTGTTTTAGGCTGAATAGCATTGAGAAGTTTTCTCTAAATGTGGCAGCTAGCAGAAACTTTTAATGCTGTCAGTCCTTCTGTGGCTACTGATCACACTTCTGTGTGCTGGGCACAATACTAGGTTTTCTGAGCAAAATAAAAATATTCCATTGCCTCCAAAAAATGAATCTTTTGGTTGAAAAAATATATATAGAAAAAAGCAATTGATTCTACACAGTTAACAGACAGCAATGCAATCTAGCTCCATCAACATTTTTTAGGCACCTACTATATGCCAGACACTGTGCTAAGAAGTGCATGGGGTACAATTAATAAAAAGAAAGACAGAGCCTGTCCTCAAGGAGTGGGAGGCACTCCACAAAGGGAGGCTAGAAGGGGGAGGGATTGGTCAGGTAGCGGTACCTGGCATGGGAGCATCTTGTTCTGTGGAGTTGAAGCCAGGCAGGACAGCAGATGCAAAGTGGGGTGAACTGAGTCAGGTTTCTACTCTCAGTAGAGGAAGGCAGTGGCAGGAGTCTGGGACTCTGCTCTGCAGCTCTCCAGTCAGAGGGGAAAGGAGGCTGAAGGAGGTGATGTCAAGGCTGGAGTTACCAGCATGGTGGGGAACTTAGAAGTGAGAAGCTTAGCCTGAGAAGGCTCTCTTGTTCTGTGGATTGAATCTAGGCAGGGCAGCAGATACAAATTGGAGGGAGGAGAGTCCAGTTTCTGCCCTCAATAAAGGAAGGCAGGGGCCGCTAGGTGGCACCATAGTGCAGAGAGTGCTAGGCAGAGTCAAGAAGACTCCTCTCCCTGAGTTTAAATTTGGCCTCAAATACTAGCTTTGTGATTCTGTTTGCCTCAGTTTCCTCATCTGAAAAACGAGGTGGAGAAAGAAATGGCAAATCACTCCAGTATCTTTGCCAAGAAAACCCCAAATGGGGTCAGGAGGGGACACAACTGAAATAAGGGAATGACAACAACAGCAAAACAAGAAGGCATTGGCAGCAGACAGTTCTTAATAAGAAACATCCCTCTGGGCAGTGGGGAGAATATTGTAGCTTGCATGTCCTGATTAATTAGCCCAGTGGTCACACAGGCCTCTTCACCAGATTTGTATGCCCTTGTATAAGTGATTATCTGAATTGTGCTAACTCGCAGATAAGGAAGGGATAAGAAACTAGTTTTCCTAAAGATATGAGTCATTTCTAACTTTGTGCCAATTAATTTTTTATGTCATTACTTCTATAGTTGGGAAATGATACAATCTGTATTATCCAAGAGCAAGATAGTAAGTCCCAGAATCTTCCAAAAAAACTCCTCTTCCTGATGACAATGACATACAATAGCCCCAGTCCTGCTTTTATTAGAGAAGCAGTGTGGTATAGTAGAGAGAATACTTGATTTGGGGGGAGAAAAATTGAGTTCAAATCCTGCCATCGACCACCCCTGTGATCTCCCTAGTTCCAGCCACATGTAAATAAACTTTCAAGTCTTTCCAGCTTTAAATCTAGTATCCTGGATTTGTTGACAAGGGGATGCACCAAGTTGGTGACTGTGCAGCTTGGCATAGTGGATTGATTGTTAGACCAAAGTCAGGGAAGCCCATTTCAAATGCTGCCTCCAATATTTACTTAGATATGTGAGCCTGGGCAAGTCACACATTGCCCTACACATGATAGGTGCTTAATAAATGCTTATGGACTTTACTTGACCTCTCAGCCTCAGTTTCCCCATCTGTAAAATGAAGTTAATAATAGCACCAACCTTCTACTTATTCTCTCTCTTTTGTGTTTTGTTTTGTTTCGTTCTTTCTTTCTTATTATTCATTCCATTGGTGACAATTCTTCTTTACAACTTGAGTAATGTTTAATGCGAAGGTATTTGTAGAACCTATATCAGATTTCATGCTTCTGTGGCTGGGGAGAAGGAGGGAGAAGGAGGTGGAAGGAAAGGGAAGGGGAGAAAATTTGGAAAATAATAGCACCAGCCTTACAGGATTGTTGTAAGGATCAAATGAGATCATATGTGTAAAATGCTTTGAAGATTTAGAAGAGTTATCTAAATGCTGTTTGTTATCATTAATAATAGATATTAACTAAACACTATGATGTGTTAGACTTTTTGTAGGTCTGTTGTTCTAGGAACAAAATAGCCTTTGTCCTCAAGGAGTCTACTTTGTTCTAAGGGGAAGGGGGAAAGAGCTTCTGCTCAGATAAGCAAATATATAAAAAGAATAATAACTTGAGGGTGAGTGGGGAACACTAATAAATCCTAGAGGCATTCTTTTAATATTGAAGGTTATCTTTTCCCACCTTTGTGTGTTTACAGAAAATTCTGGCTGGCATAGAGCACTCAAACGGTGAAATTAAGCCAAAGAGTCGGAGGTGGGGCCATGCATCCAGGTCAACAAAGGATTCTGATGATTGGGATGACTTGGATGACCTCGATTTCAGCTCTTCCCTCACCAGGACTGATCTAAAAAATAAGAAAAGACAGAATGATGAAACTCTCTGTAGGCAAGTTTTATATTATTTTCTTTATTTCTGTTATCATTTATGTATTTATATTATAATTTCTCTGAGTTTATACATATGGTATACAAGCTCTGGAAGATTCTCCCCAGTTGGAAAGACTTCCAGAAACAATCCTAATAATGGATTATATTTCTCTTTTGCCAAGAGCCAGTCTACCAGCCTAGATAAATTCAGAGGCCCATTGCTGGCCACTGGGCTGCAAGGGGATGAGTCTTCTATCCTAGCAGCTGGCAAAGGCCATCCATTGAGTGGCATAGGGGCTTTGATATGTATTTGTAGAAAGAGTGACTGTCACAAAATCATAGGTACCTGAAGTAATGATCTTGGACGGGAGAAAATCAGTCTGTGAAGATCATTACTTTGGTGCTAAAATAAAGCCTGTTCTCTTATTACAGATTTGAGAGTGTTTTGGACCTGAAGCCTTCAGAACCCTTAGGTACCGGCAACAGTGCACCCACCCATACTTCCTATCCGCGACAAGACACTCCAACACTGCGATCTGTAGCCAAGCAGCATTACTTGAAGCACTCTAGATACCTGCCTGGTGAATAGAAATTTTTTACCTTTAACACTATAGGCACTTAATAGATGCCTATTGATTGGTTGGTTGATAATAAATCAGTGATGTTCCTTGTCTAATAAAACTTACTTTAGAAGGCAAGACAAACCTTTGGTGGACTGTGTAAGAGCTAATGAGAATGCTAGAAGAATAGTGGTTGGAGCCCATGAGTCATGAAGCCATCCTATGCCACCTAGTCAGAATAAGATGGAAAATTTGAACATGGGTTCCTTGTGGAGAGTTCCCATGTCTACCCACTTGGATATCATCCTGAGCTGCCATTTGAAGTCCAGTGAGCAGAAAATCAACTCAATTTCCATTTTCCTGCTCTTAGATTTAGTCTTACTTCTAAGTAGTCTCACATCTTAGATTTAGGTATAATGATAAGAATGTGGGGCTGTGTTTTTCAAAAAAGTTAATGATCATCTGTGCTTGATAAACAGGGGGGAAGGGTGAACACATGGAATAACATTCTCAGAAAAAAGGAAAGAGATTTCTTCTAGTCAGTTTAGAAAAATCTTCAGAATAATCTTTCAGTATCCACATACAAGCTGTCTGCCTTTCAGCCTCCTGAGAAATATTATTTCAGTTGGGAAATAGTAATAGACATTTTTCTAATTCAGTCATTTTTCAGTCACCCTTGACTCTTTGTGACACCATTTGGGGTTTATTTGGCAAAGATATTGGAGTGGTTTGCCTTTTCCTTCTCTAGCTTATTTTACAGATGAGGAAAATGAGATAAACAGGGTTAAGTGACTTGCCCAGGGTTGCACAGCTTGTAAGTATCTGAGGCTAGAATTGAACTATGGAAAATGAGTCTTAACTGTCTCCAAACCTACCACTCTGTCCATGGTGCCACCTAGCTGCCCACTTATAGACATTAGACATCAGTCATGAGAATTATTATATACTGCTCTTAAGAAACTTTTCCATTATATGGATCAAATATAGGTTGATATGAGTGGTTAACAATTTGGATTAAGTATATTGAGTCAGAAAGTCAGGCAGATAATCAAAGGCATAGAGAGATAATATGCATGGAAGGTCAGTCTTGGATTCAAGAAGATTCAAAGGTGCAGCCTTTGACACATATTAGCTAGGGGCTGCTGGGTGGCCCAGTGGATAGAGTGCCAGACCTGGAATCAGGAAGATGAGTCTTCCAGAGTTGAAATCCAGCCTCAAACATGTTCTAACTGTGCGACCCTGGACAAGTCATTTAACTCCATGTGACTCAGTTTCTTCATCTGGAAAATGAGCTACAGAAGGAAATGGCAAATCACTCCAGTATCTTTGCCAAGAACACCCCAAATGGAATCACACAGAGTTGGACATGACTGAAAAATGACCAAACAATAGCAACCACTATTTAACCATTGGCAAATCACTTAACTTATCTATTTTTGTTGTGGCTCACTCTTTCTTTTAATTTTTTTTTTTTTTTTTTTTAGCTTTTTGGAGGGCAGTTGGGGTTAAGTAACTTGCCCAGGGTCACACGGCTAGGTTTTTGTTTGTGTGTGCGTTAAGTGTCTGAGGTCAGATCCGAACTCAGGTCCTTCTGACTCCAGGGCTGGCACTCTACTCACTGCGCCACCTAGCCGCTCCGGCTCACTCTTTCTTACTCTCAATTTCTGTCTAAATTTATTGAATCCAAATCTAATCACCATCCAGCTAGGCTTATGTCTCCCCTGAATATCATTTTCCCATATATCCTTTGGCCAATAAAGTGTATATGTAAAATACATACACTCATCCAAAGAAATGTGGCGGAGATAAAAATTGATGAGACTTTGGCAGCTTTCATGGTTGGTTTTATAGGAAATGTTTAATTGTTCATGTTTTATGTTATTGCTTTTCTGAACCTAATAAAAGACTAAATATACACATTACTTTTTATTTGTTTCCTACCAGGGATAACTATTAGAAATGGCATACTTCCCAATCCAGGCAAGGATTTTCTTCCACCTAATTCATGGTCTGGGTCTAGTCTCTCTGGAAAATCTTCAGGGTCAGTATCAGGAATCAGCAGAATGAATTCAGGTGAGTAATAATGAAAAGCTAAATGGTAACAAGGAAATTACACTGGATTTAGCAAACTCATGAGAAGTACCTCATGCAGTTAATGCCCTTGTTTTTGCCTACTGTGTTGCATTTAGCATTATTTTCTCCTTCTCTTATGTGGTCTGTGGAAACTACTATGACAATATCCCTTCCCTTTCTACCTCAGTTAATTCCCCACCCAGATACTCTCTGCCATGCTTTCCCTTCTAATTTCTACATTTCCTCACCTGTACATGTCTTCTTAATATAAAATTCTACTCTGCTCCTTTTGACTAAGACCTACCCATAAAGGGAAATTTTTAATTTTCAATTTTCGTGAATTCTATCCACCTATGAGTTTGAATTTGCTTACCAGTATTGGAAAGTCAGAGTTAACCTGGTCATAGTATCTTATGCATATACGTATAAATATTTGAGATGATGGACTTTGTTTCTGACTTTCTTCTTGGGTCTCACCTCCTGTGAGTTACTGGTCCTCTCACTAATACATTCTTGGTTGATGGGTTGTTGTCCTTTGTTCTCCAAGAGGACCAAAATGACATCACTGTGCTAAAGTCAAGTTTCAGTGTGTCTGACTATGGCTGATCAGACCTATATGAGCTCAAGATGCTCAACCACAGGTTGGGCACAAATAGTCCTTGTGAACATTTTGGGTGGATTATTCTCCAAATCTGTGCATCCTGTGTTTCCTTTGAGCTGTTTCAATTCTGCTTTGCTCATAGAGCACAGCACCTATGGGCATGGCATGCTGCGTGGTCCTGTGTCAGTGTTTCTTATGTCATACAACCAATTCCAAAGTTCTTGAGAGGGATTTTGAGAGTGTCCTTGTATTGCTTCTTCTGATCACCATGTGAACTCTTGCCCTGTGTGAGTTCTCCACAAAACAATCTTTTTAGCAAATGTATGTTTTGCATTCAAACGGCGTGACCAGTCCATCAGAATTGCACTCTCTGAAGCAGAATATGAATATTTGGCAGTTTAGTTCGAGTAAGGACCTCAGTGTGTGGTTCCTTATCCTGCTGGGTGATCTTCAGAATCATCCTAAGACAATACAAATAGAAGTGATTCAGTTTCTTGGCATGGTGCTTAAGTAGACAGTCCAGGTTTCACAGGTATACAACAATGAGGTCACACAAAGGCAGTGTAGACCTTCAGTTTGGTAGTTAGTCTAATACCTCTTCTCTCCCTTTCCTTCAGAGCCTCCCAAATACTGAGCTAGCTCTGGCAATGTGTGTCTCAACCTCATTATCAATGTGTACATCCCTGAAAAGTACACTACCAAGTAAACTTATCCACAGCATTCAAAACTTCTCCATTTGCATTAACTGATGATTCCCCATATGGCTGGTGTGCTGGTGGCTGATGGGGCACCTGAGCTTTCTTGGTGTTGTGAGGCCAAAATTAGCACAAGCAGCAGAGAATTGATCCATACTTTGTTGCATCTCTGCTTCGGAGGTTTTATTGAATGTACAATCATCCGCAAACAGAAAATCATGCACCATCACTCCCTACATTTTGGTCTTGGCTCTTAGCCTTTTCAAATTGAAGAATTTACCATCAGTGCTGTAGCTAACCTTGATGCCGTGTTCATCCTCATTGAAAGCATTTGACAACATGGCTGAAAACATCATGCTGAAAAGCATTGGAGTAGGCACACAGCCTCATTTCTCTCCATTGGTGACTGGGAAGGCACAAGAGCATTGCCCGTTATCTATGATCTAGGCAAGCATGCTTTTAAGCAATGTACACAACCTTTGTAGATCTGGCCTTTGATATTCTTAGTCATGAGGTCTTATGGAAAATTATGTCAAAAATTGGTTGCCTGCAGAATGCATTCTTATTCCTCTTTCATATCTTCTGGTTGTTTTTTGTTTGTTTGTTTTTGTGGAATTTGGCTTGGCAGATGTGCAAGAATAGTTTTTTCATTTCCCTTCTTTTCTTTAGCATAATGCCTTCCTGATCAGATTCTTGAGAACCTTAGATTTCTGACTGAAAGAACCTTTTTTTCCTTAGATTTAAGCCTTGGTACAAAAGACTGAATTCCAATCTTAAACACAAACTTCTATTACTGCCTAAAAGTTTGTCATTCCTATAATTAAAGTGACAGGGAATCCAAATCTTATTTTCAGATACCATCTTCTCTTAAAATTTTTTTATTTTATATTTTGTAATTCTCTTTTGTTTTTATATCACTTTTATTGTGAAATATATTCCTCCCTTATCTGGTGAGCTGTTTCTGTAACAAAGAATAAGAACAGAAAGAGGGAAAACAAAATTATTTCAGCTAAACTGAAACAATAATTGAATTTAACAGATTATATAATCTTCTGCTCTCATAGTGTCCTCCTTCTGCAAGAAAAAGTAGGGAAGTGAATATCTTCCCTGTGACCAATTAATCATCCTAATTCTGAGTTATTCAGTTTCTTTCTTATTGTTGTTCTTTCCATATAGTTACTGGGTATGTTGTTTTCCTGGTTCTTTTGACTTTACTCTGTATCTTTCTATAAAAGTCTTCTAGTCCCTCTCCAAATTCTTTGCATTCATCACTTCTTATAGCATAGTTTCATTCAGATACCACAATTTCTTTAGAATTCCCCTCAGTTGATGGAAACCTACTTTCTTTCTTATTCTTTGCTACTCTTAGTGTTGCCATGAATCTTTTGGTGTACATGGGAGGTTTCTGTCTTTGACCTCCTCAAGGGGTATATTTTCTAGTAATGGGATTTTTAGGTCAAAGATTATGGCCATTTTAATCACTTTTTTAGCCTAATTTTAACACATACCAATCAATTGCCAAATCTTGACATCTCTACACAATGCCTCTCACAAAGCTTTCTTAGGATTTATATAGCCACCACTTTACTTCAGTTCAGCTGCCTCATCACCTTTTGTATAGACTATTGCAAAAGAATCTTCTTTCAAGACTCACTGTTCCAATCCATACTCCACACAAAGGCCCAAGTGATATTTCTTTTTGTTTTTTTTGCAACTTTTTGGAGGGGGCAGGGCAGGGCAATTGGGGTTAAGTGACTTGCCCAGGGTCACACGGCTAGTAAGTGTGTCAAGTGTCTGAAGCGGAATTGCAATTCAAGTCCTCTTGACTCCAGGGCGGCTTTCTATTCACTGTGCCACCTAGCTGCCCCCCAAGTTATATTTCTAAAGCTCAAGTCTCAACATGCCCCTCTCATACTCAGTAAATTCCAATGGCTCCTAATTACTTTTAGGATTAAATATAAATCCTTCTGGATGGTTTTTAAAGTCCTAAGCAGTCTTTCCAACTTTAGGCCATTTCCCATGTCTGAATTTCACTCCCACCTCCAACAATTCCTCACTGCCTTCAAGACTCAGGCCAAGTGTTACCTTCTATAAATAGCACCAATTTCCCCCTTCTGATTTATGTGGGAGTAGACAACTCACTTTCCCCATGTAATTCCCTTACTTATCTGGAAGCCAAATCAATGTATTCACATAGTCATAATCAGAATTTCTTAAGTCAGGTTACAGATCAAACTACTTAGAAGGCTCATAATAGATAATTTTCAGAAGAGTCACTAAAGTAACCAAGAGAAAAACATAAATTAACATCAAGTCTTCTTGAATCCTAGTCACCCACTCCAAATGTCCATTTAATCTGCACCTTTGAGTCCCAGATGTGCCAGGTAGCCATCTAATCCCTACACATCTTCTCTTGTACATTTTGAAATTGGCTTTCATTCTTGGGGCAGCTGGGAAGGGACCTCTGCTTCTCTGGTTTCAAATCACTTGTAGAGGCTCTTAAACAATTCTGCTAAATCTGCTAGTAACAAGACTTAATACGATTTAGCACAGTCTCTTAAATTTGGTTCTCCAATCATGAAACTTCAGAGAATTTCAGGTTGTTTTTATAAACCACTTCATATTTTTATCTTTACTTAAACCCTGTACCTCATATAAGAATCTTAAAAAATATATTCATGGGAGGGTTAGGTGGTGCAGGGAATACAGCACTGGCCTTAGAGTCAGGAGGATCTGAGTTCAAATCTGGCCTCAGACACTTAACACTTACTAGACCTGTAATGTTGGGCAAGTCACTTAGCCCCAATTGCCCTGCATTCCCCTCTCCAGAAAAGCAAAAGAAAATATATATTTATGAGGGTCTAACTTGTAAAATGAACTCTTCTGTCTTTTAAAATTATCAAATACTTTGAAAATGGAAAAATAATTTCAATTTCTTTGTAATTATTAATACAATTAAAAATTTTTTTTAAAGCAATTGTGGTTAAATAACTTGCTCAAGGTTACATGGCTAGTCATTATTTATGTGTGGGTGCTCATTTTCCAAGGCCGGATTCCATCCTGGGTCATCCCAACTCCGAGGCTGGCACTCTTACTCACTGCGCCATCTAGCCGCCCCTATTAATACAATTCTTTATGTAAAACCCTTAATTCAATTTTGATAACTTATTATGAAAACATAACCAAAATCTGAATTTTCATACTACACACATTAGGAAGCCAATCACATCCATTTGTATATATTTCTTTGAGAAAAGAAATTTAATCCTGTTCCTTTCTCAAAATTTACAAATTACATTTAATTAGAAACCTTTTACATGACCATTTTGTCTTATTCCTTTGTCTAATTCCACCTTTATAGGATATTATGCCTATATTATACTTTAACCATAAATTCAGATTAAAATTATAACATTTTTCATATTTTCAACCTCTTTTAGTAACTCAGAGATGTTTCAATATCAATCTATTAATTAGTAGATTTAGTATTATATTTACAAAACTTCTACTGCTCACCTGCCCTTATTATAGAAATTTGATATGAAAGGAAAAGGAGAGACATAGTTATAACAATGTCAAAACTCATCCCCTTGACTGACCAAATATATGCTCAGACTGACCTAATATATGCACAGACTGACCTAATATATGCTCTTAGCTCTGTTTGATTCTAGGCATGAGTCACATCTGATAGCCAGTCATGTAGTCACTGGGTATCAAAAGCTAAGGCTCAGGATTAATCAGGTGGAGAAATTTCCTGTTCAGCAAGGAAATAACACAGTGAGGAAACTGAATCAAGGGGACTCATGCCAAGGTTATCCTCAAAACTTCCCAAGCACAGACATCTACCTTTAGCAGTTCTTAGACTGCAAGTAAATATCATTTTCTAAATTACCATAACAATTCAGACAACCATCCCTTTAACCAAAACTCAAAACAATAATAAATTATAGTCCTGAGAATTATAGTCCCTTCTACATCTTTACTTATGTTTCCCTTACAGTTAATATTTTTTTTATCCTTTACTTATAAATTTAGTCACATTCTGGGGTTTCAGAAATACACCGAACACCTGATAATTAACTCATATTAGTATATTGAAGTTCCATCTTTAAACCACCATATACATTTTCATAATTTTTATAAATGACAGTCAAAAAGGCCTCCCTGCCTCAAAAACAAACAAACAAACAAATAAAACCAGATCCCATGACTTGCAAAGTATAGGAGTTCCAGCGGGATCTGTTGAAACTTCCTTTGACCCTGAAAATCTTGGAAAGAGGGTACAAATTTGGCTTTGGCCTTAGCAGTACCTGCCAGAGATCTCTGTGTTGAGCAGCCTCCATTTGAAAGAAAGAGAAGCTGGCAAGCTGGTAAATTCCAGGTAAATTTGTCTCCAAGGGATAGATTGGTCGGGCTAAAATGTGAAGTGGAGCTGAATGGCAATCTATTTAGTGCCCCACCATCAGCCCACTCTACTGAGTTCCCCTATCCCCCCTCTTCTGTTATAAGTAGGGCAGGAGGGTAGGAGGCTGGGAAATGTGGTTTAAGGAAAGCCTGGAGAACATTTGTCCTTCTGTGTAGGGACATAATGGTGAAGAGGATTGAGTGCTGGACTCGAATCAAGAAAGACCTGTTGGGGCAGCTAGGTGGCACAGTGAATAGAGCACCAGCCTTGGAGTCAGGAGGAACTGAGTTCAAATCTAGCTTCAAACACTTGACACATTTACTAGCCATGTGACCATGGGCAAGTCACTTAACCCCAATTGCCCTGCCCTCCCCCCTCCAAAAAGCAAAAAAAAAAAAAAAGAAAGAAAGAAAGAAAGAAAGACAGACCTGTCTTTGAATCCTGCCTTGGATATTCATTAGCTCTGTGACCCAGAGCAAGTCACTTAAGACACCTAACCTGTTTCCTCCATTGTTAAATGAAGGGGGGAATTTGATGGTCTCTAAGGTCTTTTCTAGGCCCAAATCTACCACCCTTAGCCAAGGGAGATTTTCACGCTATTGAGGCATGGGGGGGCTGAGACTGATGAGGAAACAGTGCATGTGTGTCTCCTGTCATAGCCCTCACTGAGTGGATGCCACTCACAATTTCCGGCGCTCTCACAAGTGTTGTTTCTCTTTTCCTTTTTTCTGAGTACATATAATTGAATATTAATAAGTTACATGCTGTTTGATGAGACTACAGTGCACCCCTTCTCATCCTCTGCATTCTAAACACATTCTTCTAGTTCTTCACACATAACATTTCATCTCCCCCCTTTGCTTTTCCACGGGCTCGTGCCCCATTCTTGGAATGCCTTTCTTTCTCACCTCTTAAAATTCTTCCTTTCCTTCAAAGCTGAGCTCAGACATCATCTCCTATGTGAGACCCTTCCATGTCGATCTAGCTCCAAGAGGCAGCTAAGGTGGCACAGTGGAGAAAGTGCTGGCGCTGGAGTCAGGAAGACCTAAGTTCAAATTCAGATATTTAGTAGCTGTGGGAGCAAGTCACTTCACCATTGTTTGCCTCAATTTCCTCAACTGTAAAATAGGGATAATCATAGAGCTTACTTCCCAGGGTTGCTGTGACAATCAAATGAGATATTAATTGTAAAGTGCTTGGCACAGTAAGTTCTTTGTAAATGTTAGCTATTAGTAATAATAGTAGTCTCCCTCCCCTTCCTTGTAGTACTTTATCTTTATTTACTTTTTGTATATTTACTTATTGTGTGCATGTTGTTACCTCCCAATGTAATGTGGGCCCCTCAGGAAGTCCCACAGTTTACATGGCACCTCACTAACCAACTTCCTTTCCCTTGCTGTGGGCCAGTTGTCTCTGGCTATACAGGATCGAGCAGACTGACTGGTAGCTATCTCCCTTCATTTCTGAAAAAAGAAGTGGGTACTACTGGACAAAGGGTGCACCTCGCTCCTATTTCAGATCCTTCTCCTGGTAAGTTCAGTTAACACGGGGCATTAATTGTGCATGCAGTGGTGCTTTTATACATCCCACAACATCTAAACAGAAGCCTCATTTCCCAACAGGGAAGCCTTAATGTCCGTTACAATTCCTGAGCACTGCCCCTGTCATCCCTCCCCCAAAAGGCTAGATGAAGAAAAGCAGTGGGGAGTGTGGGGTTGGTGAGGCAGCCAGGGAGAGCTGTGGCATCAGGCACTTCCCAGAACACAGAGCCTGGAAGTGGATGGTTGGGTTTTTGAGATAGGACTTCACCATCTTCCCTGCCTTTCCTGATGAAGAAGAAAGTAGCCCACACACTTCTTTGAATGAATATCTGTACAAGACATATTTATTGTTTTATAAGAAATTTGTTTGAAGGACATTCCCTCCTCACCTTTGAATCCTAGAATCTTTGATTTCCTTCAAAGCTACCTCTTACAAGAGGTTTTTCCTTATCCTCTCAGCTGCCTCAGCCAGCTTGGCGGCACAGTGGATAGAACTCCAGCCTAGAGTCAGGAAGACTTGAGTTCAGATCCAGCCTCAGACACTTACTAGCTATGTCACCCTGTGTAATAATGTAGTATTGCAAAAGAGGTGATGCTAGTTGGTGAGGTAGAGTGCCAGACCTGGAGTCAGGAAGACTCCTCTCCCTGAGTTCAAATCACACATTTACTGTCTGTGTGACCTTAGGCAAGTCCCTTGACCCTGTTTGCCTCAGTTTCTTCATCTATAAAATGAGTTGGAGAAGGAAATGACAAACCACTCTAGTATATTTTCCAAGGAATCCCCAAATGGGGTCACAGAGTCAGACATGACTGAAAACAACTGAACAGGAGGAGAGATGCAGTTTTGTGCTATGTGATACAGGGGCAGTCACCCACCCACCTGGCTATTTTGTGAAGTAGTTAAGTTGCAGATATGGTACATTAGGCAAGTCACTTAGCCTCTGTCTGTCTCAGTTTCTTCAGTATAAAATGGGGGGAATATAATAGCATCTATCTCCCAGGACAGTTTTGGGGATCACATAAGATAATGTTTGTATTGTATTTATCACTTATGTTATTATTCAGTGGAGTCTGAGTTTCCATGACTCCATGTACCATGGCACACCAGACCCCCTATCCTCCCCATCTCCTGAATTCTGTCCAAGTTCATGTTCATTGTTTCCATAATGTTATCCAGCTCATCCTCTGCCCTCCCCTTTTCCTTTTGCCTTCAGTCTTTCCCAACATCAGGGTCTTTTCCAGTGAGTCCCACCTTTTCATCATGTGGCCAAAGTATTTAAGCTTCAGCTTCAGTATTTGGCCTCCCAGTGAACAGCCTGAATTAATTTGTTGCCTAAGTTATAGTAGCCACTTAATAAATGCTTGTTTCCTTTCTTTCTCTCTCTTTTGAAATTACTTTGCATATACTTTGTTTTCAGTCACTTGTGCTCCAGTTGTATCCCCCCCAAGAGAATGTAAACTCCTGGAGGCTGGAACCATTTTGATTTTGTCTTTGCATGCCCAGCACCTCCCACAAGTCAGTACACATAGTAGGTGCTCAGTTAATGTTGTTGACTACAAAGAGCCAAATAAAACCGCATTCCATTTCTTTTCTTTCTTTTGGCTGGTCATCATTCACTTTCCTTTTTTTTTTTTTTTTTACAGGTTATGCTTCACTGAAGTCTGTGAGACCTCATCATAATCGGCCCCTTTTCCACACCCAGCCCAGAAGTACGCCAGGGTTATTGCCTCGGCCACCTGCAGCCCAGCCAGTCCATGGACGTACTGACTGGGTTTCAAAATATGCATCTCGACGATGACAGACGCGAAGCACTTTGCACTGAAAAGCAAGAAACTTTTCATCAGATAATTATGGTGAAGGAAACTGTCTCACCTGCAATAAACGTGAGAAATGATAAGCAAAGGCCTCTCCCCAACATATTATAGTTATCTTCTTCAATCAAGATATTTCAATATTCCTTTTTTTTTAGTTTTTAAAAATTATTCATTTGAAACCAATGTTGTACTTTTTGTACAAAATTATTTTGTTCTATAACTGGGTCCTATTATTTTCTTAAACAGCAGCATTTTGTATATAGGAGATTATGTTTTGGCATTTTATACAGGAACCTTTGTAATGAACTTAAAAAAAAAAAGACTTTTATTTGATGGGCGGGTGTCCAGGCAATATTTTATAAAAATAAAGAAATACAAGTGAAACTAATGCAGTATTGCAATACAGGTGCAATTTAGGGCTGTGTGATACAGGGGCATTCACCTCTGCCTTTTGGCTATTTGTGACCTGGTTAAGTTGCAAATATGGTACATTAGGCACATCTAGCCTGCTCTGAGAAACTGGCTTGGTTTTAGTACTGTAAAAGTGATTCTCAGTTTTTTCAGATGCCCTATTTTCCTTGGTTTGAGTTTGTAGCACCACGATTCCCCTCTCCTAAAAGTATTATAACATTTCTTGAATTTCATTTTGAGAATTTGCTAGCATCTTTTGGAATTATTGGAGACACCCTAAGGTATTGCAAAGTGAGCTGTGGGGATCTCTGTGGGGATCTTCCTATTTCCCTTCCTATCCATTTTTGAAACAGATTAGCCTGTGGGGAGAGGTAACCCTATAAATAATTGTGCACACACACAAAATTGAATTTTGGGTGAGCAAAAACCTCTTTAATCTAAAGGCTAACACAGACAATTTGAGTTTATATTCCTGCCCCACAACAAGTGCTAAAGTCATAGCCAGTGGTGTTTCACTGTGGCAGAGGAGTTTTTCCCCTCTCAAAATTCCAAGTAGAATTTTATATACATTGCACATCTCTGGGTCTGGTTAGGACTAGACAGCATGTAATCCCACTGTCCTTGCCAGATACATCATGGCAGTCTGATGAGGAACAAGGACGAGAGCTCTCTCTGATTTGTTGGAAACCAAGTTAATAGTAATGTTAGTGTCAATAATGTGTCACATTTGAACTTAACCATTAATTTCTCTCAAGCAAAGGAAGATAAACTGTATTTGTCTGGCAGAGGCTGTTCCTGGGAGAGGAATGTTTACAGCAATATTAAAAATGACAAAGCTGGTTTGTAAGCAGAAAACATAAAAAGTTAAGACCTATTTTTAACCCATCTCTATAGGACTTTTCTACTGCCTTAATGGGTTTCCCTAAGGGCAAAAGGGAAAGTTATTTCTAATGAAAACAAAAATATTTATGGTTATTTGTGTCCATACCTGTGATTTCCTCCTCATGAGGAATTCCCAGTGCAGAAACTCCCTTCACAGAGACAGACTAACAACTTACCTGCAACTCATAGTCACGGGTGGGGGGGGGGGGGGAGGGACATATCTTAAATCCAGATATTTCTGATTCTAAGGCCAGTCTCATCTGCCTCTAACAGAATGTAGTTATTTCAAATTTTCTAAAGCATTTGAATCTCATTAACCTTTTAAAAGTAAGTGAACTCAGACTCAAAACCTAAATATTTCTTTTCAGACTTCCCAAATTCAAGGGGCCGTGTTATAAATTGTCATTTTATTGTATGAAGTTATGGCATGAAAGAATGATTAATGACTTTAAAAGATCTCTAATTTAAAACTGGGAGTATCTTATGCACTGAGAGTAATGTGGCTCAAAAATTTGTAGTCAGCTATTAACCAATCTTATGCCCTGCACTGAACCCAAGTGAGTAAAAAAAAAAAACAACACAATTTTTTTAAAAAAGCACATAGTGGATATGGGTTTGGTCTATGGACTGTTATGTTTTATTGCTGGCAAACTGGCAGCAAAATTCAAAGAGGAAATGATATCTTTATATATGCAAGCATACTTTGCAGCTGCTTTCATTCATTTTATTGTATTGTGTAACCCGTTGATTTCTTAAAGCAACATGAAATGTGTTTTCAGAAATGGGCTTTTTCAGTATGCTAGCTAGCAAATATTTATTTTCTATCCTACGTCATTACAAAAATCCAGTTTACATGAAGATGAACATATACTGATTTGGTTGGGACAGCTGTTTTCACATCATAAACAGAGACTCTGAGAGATCACAAGTAAGACACATAGCCTTATTTCCATCAGGTTCTAATTTATGTTGAGTTCATTGAATCTTACCAATTCCAAAGACTGGATTTGCGTGTTTTACAGAAGGCCAATTCTTATTACAGGAATATAAAAATTTTTGTATGATCTGTTAAGAAATATTTTTCCTTTGTTCTTTTTTTTCTGTGTCCATCAGAAGTCCCAGCAGCTTTCCTTGGCAAAACCCAATGGAGTTACCCTTATATAAAGGACAGAGCTGTTGCATAGAAGGGAAAACAATGATCATTTAGCATTTAGAGTGACTGTCATCTAACTGCAGACTTAAAGTGCTCTTGTATTTGCCAAATGGGTAAAGGACAAAGTGTGTATTCCAAATCTGTGTAGCAGAGGCAAAGAATGACTTCCTTTTAAGTAGAAAGGAATAGGTACACATATTTTTAGCCTTTGTTTTAATGAGATTTATTTATGATGTAAGACACTTAAAAAAGTGATGAGCTTTCTGGTATTAATGTATGACTATACCTCAGCTAATCACTTTGATGGAAAAAGCACAGTGTATTATCTGGAATGGCCACAGATTCAGCTCTTGTGCTATGTCTAAAAATGTCCAGAAACAGTTTTAAACGCAAATGCAGGCATACCTCTGCTTTAAGAAAATCCAACATTTGGAAAAACTGGATTTACTGAAAAGATGAATTAGTGAATTACTGGTGGTTGGTGTGTGTGTGTGTGTGTGTGTGTGTGTGTGTGTGTGTGTGTGTGTGTGGTGGGGTAGGGTGGGAAATCGGGAATGATTTTTTTTGCCATAGGCTCTCTTTTGATAGCCTAGCACACCTCATACACTGGGGTTATTTAGGGAAATTGTGTAGACAACCTTTACTCATATTGCTGACTCAATCCCTCCCCTCTCCCATGGTTAACAAAATCAAAACCTTACCCTTGATTAATATTTCCATTCAATTCTTGCTTTGTGTGATTTATCATTCTCACTTTGTCTGAAAGCTCAAACATAGGTCATATCAGGAGGGCATGTGCGCTGTGCATCCTCTCCATACAAACTGTTTCCCTCCTGGGAATTATACCAGTCAGTCCTTGCTTTGTGCCATTTCTAAGAAAGAATGCAGACTGTTGGCAGCTGCTCACCATGTGACCAAAAGCAATATGTTCACGAGAAAACATTTTAACATGCAAACCTTTTATATACTTTGAGGCAAACTGTAGCAACTTGAATGCCCAATAGATGTTCTTGAGTTTTTAAGGATGATTTAAAAATTTTCAACTCCATGTACTGTACTTTTATATCAGTTTATGTAAAGACCTTATTGTAGATGGGTTATGGAAGCTGAGTCAAGGGTGAGCAACACATTAATCCAGAATATTGTTTTTCCCTATGTACCCTGGGTTAATCGTTTTAAACTAAAAAGCTGATATGATGGTGTGAGTCCAAGCCTTACCTCAGTTACCCAATCAGTAAGACCATTTGATTACCTGCTGATTTGCAAAAAAAAAAAAAAAAAATTAAGTGAGATTATATTTTTAATGCAAATAAAGAAACAAATAAAGGAATAGAGGAAGGGGGAAATGTCATTTTTGGGGAAAGCCTGCAAAATCCAATACCCTACTTCAAATAATGTGTTGTATGGCCATTTAGAAACACCCCTTAACTTTGTGTAAAGAAAGTTCGCTTGACCTGAATAAAGTTACTTTTAAGAAATGTTGATTTGAGGGTTTTTTTTTCTGTATTTGCTTTTTACCATCCAAGGATGAGGTTGATATTTTATAATTTTACTCTTGCTGTGATGTTCATCCATGATTTTATTATTCTCTTTGACACTGAGTACATCGACTCCTGTTCCATTTACAAAATCAAGTTGTAGCAATCTGCGGATGTTTCTCCTCTAATTTGGGAGTTTCATAATTTGACTTTTCATTCAATCAACAATAAATGCCTACTGTGTGCCTGGCATAGTTCTCAGGGGCATACAAAGAAAGGAAAGAGGCAATCCCTGCTGTCAAGCATCTCACAGTCCAATGGGGGAGACAACATGCAAACAAGATATATACAGATAAATTAGGGACAAACAAGGAGAGGGTAGGTATGACCATTTAGGGGAAATCTGCAAAATCTTGTAGAAGATGGGGTTTTGGTTGAGATTTGAAGGAAGACAAAGAAACCAAGAGATGGAGATAAGTAGGGAAAGAATGAACTGAGCCTCAGTTTCTTTATCTGTGAAATGATGATAATGGAGCAAGAAGCAATGTCTTATATGAAAAATAGTCAGGAAGTCAATGTCACTGGATTTCAGAATACACCAAGGTAAGGTGTAGACTAGAAAGTAGGGAGAGGACTTTGTTTTTAAGGGCTTTGAAGCTAAATAGAGGATTTTATAAGTGGTTTTGGAGCTGTTGGGGAGCCACTGGAGTTTACTGAATATGTGTGTGTGGCATGGTCAGACCTGCACATTTAGAAGATGAGCCAGTTAGAAGACTTAAAAAAATTCTTATTTGTATATGTGTGTGTGTGTGTGTGTGTGTGTGTGTGTGTAATGAGTATGTGTATATGTGTGTGTATATGTATATATGGGTGCATATGTGTGTATTTAGAATGTGTGTATGTATATGTGTATTTAGATGTGTGTATATGTATACATATATAAAATATGTATATATTATATGTATATTATATATACACATATGTATATATGTATATATTATATATACACAATATGTATACATACTATAATAATGTATTAATAAATATATATTTATTTTTTAAATCATTAAAATGAGTTCCAATTTCCTCTTTTCCAGTTCCTTCCTCATCCATTGTGAAGGCAAGTAATATAATATTAATAATACATGTGAACTCATGAAAAACATTTTCATATTAGCCTTGTTGGAAAAAAAGGCAAGATAAATAAGTGAAAAAAGTATGCTGCAATCTGTACTCAGAGTACATCAGTTCTCTCTCTCTGGATGTGGATGGCATTTTTCATTGTGAGTCCCTTGGAACTATCTTGGATTATTTGTCTTGATTAAAATAGCTCCATCTTTCACAATTGATCACTATTACAATATTGCAGCTACTGTGTACAGTGTTATCCTAGTTCCACTAATTTCACTTTGCATCAGTTCTTATAAGTAGAAGACTTTTTAAAAATCTGGTTCAGAAAACTTACTTTTTATGCCTTCTACTCTGTGTAGCCTGGATCTTCCTTGAGCTCCCTGAAGCTGCCTTTATAAAACCATGTGGCTCACAAGCCTTTGATGTTTCCCTTTCATTCTGATTAACTAGAGGTGGCATTAATTTTAAAAAATGTATTTAATTAATTGTATTGTTCAATCCAGTCCAGCTCTTCCTAATTCCTTTTTAGGGTTTTCTTGGCAAAGATACTGGAGTGGTTTGTCATTTCCTTCTCATTATACAGCTCATTATACAGATGAGGAAAGTGGGATTAATAGAGTTAAGTGACTTGCCCACAGTCCCAGTAAGTGTTTAAGGCCAGATTTGAACTCAGCTCTTCCTGACTCCAGGCCTGGCACTCTATGCACTGAGCCACCTACCTGTCCCTAAGTTAATTTAAATAGTATAGCAAGGTAAATAACAAGAATTCCCCTTCCCTCTTTCTCCCCTCCCCTCTCAATAATACAGGGGCACATTGCTACTGACTCCCACGCCACTGGTAGGAAAGGAGAGAGAACACAAGAATTACTGGGCAGATTTCTCACTCTTAGCACTGTGTTTAGCTTAAATGTCTCTTCCCTCTATCTGCCACCAACAGCTTTTCTGTTCTGGAACCATAATCAAACCAGTCCCGACAGGGCTCCAGGAAAGGGTGTAACAATCTACTCTCCCCTGGATCCAATCACTTTCTTGGACAACTTTCTGAAACAAAATTCTGCCCTCACCCCAACCCAGATGGCAAGCCTGGAGTCAGAAAGACTCATCTCCTTATGTGACTCTTGACAGGTTACGTAACATTTATCAGCCTCAGTTTGCTCATCTGCAAAATGGGTACTAACAATGGCACCCACCTATCAGGGTTGTTGTGAGGATAAAACAGAATGATATTTGTAAAGATGCAGCTAGATGGCTCAGTGGACAGAGCATTGAGCCTGGACTCAGGAAGACCTGAGTTCAAATTCAGCCTCATACACTCACTAGCTGTGATTAATATTTGAGGGCAAGTCATTTAACTTCTGTTTGCCTTAATCTACTAGAGAAGGAAAGGGCACATCACTCCAGTATCTTTGCCAAGAAAACCCCATGGACAGTATTGACATGCTGTGAAGGGGTCGTAAGAGTTGGGCACACTGAACTCACACATATGCTATTATTATTCCACCTATTGCTCTTAAATTCTGCCCCTTAGAGTCAAGGAAAACGAGTCTATTCTGTCTTCCAAATGACATTTCAAATACTGGAAGGCAGCTAGAGCATGTCCCTCCTGAGCCTCCTCTATTCTAAGCTAACCATCCCCAGCTCCTTTCACTAACCTTGTGTGACACCAGCCCTCCCTCACTGAGGGTGCACTTTGTTCACTACACTTCTGCAACGGACTATCAATGGTCATCTGAGTTCATGTCATACCCCCTTACTAGACTGTAAACTCGGTGAGTGCAGGAACAATTTCCTGTCTAAACCTGGCAGCTGTCCCAGTCCCTTAGACAGGTAGTATGTATGTGGAAACCACTTAATCAAGGTTGAACTGAATTTGTTGTTGAAAGAATCTTAGCTAATAGATTGATATCAATCTGGACAAAGATCATCAAAGTGCCTATCCTTGGGCTCAGGTTCAATACATATAGACAAATATATACGTGTTAATCATTTACTTGGATGAAGAACAGGGGGCATTTTAAAAATTTACAGATGCAATAAAGTTAGTAAGCATATTTAATGCCTTAAAGAATAAAATCAGGATTTAAAAATCTTCTCATAGGTTAGAACAGGACTAAAAATAATACAAAATAAAATAGGGACCAAGAGGAAGTCCTACAATTGGATTAAAATAACAACCAACTGCAAAAGTAAAAGAGGAGAGCTGTAACTAGACAGCAAATTCACAGAGAAAGACTCAAATATTTTAGAGGTTGTATTTTTGACTTGAGTCCAGTGAGTCACTGCTAAAAAAGAATGCTGTCCTGGGTTTTTAACAGAAGTAGAATACCCAGAGAGATGGAGGTGATAATCTTTGCCTTGGCCCAGAGCAGGAACTCTTAACCTTTTTTATATCATGGATCCTGTTGGCCATGCAGTAAAGCCTATGCACAGACTTCTCAGAATAATATTTTTAAATGATTGAAGGAACTTCTAAACTTCAGTTAAAACTTAGTTAAAGATACAGGTTTGTTTGTTTTTTTCCCCACAGTCAAGTTCACAGATGTCTTGAATCTATCCATAGACACTAAGCTAAGAAAACCAGGTCTAGAGAATGTATCTACTTCTGAGTGATGCACTTTAAGAGAGATATTAATATTTGAGGAAAATCCAGAAGAGGGTGAACACGGCAGTGATTTTTGAAAGTGTACTATGTTGTGTTCAGTCATATCTGACTATTCATGTGTCAACTATTCATGGAATTTTCTTGGTAAGGATACTGGAGTGGTTTGCCATTTCCTTCTCCATTTTTATGCAGGTAAGGGTTAAATGACTTGCCTAGAGCCACACAGCTAGTAAGTGTGTGAAGTCAAATTCGAACTCTGGTCTTTCTAACTCTAGGCTCAGTGCTCTCATCCACTTCAGAACCTAGCTGCCCCATATCACAGAAGGAATCATTTGAAGGGACTGCCAAAAGAAGACTTAAAATAAGCATAATTCCCTTCTTCGCTTACACATACATAGTCCAGCAACCTCCATTTCTCAAAATTCTGTTCATATGACAAAGCCTTGTTCAAATGCTGACCCATCCACAAAGTCATACCTGACTGTAGACTTGGACATGAAAGAGACCTTGGAGACTGTATAGTATAAACCTTTCATTTTAGACTGAGGACCATAAAGAAAGAGTGTTTAAAATTTTCCTCTCCAACGATAAATTAGTGCATTTCAAATTTTGGACTCTGAGCAATGCATATTAAAAGTGTCAGAGAGGAAAGAAAGCCCAGTTTGCAGATTTGTTTATTCATTTTTGAAATCAACAAAAGGAGAGTCATTATTGCAAAAGCATTTTCCCCTAGATTGCAAAATAAAATTGAACAAAAGTGGCTTTGACAGCACTACATTTGGCATATTGTATTTCTTTTGCTAACTCCAAGTTTTTACCTGAAACAAAATCAGATCTTTCTATCATTTCTTTAAAAAAAATCATTAACTTGAATATTTCTATATACAAAGAAAAACAGAAAAAGATTGTATATGAAACTATGAATGTTTCATTGATTCCTTCCATTCCCATATACACACATAGAAACAGGATATATTGTATAAGTGCATGTGTGTGTGTGTGTGTGTGTATACATACATATATATATATATATATAGTTTGTTTATAAATTATCTATTTAAACATGTGCGTGTACAATCTTTTATAAACAAAGTCCTTCCACAAGCAAAACACAGGGTGATGGTACAGGTATTTTCCTATTATTTTTGGACTTTCATTTTTTTTTCAAATGCTTTATTAACTTCTGGTTTACATCATTCATTTCTGCAAGATTTTGAGTTACAAATTTTCTCCCCACTTTTCCCCTACACACTGCCCCAAAATAGCGATCCCACTAGATATCCCCTCCTCCAGTCTGCTCTCTCTTATATCTTCTCCCATATCCCCTTCGACTTTTCCAATAGGGCATGGTGGATCTCTATGCCCCAGTGCCTGTATATCTTATTTCTCACTTACATGTAAAATAGTATTAATAATTGTATTTATATATTTTTAAACATTTGATTTTAAAACTTTGAATTCCAGATTCATTGCCTTCCTCCTTTGTCACCCACCCCCACTGGGAAGATAAACAATTCAGTATAGGTTATACATGTGTAGCTATGCACAACATTACCATAGTAGATATATTGTAAAAGCCTGACTATATTTCCCTCCCTCCTATCCCACCTCATACTTGTTCTATTCTCTACTTTGATCCTGTCCCTTTTCAAAAGTGAGTGCTTCCAACTTCCCTCCCCCCCAGCCTTCCATCATCCTCCCTCTAATCCCCTTCCCCCCTACTCTCTTGTAGGGTGAGATACCCTATTTAGTATGTATATCATGCCCTCCCTGAGCCAAATTCAATTAGAATAAGGTTTTGCCTTTTTGCCTTCCTGTTCTTCCCCTCCATTGTGACCATTTTCCCTTGTGTTTTCTATATGAGATAGTTTACTGAATTCTGTCTCTCCCCATCTCCTCTGGTTATATTCCTCTCTCACCTCTTAATTTCACTTTTTAAGTATCATACCTTCCTATTCAATTGGTCCTGTGCCCTCTGTCTATATACCTGTACACATATATACACACACATTCACATATGTATTCATATGCCCATACACCCTCCTATATAGACATATATGTCTATATAGGTCTATATATAGACATATATGTATATAGGTCTATATAGGTCTATATATAGACCTATATGTATATAGGTCTATATAGGTCTATATATAGACCTATATGTATATAGGTCTATATAGGTCTATATATAGACATATATGTATATAGGTCTATATATGGACATATATGTATATATATGTCTATATAGGTCTATATATATAGACATATATGTATATATGTCTATATAGGTCTATATATAGACATATATGTATATATGTCTATATAGGTCTATATAGAGACATATATGTATATAGGTCTATATATGTATGTATTTCTATTCCCTTCAACTATTTTCATGCTGGGAAAAGTTTCATCAGTTACAATTATCATTTTTCCATCTTTCTTTTATTTTTTTTTATCCTCATGTAAACTCCTTCCTATAAGTAGAGAAAAGAAATCCAGGGTAAGTTAGGAACTTACTCTTCAGAACTACACAGAGGACATGCTTCTTTCCTCTCTTGCAGAATTGTTCTTCAAATAAATAAAGCCGATAATGATCACACTCTCCCTCAATCTCCTTTTCTGAGACAAACCACCTAGTGCTTTCTACCTTTTCTCTAATATTTTGGCTTTGACACTTATCTTTGCTACCCTCAGTATTCTCTCTAGAATATGATCATCCCTTGTAAAATGGGGCTTTCAAACCTGCACATAGTGACCCATATGTAGTGCCAGAAATTCAAGTACCACGTGTAGATATCAAGTGGGGGAAGAACTAGAAACTCTGAGAGGGAAATAGGATAAGGAACAGAGAGGCTTAATCCTCTGATTTAAATGAGCGTGATTTTTAGAGCCTAACAATATTATTGAAAGATTGAAAGTAGCTTAAATCTGCCGCCTTGTGGCCAAAATCAGCTTTTGCTTTGAGGTTTCCTTGTTTTCACTGAGAAAGTTAGCGATGACATAGAAATTCGGTTTATTCTTTTTTACTTTTGTCTTAAAAAAAAAAAGAAAATTCTTGATTGCAGATGTAATTACAAGGTATGTGTGCGTTTCTGTCTG
The DNA here is from genome assembly GCA_011680675.1 of Gymnobelideus leadbeateri. NCBI lineage: Eukaryota > Metazoa > Chordata > Mammalia > Diprotodontia > Petauridae > Gymnobelideus > Gymnobelideus leadbeateri. The sequence goes on along the minus strand of WOXC01000732.1, from coordinate 429,122 downwards.
GGAAGTGACTTAGCTAGGTCAGTTTGTTAGATATTTTGACAACTGTTTATTGAATTACAGGATCGTTTCTCTATGTCATTTTTTTCCCTACATAAAAGACTGTAAAATGCAGGGTTCGGGGAATTTTGGCAAAAGAAGAGATGTGTATTCCTGTACTGGCCTTAGTTTTGGGGTTGTCGGGCGCGTGTAAAAAGGAAGGCAGACTGCCACATGCAGCGCCTCATTTGGATGTGTCTGGAGTCTTGGAAGCTTGACTACCCTACGTTCTCCTACAAATGGACCTTGGGAGCTTGTTCTAGCAGGGGAGCGCAGCTACTCGTATACCCTTGACCGAAGAACGGTACCGCCTCTATCGGGGAAGGTCGTCCTCTTCGACCGAGCGCGCAGCTTCGGGAGGGACGCACATGGAGCGGTGAGGGAGGAAGGGGACACCCGCCTAGCCAGCCAGATCAGCCGAATCAACCCTGGCGATCAATGGGGTGACAGATGTCGCAGCCAGATCGCCCTCACATCCAGCCACCGGCTGGCCGCGTTCCCTATAAGAGGCCGAGAACTCGGCTTTCTTTACACCTGGGGTGACCACAAGCAAATGCGAAGGCGAGAATCCTAAGGGGCATATCTCTGTAGCTTCCTGAATACCAGCTTTTCGGACCCTCTTTGGAAACTTAATAGCAGTGGAATTTCTTTGCAATTGGGGAAAATTTTTTCCCCTCCCCATGGTACCTTGCAGCTGGGTTGGGCATGCAAAACAGCAGAGTCACCATTGGTAGATTTCGCCCAAAGTCCTCGCCCACTTCGCATAAATAGGGCTAGAGCTCTGTGCACACCAGCTAGCTTTCTCCCAGAAACTGCTCCTCTTGGACCCCAGGGGACGGTGAGAATGTGCAGAACTCCCTGGCCTCTCCCGGCCTTTCCGTCCCTGCCGCTTCGCTACCTGCGCTCTGCTTTCCCTGCTAAAGGGGTCCTCGCATCCGCGTCCTTGCTCCAGAGGGTCTGCAGCGCCGTCCCCTTGCCCTCACTCCACCTTCACCACCTCCTCTGTTCGAGTTTAGAGCTCAGTTCTAGGTGGGGGGAAAAGGGATCCTGATTTTATTGTGACAATTGACAAGTCACTTCATCCCAAGGTGTCTTGGTCTCTGATGCTTTGGAAAAGGGATAGGATCAAAGTAGAGAAAAGAACAAGTGGGAGGTGGGATAGAAGGGAGGGAATATATCCACTATAGAAATGTTTTGCATAGCTACACGTGTACAACCTATACTGAATTGCTTATCTTCCCAGTGAGGGTGGAAGGGAAAGAATCTGGAATTTAAAGTTTTAAAATCAAATGTTTAACCATATGTGTGTATGTATATATATATGTATGTATATATATACATACACACAGTATTATTAATATTATTTTACATGTAACTGGGAAATAAGACATACAGGCACTGGGCCATAGAGATCCACCGAGCCCTGCTGGAAAGTCGGAGGGGGTAACCGGGAAAAGATATGGAAGAAAGCAGATTGGAGGAGGGGATATTTTGGGGCGGGTGTAGGGGAAAAACGGGGAGAAAATTTGTAACTCAAAATCTTGCAGAAATGAATGATGTAAACTAGAATTTAATAAAGCATTTGATTAAATAAATAAATGTAAAATGAAACGAAAAAAGAAAAGGAAAGAAAAGAAAAAAAAGAAAAGAAATAGGTGTGGTGGTAGACGTTCAACTATTTTGAAAATCTGAGGTCCTCTGAAATTTGTCTTGGTGGGGCTGCCTCGGGACAGATGGATTGACCTTTCTTTAGGAAGGATTCCTGTCTGAACTGCCCAAGAAACGAGTAACTATTTCTTTTGAGAAAGGTCTTTCTAGTCCCAGACGGCTAGACAAGAGTTCCAAACCAGAAATTGCCAAAATAGTCTTTAAAGAACTCTTGGAAATAACTGTTAATCTTCCATCCTAGTGAGATAATGGGTTGAATATTTAGAATTATGAAAACTCTTTTCTCCTGCACAAAAGTGATAGAAGTGCCTTCTAAAGAAACAGAATGTTGCGATAACCACTTACTGTGTGAGTGGGCTATCCCTGTCTTTTTTTTTTCTTTGAGTAAAAATGCTTCTAATCCAAAAATTCTTGATAGGTAGTGTTAGAAACAGTGGTTGGTTGGTCATGCTAGCAAAGCTCAACCACTGAAAACTTAATTAACCTATATTGTTCCTGAAGGATTGACCCAAGCACTAACTTATCAGAGCTCTAAGGTTCAGCTCCAGAAAGCTGACCACCAGATGATTGGGGTGTGAGGAAGATATGGGGAGAGGACAAATCATGTAGTCCTGTCTACTGATGGTGGAGGGTAAAGATTTGCCAATATTTTGAACTATTGAAGAATTCTTTCATCTGTAGCTAAAAACCATGTTTGTGCCAGGAGCACAGGAATTTTCTTTTCTAGTACCCTCTCTTCACCTTTCCTCCCCACAACTGGCCCTTTTATTTTTTGTTAATGGGGAGCGTGGGGGTGAAGGTTTAAAGACTGAGCTCCAGTGGTTTATTAACTTTCTGCCCTGCCATATTTCCATAAGAAAGGCATTTTGTAAGTGGACACAAATATTTGATGTGTAATTAGTACACTGATAATCAAATACTTTGCTGACAGACTATATCCATCTTTTTTTAAAAAAAAAGAATAATTTTAATCCAAAAAATTTTGTTTCCTATGGAAATAGTGTTAGAAATAGTGGTCGATGGGGCGGTGAGTAGAGCGCAGGCCCTGGAATCAGAAGGACTTGAGTTCTTATCTGGCCTCAGACATTTAGCACACACAAACAACAACAAAAACCTAGCTGTGTGACCTTGGGCAAGTTACTTAACCCTAATTGCCCTCCAAAAAGTAAAAAAAAAATTAGTGGTTGAGTGCCCTGGGGGGTTGTCCACAGAAATTTGATGAATCCATAATCTATCATCTGTACATATGAGGTCTTTCTGAGTTGATCATTGCCTAGGTGTTCTGAATTCGGGAACAGAATGTACTACTTGGGAAAGGGGGGGTATTGAGGGAGTGATGTGGATTCTCTTGTTTGACTCTCTCTATAAATTTTAAATTATGGGAATCATAAATAATAAATGATGATAAGCCTAAATGGGGAAGTGGGAGAAACAGGGAAAGTGGGGAGGGGAACTGCTTGAATTAAGAATTGTGGAAAATGGGGCAGTTATTTGTCAGACTTGATTTGGGGTTACAGGTTATAGATTATGGGGAACAAATTTCCTGGATTTCTGAATAATGATGGAAAGAAGACATATTTCCTTCTCACTAAAATGTAAATTACTTGTGATCAAGACAATAATAACAGTGAACATTTATATAGTGCTTACTACATGCCAGAGACTTAACAATTATTATCTCATTTGGTCCTCACAACAATACTGGTTGGTAGGTTCTTATCAGCCTAGGAAACTAAATCATAGAGTAAGTGACTTGCCCAGAAACACTTAGCTGTTATCTGAGGCTGGATTTGAACTTGGACCTTTTTGATTCTTTTTACCTATCTCTTTCCACTACATCATTTTTGCTTTCTAGCTGCCTCATAATGATCTTTGCACTGACAAGGTACTTAGTCAATAGTTGGTGAATTAAATTAACTCAATACCTTAAGGTGTGGTCACGGGCAGGATGCCTGAAACTTATTTTCTTCATCTGAGGAAAAAAGGCATTGGGCTAAGTCTTTTCTAGCTCTAAAAATCTTCAATCTTTTCAGAGCCCACCTGGTCTGTTCTTTCCCTCCATCCCTCTTGGCCTTCTCTTTTCCCCAGTATATGCCTTTCTGCTATTCTTCTGTCATTAACCTTGTCCCCTTCTCCTTCCTCCTCTCCTTAGATAAGACTGAATACTTATGATCTTTATTGAAGGTCAAGTTTTTGTTGCTGTTTTAAAGTACACCCAGTACCTACTTTAAAAAGAGATTTCATTAGGAAGCAATGACCTAAGGACCCCAGATAACAGAGACAAACTGTAAGCAAATATTCTCTGGTTTTGTTGTTATCTTAAATGGTGCCTTTTTTTGTTAAATGGAGAAAATAGCAGGATTAAGATCATGCATTTAAGGCTGGAAAGGACCCCAGATGTCCCCTAAGCCAGCTCCCTCATTTTATAAATGAGATAAAGGGAGGCCCAAAGTGACCTACCCTCCCAAGTCCATTCAGATGGTCAGGGACAAATTCAGTGGTCTTCCTTTTCTACCACAGTCTTTACAGCCAATTAGATGTTTGCCTTGGATAATTTTCTGTTTCACATATGTGACTGTCTTTCCACCAGCATTGCATGTAATATATCTTTTACAGACACACCCCTGCCTAACCCAGTTGCTTATAATGAACCAAATCTTCTATAAATGCCTCTTAGCATACAAATCAGATCAAGATTTCAAATATTTAGTCAATTTCCAAGTGTATGCAGGGGTTTGTACTTGGAACTTGAAATCCAGTCTCATTTTAGGGTCACTTAAATATGTGTGTGTGTGTGTGTGTGTGTATATATATATATATATATATATACATTTTTTGTCTTTTTCAGAAAACTCAAATCATCACAATGGCAAATAAACCAGTCCTCCACTACTTTAATGGAAGGGGCAGAATGGAATCCATCAGATGGCTCTTAGCTGCAGCTGGAGTGGAGGTTTGTCTAATTTGGGGTGGGGGGAAACTTTCCAAGGAGATTTCATTGTTCTCAAGCCTCTTGGATGTCTTAGAAGCAGCTGTGGCCTAAACAACTCTAGTTATTACACCCAGTTCCTCCCTTTAACCAAGAACTGTCTCTTCCAAGAGTTGACTTGTGCAAATTGATATGCTTTTTTTTTTTCCAGTACAATCTTACTTTGTAATTGCTATTTGCTTTATAGTTTTAGATCTATTTGATGATCGGTCTGGAGCTATAAGGCCCCTCAGAGTCATTTAATCCAGTTCTTTCTTCTTATAGATGAGAATACTAAGGCCCAGAGAGGTTAATGAGTTAATAAGTTTAGTATTTAGAGGGTAATATTTAACTAAGTATTAAGAGAGCTTCCTAAGTGCAAGGAATGAATCAAAATTTAGGAGTGATTCTCAAGGCTTTAATTTTCCTTAACTGAACATTAGTTTTCCTCAGCTCCCAAAGCTTTTCAATCTAGACCTAGAAAAAGGTGTTTGTGGTCTATGGGAAGATCTTGAATCTCACAGGTTTTGGGGAAGTATGCATATATGTTGATGCTTTTGTGAGCATTTTCACTGGCTTTGTTTAAAATCAAAGATCTCTTAAATAGACCATGATGCCCTTAAAAAAGGTGAGTATTTGATTTGTTTGACTATGAATATTTGTTATAGAGATTTTCTTTTCCTTTTTTCTTGTTTGTTTTCAGTGGAGGGAGGAAGGAGGAGTGAGAGAAAAGTCTTAATTTTTAAAATTTTAGATATTTTTTAAAAAGGGAAAGAAAATGAGGCTCCCTGTGAAGCTGAGACTTAAGCCTTCACTGTAACACCATTACTAAAATTTACTACTTAAAACATGGTTTGATTTTTTTTTTGCTTCTCAAAAAAACAGTCTCTACATGTTACAGAGGGCAGAATTTTCTGATATTATGCAATAGGTACATTTATAAAGAAGCAGTATGAAAAATTGTCCCCTTGTGGTCCCCCATGGCTTTGCTCGCCTCTGTAACAGCCTGCCTTGCCTTCCTCTAGTCCTGGTCCAGGCCTTCAGTGTCTCTGCCAGGTATTTAATGAGTAATTAATAAGGGTATTTCACAAGCTAGTCAGTAAATTTAGAAATGAAGTAGGAGAGGTCCTACAAAAAGACTTAAGCCATTATGACAATGGCATAATCTTTACTTCAAGATCTGGAAATCACATGCTTTTACTTGTATATTGTGTTAGTTACAATGAAACCCTTCTGCAGCAGGGCAAACAGGTTTTGAGAATTACAATGGCAAAAGGTATAATTCTTCACATGGTGACCAGCCATAAGGGGATGAGCCATTCAGAGGTTAGCTAGGCCAGGCCTTGGATGATAGCCATCCAGTTTGTCTTTGGTGAAGTTGAATAGACCCTGTGCATTTATTCATTAAATACCTACTGTACCCTGTGTACTAGGCTAGGTGCTGCAGACACCACATCCAAAATAAAAATTCAGTTCTCCCCCTTAAGGTGCTTATGTATTACTAAGAGATACAGCATCCAAAGATTACAATATGATTTGAGGAGAGACGGGGCACTGATAATTCATCACCTGGAAACTTGTTTAGTTGTTAGGGCATATTTCTGAAGAATTTTACAAATACCAGAAGTCCTCTCTACTCCCTCTTTCCTGAGGGCCAAGGCTGCCTCTACTCCTAATTGCAATTCCCCTAAAAGCTGCAGGTTCCATTATACTGTGCTGCATGAGACATGGTAGCCTGTGAGGGAATGGGCACTCCCCTGAGCGGTGGGAGGCCTGGATTCTGGTCTTCACTCTGCCACTAAATCACTTTGGGGCCTTTGACATGTGGCTTCACTGCTCCAGGGCTCAGCATCCAGCTCTGTGAAAAGAAATACTGGAGAAAGTAGTCTTTGAGGACCCCTTCCAGGTCTAATATTCTATGATATTCGTGTGTCCTTTGTAAACTCTTTGACTTCTTATTGTAAGAAGGTCATATATACTTGGTTTCTTCACGGATTACCTAGTTGGGGTGATGGATTTGTATTGATCCACCCACATTTGATTCCCCTTTAGCTAGATGGCCAGCCTACAGTAAGAGTGGGGATCTGTGACCAGGAAGCAGTCAACAAACATTTATTAAACACCTACTATGATATGCTCATTTCGGAGGATGCAGAGGAAGGCAAGACCCAATCTCTGCTCTCAAGGAGCTCCCATTCTAATGGAAGCAAGTATATGCAACCAACCAGGTACATACAAGATATATACAGGGCAAATTGGAGATGATCAACAGAGGACAAACCCCAGATGGAAGGGGAATCACGGAAGGCTTCCTGTAGGAGGTGGGATTTTAGTGAAGCACAGTGGTTGGCAGGCTCTTGATATTAGCCAAGGGTCAAATTAGTCAGTGGCTTTAGCTTCATTAACCCAGTACTCCAGCCAGTTAATAATATCAACATTAATAACTAGCATTTATATAGCACTTTAAGATTTGCAAAGTGTTTTACAGATATCTCATTCTTCCTTCACAACAACCCTGGGATGTTGGTGCTATTATCATCCCCCATTTGCAGATGGAGAAATTAAGGCCTATTGAAATTTGACTGACTTGCCCAACTCACATGGCTAGTAAATGTCCGAGGCTAGATTAGAACTCAGGTCTTCAATCCAGGTTCAAGGCTGTATCCACTGTGCTACCTAGCAATTTCTGTTAAGTTCCCCATCCACAAATCAATGCTATAAATAAAAACGTGTCTCTGTTCCTCTCCTTAAGAACAGAAAGGTCCATGGGTGAGAACAACACTCCTTTTGTTTCTTGGTTCCCTGCACAAAGTCTTCTGTCCTTCCTTCATTTCCATATCTCCTGTTAATTTTCTTGCTGATTTGGTGCCCCAGGACCTGACAGTACTGTTTTGTAGTGTGTGTGAGTGGCTGGATGCCAAAAGTTTTGACATGTAGGCCTATGCTTTCCTTCCTCAGCTGTCCTGCTGTTCCAAGTGCCAATGGTTGAAATTGATGGGATGAAGCTGGTTCAGTGCAGAGCCATCCTCCACTATATTGCTGAGAAATACAATCTATTTGGGAAGGACATAAAGGAGACAGCAAAGTATGGTAACGGTTCTGTTCTTGCCTGGGGGTGACTTGCCTAAGTGGTTAGCTAGCCCTGTCCCATTGAGTTGTCATCCACAAACAGAATCTTGGTTTTTCTGTATGATATTGGTTTGAGTAATGAGCAAAGACTAGAGCATCTTCAGGACCAATGTAACTTTTGGTTGTCTGCCTCCTTTTGGTTCTCAAGAGCTTTTTTGTTTTTAGAAATTTAAGGAAGAGGCCTAGAGTTCAAAGAAGCCAGGCTTCCTTTTGTCACCCTCTAGTTCCTCAGTGGTGGGACCTTCCAACACATGTTGGGAAAAGTCTTTGGTTGCCTTTCTTCTTTTGGAGATAGGAAGCAGAGACTGGCTGGGAGAACTGGGAATGAATTACCCTCCCTAATTGTGACAAGACTTTTCAGGGGGATTTTAAAAAAAATTCCTTAACTCCACAAGCACCTTTGCTTTGCAAGGGTTTGAAAGCCTTAGAGAATGAGCAGGCTTCCAGGTACCCCTGTTGTGGTACAAGGATGCTTAGTGGGGGAGGCCAAGCAAAGGAAGCATTAACTGAGACACTACACACTTTTTTCCTTTTTTTTAAGGATTATCATGTACTTAGAGGGGACAGTGGATCTGATGGAGCTAGTCATGGCTTATCCTTACCTAAAAGGAGAAGAGCAGGAGAAAAGACTGACTGAAATCACTAACAAGGCCAAAACCAGATACTTCCCTGTTTATGAAAAGGTAAAAGACATAGGATCCAGTGCATTTAGAATGATGAAACCAGGAGAGAAAGAGAGAGAGAGAGAGAGAGAGAGAGAGAGAGAGAGAGAGAGAGAGAGAGAGAGAGAGAGGAGAGGAGAGCAGGAACTAGGGCAGTCCTCTAAATAATTTTTCTTCTGCTACATGTTTTTTATTTTTTTCTTTATAACACAGACCTTAGGGAAACATATTTTAGATTGCTGAGGACTCATGGTAGGGCACTGAGAGGCAGTGTTGCATAGTAGATGGCAGCCTGCCCTCAGAGGCAGGAAGACCCAAGTCAAGTTGTACTTCAGATACATGTGGGCTGTGTGACTTAGTCACTTGAATTCTCCATGATTCAGGCTGCTACAACTAGCTAACATTTACATGGAGGCAGCTAGATAGCTCAGTGGATAGCTCATTAGGCAGGGAGTCAAGAAAACCTGAGTTCAAATCCAGCCTCAGACAATTACTAGTTGTGATGTTGGGCAAGTCACTTAACCTCTGCTTGCCTTAATTCACTGGAGGAAGAAATGGCAAACCACTCCAGTATGTTTGCCAAGAAAGCTAAGTACTTCACTGATATCTCATTTTGATCTTTACAAACAACTTACACCCATTTTACAGATGTGGAAACTTGGATATACAGAGAATGGAGGACTTGCCCAAAGTCACACAGCCAGTAGGTATCTGAGGCTGGATTTAACTCAGGTGTTCCTGAATCAAGGCCTGCTACTGTATTCACTGCCTTACCTACCTGCCTCTAATTATCTAAGACTATTAGTTACAGAGAAGGTTATTGAAACGTGGAGTGGAATAATAGACAAACCGAGACCACTGAGGCAAGAAAAAGAAAAAAAATTTATTACGAGTTCGAACCCGGGCCCAACCATACATTTTAGATGGAGGACCCCGAGTGTCTCCTCGGGTGCTTTTTTATACAATTATGAGGGGAAAGCAGGAAGTATTGAGCTCACTGATTGGCTTAGTAAGTTCAGCTAAGTCTTAGAAACAGTGGCTTGGCGGGAGATGGTTGGCTAGCAGATTTAGTTGACTCTTGGAGATAGAGGCTCAATGCCAACTTCATGGGCTATAGGGGAGGGGTGAGAGCAAACAGGTGTCAGGTGGGGGGGGGCAGTTGAGGCAGTTGACTCAGTTCCCGAATCTTATAGGTCAACATGACATTGTGGTTAGGGTTGGGAAAGCATGCATTCTTCAAGAAAAAACAAGGTTATTCTATAATCTCCTGAGGTTTGGCCCCATTTCGTTTTTGGCCCTATTTCATTCCCCACTTCTTTTTATCAGAGGGAATCGAATCCTAGATTCAAACACAATGTTCCTCAGGGATCTTCTGGTAATGGGTTCGGAGGAACAAAATGCGCAACTCATCAGTTCGGGACTTGAGGAGGGTAAAAAGAGATCTGAGAAGGAGCGGGCTAAAAACAAGGGCCAGAAACAACAAAACCAAAGGACCGGCGAGAGTGGTCAGTAAAGTAGTCAACCAAGGGGATGAAGAAAAAAGAGACTGATACCAATTGTTCTGGGCTTGGCGGGCTTTCTCCCTGTCAGCCAAACGTTTTCGTAATTGGCTCAGGCCATCCCTAACGACCCCAGAGCGATTGGCATAGAAACAGCAGGCTTCACTCTGGTGTAATGTTGTCATGTGGGAATAGAGTCCATTTTGACAGCAGTAGATGTAGTGGGGATCGTGACGTATGGTCCCTTCCACCTCTGCTCCAGACCATGAATTTCTTTTTACCAGCACAGAATCCCCAGGTTGAAACAGGTAAGCTGAGGCATAACTCCGGATCGGGATCAGGATCAGGAGAGCTGAGGGAAGGAGTTTTTTTCTGAATCGCCTGCAGACCCTGAAGGAACTTGATAAAGGGAAGAGTTAGTGATTTCAGCTTTTAGGTCTTCCTAGATTAGAGGAAGAATAGGTGGTAATCTTCCATATGTTAGGGAATGGTCTGGACTTTCTCAGCCTTGAGTTCTGAGCTCTGAGAAAATTTCAGATGCCGGCTGCTCAAGGAAGTCAAAGCTGAGAATCCAAGGACCTAATCATCTCCCCCTTAAAACAGTTGGGACCCAAAATCATTTGGGTAGATCTATGTTTCATAGGAAGCTGGGTACACAGATTATATATACAGTATACAGTATACAGTGAATACAGATTCACTCAGGAAGAAAGATAATTCAGAAATTGAATCCTTAACATACATTCAGTTACAAATGTTAACTTTTGCTTAGAGCATGAAACAACTACAAATTCGGATCAAAAGAGCCAGATCTCTTCTGTTTTCACAACTCATTACGTTAGTTTAGCAATAAATTTCTCTTGCAAATGAAAGTTTTAATAGGCCTCTTAAAATGACACTAGAGATTTGAAAATTTCTTCTAAAAGTATTTTCCCTTCTCTTAACAATTTCAAGATTTATAATTGATCACTAAACTTTTATGAAGAAAGTTAGTTGAAAACTTTCAAAATGACCTTAAGCAATTTGCATACTTTCTGCACATGTTCCAATTCCAAATGAAAAATAATACTAGATTTTCCAGTAAGCTTACACGAAAGAACTCATATCTGTTACTGACTACGTGCTCTGATCATGGAAACTTGCTATAGAAGGAAAAAAACAGGGACATGTGACATTTCAAATATGACAGGATAAAACATCCTTGACTCTGTTTAAATTCAGGTAAAGTCACAGATATCCAACCATGCAGTATCTGTTCCATCTTATAGCTAGACTCAGGAATAGGTGGGAAACATTCCTTTTCAAAGGAATCCCATAGGTAAACTGAGCCAGGAGGGATCCCATCCCAGACAGAGGCTAAGATTGTCCCTTCGGCCTTTACCAAATGTAGACTTCCACCTATCAGCAGTACAGGATCACATTCCCCCTGAGTAGCTTGTGGCATTTTTCTCCGAGATACTGATTTAATGCAGACAACTATACCCAAATTCAAACTCAAAATAAAATTTAGTTATGGTCCCAAGTGCCTTTTACCTCACACAACAAGCTTCACTGATCACAGCTTAGAGCTAGTTAATTATTTTCATGGAGCTGCACTAGGCAATGATGATTTATCAGGTCTCACAAATGTAAAGAATTCCAGCGACATTTTTCCTTCTGAAATCTAAAAGCCAATTGATAGAAATCCTTCTAATATTTGCAACTTCTTAGCAAATTAGATTCATTTAAAACTACACTTAAACAAGTTCCTTTCCCAGGCTGAATGACCTTGCCTATTAGAGATAGTTTCTAGGGGATTTGGCAGTTTTACAACATAAGGAAAATTTATATGAATTATAAGGAGGAGAGACTGGGAGAAGGGCTAATAATGATGCCCCCCGCTTAGCCAATTCTCATACAAGCAGGAGGACTGTTCTGAATGGGCAGAACTAGTCTGAATAAAGTTTTCATCCAGTCTCCTCCTTTCTACATACAGTAATCAATTACAATTTTAGGTTTTAACATTGAAACAGTAGCTAAAATAACTTAATTAACAATATTACAAGTTTTAAACAATCTTAACTGAAACTTCCTTTTAAACAAAGACAGACTTGGAAGCTTATGATTTCCCAAATTACAATACTCTGAGACTTTTTAAAAAAAAACTGCTTCTTATACAGCATAGATAATACAACTTTTTACCAGTAACAATATCATAAACAATTATCATGTTCTTAAATTTGAACTTTGAAATAAAAACAAAGAATTACCAATCTGGTGACCTTAAAAATCAAGTTTTTGAAGTTACACAGAACTAAAATTTTCTTCTTGCCACACACCTGATCAGCTTATCACTAAAAATTAATTACATTCTGGAATCTCACATAGATGGTGAATGTGGTGATCCATAAACCTTCAAATTATCATAAATACATCCTTAGATGAAGCAAGCTTGAAAACCACATCTCTATATTTTTTCCTTTTTTTCCCCAAGTTTCTCATTTGCTCAATAAGAATTCTACAAAATGCCTTTCCAATTCCCTGTGTACATTCACTTCATCATTAGTAATGTGGAAACTATAACTTTGTCACTGCATGTTTCTAGAATAGCCAAAAAGTTAAATGAACAACCAGCTATCACAATAAATATCAGCAGCATTATTACTACCTATTTGTATCCCAAATATAACAGCTTTAAGTTGTCAAATCTTATAACATAAAAAATCCAATTCACATAAAATAAACAGAAGACAAAATTAGCAAAACTGATAAAATACCATAGCTGTTTTACAAAACTTTTCTCCATCTTTTAGTTTCAACAAAATTCAGAATTAAAATTGCTTTATCTAACATTTCTGGCTCACAATGGTCACTCAAACTTTTACAGTATAAGAGGATTTTACAATTTAGAGATACCATAATAACACAATGACATTATGACATTAATTGCATTTCCAATTCATCACATACAAAAATTACTGATAGAAAAATTGGGCTTACCAAGTACAGAGGCTGGGGTGTTGCAGCTTCCCCCTTTTTTTTTCAAGTCGGGGAGCTTAACTCAAATTCCCTATATTCTTTCCAGCAAGTGATATTGGTGGGGGGCGCCTTCCCCCTTTCTCACTACTAGAGATCCCAAAAGAAAATTCCCTTTTTCTTATCAAATCTTAGAAAATATTCCAGTTTGCCTAAATGCCAAATAGTAAAATGAATTCTGACTTATCTTTAGCATCAAATTAGGAGTGACACTTTTTTACTTCTCACATGAATTCAATTGACACAGTTTTATTCTAATACACAGATTTTTCCTCTTTTAGGTGAGGCAGGAAATAGTTAAATTTTCATCTGCCTGCCTCTTTGATTTGAGGGGAGAAGATTCCCTCATTATTTCTTATCGCCTTCTCCTCACTCCACTTGGCCAGAGTGGAATGAAGAGGAGGAGATTTTCAAACTTTTAAAGATCTTAAAACTTCTGTTCACACTTCTCAACACCAAATACCATCTCTATCTTAACTTAAACAAGACAATATTTACCTCTCTTTTCTCTTCTTCTCCAGCCTGCATTCAGCATCAGTGAAGGGAGGAGGGAGAGAGAGCTAAGAGCCTTCCAAAGGAAGGTCCGGCAGTCCAGCTGCAGTTTAAACCTTCCATGATGTTAGATCACACACTCACTCATTCACACAGACACACACACACAAAAAACAGAACAGAGAGAGAAACTGACAGGAACATTACAAAAGCTCACAGAGGATTGTTAGAAATCCCCAGGCACAAATCATGTTTGCTTGGCTTCCAGATAGATGCTAATGGAGGCCAGGTACAAATCATAATGTTAATCAAGTGGGACTCTAACCCACAATTTGATTAACCCAATGCTGATCAAGTGGGACTCTAACCCACAATTTGATCAGTTTACCTAATGTTAATCAAGTGGGACTCTAACCCACAATTTGATTAACCCAAAACCAAGGGCCTTAGGGGTCGTCACCTCCTTTGGCCGGGGTTCGGGAAGTTAATGGCAGCGTCCCGCCCTTCCCGAACCAACCAAGCTCATGAGACTCCAGAAATTGCTAGCCAAAAACACCAGAATCAACAAAAAAGAAACATTATTTTGGGTCAGGCCTGACTTACCGGCGCCGAGCAGAGCCTAGGGTCCAAATTCCAAGGCATCGAGGATCTCGGTGGGACCTCCATATGAAACGTGGAGTGGAATAATAGACAAACCGAGACCACTGAGGCAAGAAAAAGAAAAAAAATTTATTACGAGTTCGAACCCGGGCCCAACCATACATTTTAGATGGAGGACCCCGAGTGTCTCCTCGGGTGCTTTTTTATACAATTATGAGGGGAAAGCAGGAAGTATTGAGCTCACTGATTGGCTTAGTAAGTTCAGCTAAGTCTTAGAAACAGTGGCTTGGCGGGAGATGGTTGGCTAGCAGATTTAGTTGACTCTTGGAGATAGAGGCTCAATGCCAACTTCATGGGCTATAGGGGAGGGGTGAGAGCAAACAGGTGTCAGGTGGGGGGGGGCAGTTGAGGCAGTTGACTCAGTTCCCGAATCTTATAGGTCAACATGACATTGTGGTTAGGGTTGGGAAAGCATGCATTCTTCAAGAAAAAACAAGGTTATTCTATAATCTCCTGAGGTTTGGCCCCATTTCGTTTTTGGCCCTATTTCAGTTATTGCTAAGGGAAGTTATTCATTAGGATCTCTCTAACACCCAGAAATTGTGAATCTTGTCCAAAAGTAACAAGAACAGGAAGAAAGATGGAACACAATTACAAAACCAGCATGCTCCTGCCTCACTCACTCATTACCTGGGTTTCTTTGAGCAAGTCAGTTAATCTCTCTGGGCCTCAGTTTCCTCATCTGTAAAACAAAGAGGTTGGACCAGAAGGCCTCTGAGGACTCCACCCACTCTAAATCCAAAATCTGAAGATGTTCTGTCCCGGACCATCAGTGACTTTGCTTCTAACTATGACTGTACTGACCTCTGGTATGTTAGTGCTTCCAAAGACCTGGCACTGGAAAAATTATGGACTATGTTACCAGGAAGCCTTCTACTGGGGCAGGTGACATGCCCTCAGCTGAGGGGGTCCTCTGGCACAAAGCTGCCAGGGTGGGTGGGGCCTCTATGAGGCATTGCAGGCAGCCTTGAGGCCCCACCATTGACCTATTGTGTAGTAGGTTCTTCATGAAGTCTTGTTCCCTTCCCCTTCCCTGCCAGCCTGACAGTCTCTAATTTTACCTAATTCTTTTTTCTTTTTGGAGGGGGCAGGGTAGGGCAGTTGGGGTTAAGTGACTTGCCAAAGGTCACTCGGCTACTAAGTTTTAAGTGTTTGAGGCCAAATTTGAATTCAGATCCTCCTAACTCCAGGGCCAGTGCTCTATCCACTGCACCACCTTGCTGCCCCAATTTTACCTAATTCTTATTAACCATGGACTATGCTCTGTTGTTTCCATGTTACAGAAGGACTGAATGTTCTGTGATTGACCTTTAATTTTAGTACCTTGGGTCAAGATTCTGATCTCCTTACCCTAATTAAAACTCCACAGAAAACAGGAATAGGAAGATAAATTCTTTTTGTTTTTTCCTTTGTTCTTTCTGTTATCTATTTCCCTTTTCCTGTCCCCTGCCTCTTTATCTGGTCTTCTTTATCAGAACTGATTAGGAACACATATATTTAATTAAAAGAAAGGAAATGGAAAAAATACAAGTTGTAGAGTAGGCCTGGTATTCAGGATTTAGCAAAATTCTTCTTACTGTCCTCTGGAAGTTCCTGATTCTAGGCATGGCACATAACCATAAAATATAATAATGCCCTGTTGGAGCATAGCATTGGCACAGAGTGTCCCACACTGCCTAAAATTCAGATGCTTATAATTGGGTTGGAGACATTGTCAGGTACATCCCTTCCTTGGATGGCTACTCGTAACCTCGTTCTTTCCTGTGATCAGCTGTATAATAGAGGGTCTTAATAAAAAGTTGAAAATAATCTGTGAAATAAGCAAACTAGGCATAGAAAGCCAAGGAGTCATTCTAACAGGGAATCCAACTGCTTTGGCCACTGGCCCCTTCCTTAGTCCTTTATAATACTTTTTTAATGTTATATATATATTTTAATTTTTGCTTTTTTGGAGGGCAATTGGGGTTGAGTGACTTGCCAAAGGTCATATCACTAGTTTTTGTGTTAAGTGATTGAGGCTGGATCCAAACCCAGGTCTTCCTGAGTCCAGGGCCAGTGCTCTATTCACTGCACCACCTAGCCGCCCCCGGTATTTTATAATATTTAGCCTTGTAAGCTCGCCAATCTTCATGTAAATGGAAGGAAATGGAGGAAAGTTGGAAAAGGCACCTCCCACCCCCTACATTGAAGTCAGTTCATTTTCTCTGGCTTAGAAAATCTTAGAAAATTTCTAACCAAAGTCTGATTAATAGACAGTCATAGATACTGCATTGGGGGGACCAACTTTGGGGTCCATACCAGTCACCTGAAGTCCCTGAACACGTATCTTCTTTCCTTGTGAAAAAATTATCTTTTGGAGAAACTGATTTCTACAGAAGTGGCATTATAGAGTGGGCGGAGCACTAGGTAAGTCAGAGGACACAGCTTCAAATCCTGCCTCTATCACTACCTGTGTGAGTCACTTAACCACTTTGGGTCTCACCTTCCTCATCTGTGAAATGAGAGGGTTGTACTGGTTCTAAATCTATGAGTGTGGATTTATAATATATGGATACATCCCTTCAAACACAGGACACTTGAGAGGACAAAAAGACTGGAATTTAGTGGTGCAAGCTCATTTTGAATTGGAATTGATAGTTCATCAAGCTTTCCTTCTCACTCCCTCTTCTTGCTCCTTCATGATGTGTATATAGGGATTCCAGCTTGACTTTCCCTTAGCTGGACATTGCACAGGCAATGCACCCATTCCTACATACTCTGCTGCTAGAGTCAATCCAGCACTCCCCTGTCTGAGAAGTAACAAGCATCCTTACCCTTCTCCTGTGCTTATGTCATTCAGGTCTTAAAGACTCATGGACACAACTTTCTTGTGGGTAACCAGATGAGCATGGCAGATGTGCAACTGATTGAAGCTATTTTAATGGTGGAGGAGACTGTCCCTGATGCACTCTCTGGATTTCCTTTACTCCAGGTAATTGAAACAGGAAGTTTGAAAGTTGACCAAGGAAATTGTGTCCTCCCTTCCTTGGTTTGTGAGATTACATTCTTTTCTTCCCTCTCCAGCTGCTCTTCTTTGGTACTCCCTTGCTTCTCTTAATCCTGCCCCCTTCAACACTTGCTTCATCATTCTACTCTTTACTCTGGGGACTCAAGCACTGTGTGACTGGTATCTTTAACCCCAGCTTCCCTCCTGAGGCCAAGTTTGGTGTTTAGAGTTATTGGCTGAATGTTTCTGCATTGGATGTTTTGCTCTGTCACTTGGAATTCAGTAAGGCTAAAACCAAACTCTTCCCTATCTTTCAGACTGTTTCCTCACTCCTGACTTAACCTGTTTCTTAGGGTCGATTTTAGTCTCCCTGTTACACAGGCCCTGTTACTCCTCAGGAAGAGGTATGTTGATTCTTCATTTAATGTCTCTTCCCTGGCTTTGTTTTGTTCCCACTGCCATTAGCTTCATCCAGAGCTCCTCATCTCACACCTGAATTAGTGTAGTAAGCCTTCCAGCTGATCTCCTTTCCCCCAGTCTCTTTGCCCCTTTTCCTTACCTTGCACAGGTGAATTTCATTTCCCTAAAACATTCCTTTCACCACATTCTTCTGCTCAAAATCTCCCATTGCATCAGATTACAATACTAGAAGACTTAGAACAACCTAGTACCAATTTAGCTATCCAACCTTAACTCTGCTGTTTGTTAACGTCTGAGCAATCTCACCAACCTGTGAATTACCTACTTACCCTTGAGTATGCCAGTTCCCCTCACTCCCATCCTCACCCCTAGAATGTGACCCATTGCTTCAGGGTACCCTTGGGTCCCACCTCTTTCAACTTGCAGGCTACATGCATCCTTCTTTTCTCTAAATTCCTCCTGACATGAACTTGATTCTGCATTAAGGAATTTGATCATTTGTAGCTTTACTTCAATATTCAAACATTTTGAAAGAATGTGGTCTTGTCTTCATCTCCTTATCTTCATCTTGCACAGTAAATACTGGTGTTTCTCTGGCCAACATTTCCATTTGGCAAGTTGTCACATAAGTGTGGGGTTAGATTAGGGTCTCAGCTATTTAAAGGTTTCTGCCGAGGAGTTTTTATGACATTGAGGGATTTTAACCTTATAGGGGAAGTGTGATGTTGCAATTGCAGACTCTTGTTTCCAGTAAAAATTGGAAATTCTCATTTCTCACTTCTTTGAGTCAAGGAAAGAGCTAGGGTTTTACTCTGAAATAGAGCAAAGCGATTAAGATTGTTTCATTCCCAAAACTCTCTCAAGGAGGACTGCTGTGTAAAATGGTTGTTTGGGAAATTTGGGGCCAGTTTCCCCAGAAATTTTTCTCATTTACTTTTTTTTTTTTTTTTTTTTTTTTTGCTTTTTGGAGGGGGGAAGGCAGGGCACTTGGGATTAAATGACTCGCCCAATGTCACACGAGGCTAGTAAGTATTAAGTGTTTGAGGCCAGATTTAACCTTGGGTCCTCCTGGCTCCAGGGCTGGTGCTTTATCACTGTACCACCCAGCCACCCCAAGGCATGTACTTTTTAAGGGGGTCAGAGTCTGTTCTGAAATTTGGGAATGAAGGCTACATTTCAGGAATAACTTTCCAGAATGACTGACACCCACTATTCCCCAAATAGCCAAGCATTTCTGTTCTTTTTTCTATGGTGAAATTTTTTTTTTGCTAAATTTTTAGAGGAATTTTGGTAAGATACTTTGATCCTCCTTAAAATCTCACATTCTTTAACTGTGGATTATTTCTTTTTTCTCTGCCTCACTTGTGGGGTTTTTTTTTTTTTAAACTTAACCTGTGTTTTTGAAAGTCATTTTGAAGCTGAATCAGAGCTAGAATCTTTTGTACATGTGGCTTTGAAACAGTTGAGAACCTGGGAAGGACCTGCATAGTGCATCAAGCCCAGTTGCTAGTTCATGTTGCCAGAGGGTGTGAGTTCCAGTACTGACAAGGCTTTTGCCCGTAAACCATTTGGTTTAGTTGTAATATTCAGTGCATATTCAGTGTAATATTCATGGTCCATTCTGCCCAAGGCCTCTGCATATCAGGCATGGATTTGCCAAATGACTTTATCTTGACATTTATCTGCATCTGTAGTTAGAATTCATGAGCTGTGATTTTTTTGTTTACAACTGCATTGAGACCCAGCTTCCTTTTAAAGACTCTCACTTGTGGATATGTGTGTTCCTGTGATTTCCAAGTCTGCCTTGCAAAACAGAGCCATTGACTCTTCAGATTATTGCCCTTCTGAGTTGTACAGCCCATTTCCTTCTTGGTGGATTGATGTGTAGTGTTTGAAATTTCCACTTTTTACCAAATTAAATCCAATAAATCACCTGGTTTGTTAAAAAAAAATAAATAATAGTCCCAAGAATTTTTAGGGCTAAAACATTTTTACTTATGTTTCCCTTACAGTTAATATTTCTTTTATCCTTTACATATAAATTAAAGTTTGTCACATACTGGGGTTTCAGAAATATACCAAAGACATGATAATTAATTCCTATTAATATATTGAAGTTACATCCTAAAGACACCATATACATTTTCATAATTTTTTATAAGTGACAGTCAACATTTTTCAAGGTCTATTTTCAAAAATCTTTAAAGCTCTTTGTTATAGTAAACTCATTATGATCATCTGTTTTAAAACAATATGCCTCATTAAATCTTAAAACAATTTTCAAATACCTGTTTTTATCACATACTTTTAAAAGGTCAATTTATAATCTATATTCAAAGGAAGTTAATGTTCAACAGAATTTCTGATAAGATGGTTTCCTGAGGTATTTTACAATGGAGAATTTAGAAATACAACAACAGCATACACAGTATCATGTGTTTAAAACATAAAACAAAATTTATTACCAGATGATATCAATTTAGCACATGCATTTCCAAATTATCCTACATAGAACATCATTAATCCTTTTTACCTTTGTAATTTTGTACTAATCATATCTGCAATTCAATATGCAATAAAATCAGTTAAAGAAATAGTAATACTAGTCAGCATTTATAGAGTGCTCACCAAATGCCAGTCACTGTGTTAAGCCCTTTACAATCTTTATATTATTTTGATCCTAGCAACAACCCTGGGAGGTGGGTACCATTATTATTTTCCTCTTTTACCCATAAGCAAACTAAAGCAAACAGAGATAAGATAACTTGCTTAATTTCACACAGCTAACAAGTTTCTGAGACCAAAATGCAAGTCATGGTTCCTTGCATTTTTCCAGCAATTGTTATTGTCTTTCTAATACCTTTCTTTGAGAACCTGATCTGAGATGAAAGGGGTTCCCAGGGTTGGAGGGGGAGGGTCTCTGAACTGGGGTGGAAGTCAGAGGGGAATCTCTGAGCTTGGAGGGAAGTATATCTGGGGGTCCTTGATCTAAACAACCTTTTCTCTTTTCATGGTCAAAGAAGGGTTAACAAGCACCTAGTTAAGTTTCAGAGGAATCTGTAAATGTCAACCTTTTAATCTTTTTTCCCCTTCACTCTGAGATTGCTCTGAAACAAGCCACCTTCCTTCATTACACTAAAGCAATAGCTTTATCAGTCTTCAAGAGGTAAAATCATCTATTTGCCCCTGAAACTTTTCCAGAATTTATGATAAAATCACTGTGTGCTCTTCTAAAGTCTCAGTTCCTTTTCAGAAACATTATACTCTCTAACAATGCTTTTGGGTCACTTTTTTCCTCATGGCCCCACCATCAGCTGCCAGTGAAAAGGGAAGGGTGATAAGGAGGGGGGGAGGGCAAGGGGTTCTGCCAGGGACCCACCCTGGCATCCAGTCTGGAAGGAATTCACCAGGCTCAAGCAAACCTTGAAGCTGAAATTGCAAAGTTTATTGTTACACTGCACAAGGACAGCGGGCTAGATTCTTATGGAACCTGCAAACTTTCAGGGTCACAGGCATAGTTTTATGGAGTCAAGATAGTAGATCAGGTGCCAATTATGCTAACTAGGTGAGTAAGGGTGGGATCAGGGAGGAGTTAAGGAGTGGTTAGTGCTTAAAGGACCATGCACTTTTAATATCAACTTCGAAGGCGTATTGCCCATGATTCACTGGGAAATAGCACAAGGGGGGGCTACCTGGAGGTGTGGTTTTGGGCCTGACACGTCACTAAAGTCTATCCTCGGTCATGGCTACTAAGGAGTACCCAGTCTGCCACCCATCAATGACAGGCTTGACAAGATAGATGTTGGGAACCAAGGCCATCAGAGACACAGTGTGGGTATAATTGGCTAAGGAGTTACCCTATAGATAGGGTACTGAAGAATGCATGGTGCACCTGGCCACTCTAACTAAGGGAGATAACATTTGCCTAAGCTAAAAATGTTTATAGATAGTTTTGTGAAGGATTCATAAGTAGCTTATTGTTTCAAGCAGAGATAAACAGTTCATGAGCTGTTGCTGGGCAGAGTGCTGGCAGGGGGAAGGGGCAGAGTTAATGCTTTGAGACTGGGGGCGGGGGGAAGTGTGACTTTACAGACTGCTTTTACAAATTGATTTTATAGACATAGATCCCAAAGCACCCCATTTACAAACTGATGTTACAGATTGATATTACAAACTGATGTTACATAGATTGATGTTACAAACATATATACATCCCAAGGACCCATCATTAGGAGGTGGTGGCAGTTTTGACAAGGCTCATTCCATGCTGGATACACATGCAAGGAAGACAACAGAACTCTCCCTTGTTCATGGCAGGGTGGCAGATGAATGCCTAAATGTCTCACAGAAGAGCTTCAACTACAGTCACTCATCACCTTTTGTCTTCCTTTGGATGAACAGAGATGAATTTCCTTATTGGATGAACTCTTGCCTGGTGCCACATGTGGTTCTACCTCATCAATCCTTAGAGCTCAGAAGGTACAACTCTGCTCTATATAGGAAGAGCCTTATACCTATTACTTAACTCCAAACATTTAACAGTTCAATGATGTTAGACTTTGAGTCAGGAAGACCTGGATTTGAATCCTACCTCAGATACTTAGTTGTTGTATGTCCCTGAGCTTTACCTCTTGGGGCCTCAATTTCCCTATCTATAAAATGAGGTGGTTGGACTTGGTGACCTGTTATGTCCCTGCTAGTTCTAAGTCTAAGGTTCTATGATCCATTTTTCAAGTGTCAGATCAAATCAGTAAGCATTTTTTAGCTTACTATGAACCATGCATTTTGCTAAGTTCTGGGAATGCAAATACATGCACAAAAACCCTGCCCTTCAGGGAAGCTCCTGTGATCTCCTCATCCAAACATTCATTATCCCCTGTGGCCTTATCTGAAATATTCCTTCCTTCCCCCTCAACTTCCTTTTGTTGGTAGAGAAACCCCCAGAGTCCCAGGAAAAAATTGTTTTGTTTTATTTTGGGGGAGGGAAGGAGAAGGGGGCAGGGCCTCCCTGCCTCAAAAAAACAGATCCCATGATTTGCAAAGTATAGGAGTTTCAGCAGGATCTGTTGAAACTTCCTTTGACCCTGAAAATCTTGGAAAGAGGGCATAAATTTGGCCTGGGCCTTATCAGTATCTGCCAGAGATCTCTGTGTTGAGCAGCCTCGAGCACGCTGAAAGTAAGAGAAGCTGGCAAGCTGATAAATTGCAGGTAAATTTGTCTCCAAGGGATAGATTGGTCAGGCTATGCAAGATGAAAGAGTTCAGAATCTGAGTCTGAGATCTGAAAAAGTCTTTATTCTTTCTCATGAGAAAGGGCCCCCTTCCCCACTTACTCAAATGGCATCTGCCAGATAGAGAGCAACGTGTGGAAGTGAAGAGGGAAGGGTGATAAGGAGGGGGGGAGGGTAAGTGGTTCTGCCAGGGATACCTCTCCTGGCATCCAGTCTGGAAGGAATTCACCAGGCTCAAGCAAACTTTGAAGCCGAAATTGTAAAGTTTATTGTTACGCTGTTCAGCGGGCTAGATTCTTATGGAACCTGCAAACTCGCAGAGGCCGCAGGCATAGTTTTAAGGGGTCAGTTATGCTAACTAGGTGAGTAAGGGTGGGATCAGGGAGGAGTTAAGGAGTGGTCAGTGCGCAAAGGACCATACACTTTTAATATCAACTGCGCAGGTGTATTGCCCATGATTCACTGGGAAATAGCTCAAGAGGGGGTCTAGCTGGAGGTGTGGTTTTAGGCCTGATACGTCACTAAAGAGTGCCCAGTCTGCCACCCACCAAGGTCATCAGAGACAGTGTGGGTATATAATTGACTAAGGAGTTACCCTATAGATAAGGTATTGAAGAATTCATGGTGGGGCTGGCCACTCTAACTAAGGGAGATAACATTTACATAACTTATTGTTTCAAACAGAGATAAACAGGTCATGAGATGTTGCTGGGCAGAGCGCTGGAAGGGGGAAGGGGCAGAGTCAATGCTCTGAGGCTGGGGGGGTGGAAATGTGATCTTACAGACTGCTTTTACAAATTGATTTTACAGACATAGATCCCAAAGCACCCCATTTACAAACTGATGTTACAGATTGATACTACAGACATATATACATCACAAGGACCCCATCAGAAGCAAGCCCATGGTTATATACCCCGCACTAACGAAGAAACCCCAAACCCCAACTGACCTTCACTCCCATTGGTAGGGAAGCCTGCTCACAATCTAAGTGCAGGAATCTGTCTCAGAGACAAAGGACAGGGAAATATGTGGGTGTCCAATGCAAGGCCAGGAAAGCAGTTTTGTCCTTATTTGGCATATCTTATGCTGAGGTGGCCTGGGGAGCATTGCTCTAAGTCCCAGATTCCTGCAAGGTCAGGTGACTTCTAAACTTAGGCCTAGTGGATGCTAAAGCCACTGTAGATTTGATTTTTCAAAATGGGTAATTTTCACAGCAAGTTATCCCTCACAAGGCTAAGTGAAGTGGAGCTGAATGGCAATCCATTTAGTGCCCCACCATCAGCCCACTGCACTGAGTTCTATCCCCCCTCTTGTTAGAAGTAAGGCAGTCATAGGGTGGGAGGCTGGGAAATGTGATTTAAGGAAAACCAACCCCCTGGAGAGCATTTCCCTTTCTGTGTAGGGGCAGAATGGTGAAGAGGATTGAGTGCTGGACTCTTATCTAGCAAGACCTGTCTTTGAATCCTGCCTTGGATATTCATTAGCTCTGTGACCCAGAGCAAGTCACTTAAGACACCTAACCTCGGTTTCCTCAATTGTAAAGTGAAGGGGGGAATTTGATGGCCTCTAAGGTCTTTTCTAGGCCCAAATCTACCACCCTTAGCCAAGGGAGATTTTCACACTACTGGAGGCATGGGGAAGCTGAGACTGATGAGGAAACAGTGCATGTGTGTCTCCTATCACAGCACTCACTGAGTGGATGCCATTCACAATTGCAGGTGCTCTGACAAGTGTTGTTTCTTTTTTCCTTTTTTTCTGAGTACATATAATTAAATTTTAATAAGTTACATGTTGTATGATGACACTCTATAGTACACCCCTTCTCATCCTCTGCATTCTAAACACATTCTCCTAGTTCTTCACACATAACATTTCATCTCCCCCCTTTGCTTTTGCACAGGCTTGTGCCCCATTCTTGCAATGCCTTCCATTCTCACCTCTTAAAATTCCTTCTTTCCCTCAAAACTTAGCTCAGACATCATCTCCTACATGAGACCCTTCCACATCTATCCAGCTCCAAGGGGCAGCTAAGGTGGCACAGTGGAGAAATTGCTGGTGCTGGAGTCAGGAAGACCTGAGTTCAAATTCAGGCATTTAGTAGCTGTGGGACCCTGAGCAAGTCACTTCACCTTTGCTTGCCTCAATTTCCTCAACTGTAAAATAGGGATAATCATAGAGCTTACCTCCCAGAATTGTTGTGAGAATCAAATGAGATATTAATTGTAAAATGCTTGGCACAGTAAGTTCTTTGTAAATGTTAGCTATTAGTAATAATAGTAGTCTCCCTCCCCTTCCTTGTAGTACTTTATCTTTATTTACTCTTTGTAAATTTACTTATTGTGTGCATATTGTTACCTCCCAATGTAATGTGGGCCCCTCAGGAAGTCCCACAGTTTACATGGCACCTCACTAACCAACTTCCTTTCCCTTGCTGTGGGCCAGTTGTCTCTGGCTATACAGGATCGGGCAGACTGACTGGTAGCTATCTCCCTTCATTTCTGAAAAAAAGAAGTGGGTACTGCTGGACAAAGGGTGCACCTCACTCCTATTTCAGATCCTTCCCCTGGTAAGTTCAGTTAACACGGTGCATTAATTGTGCATGCAGTGGTGCTTTTATACATCCCACAACAGCTAAACAGAAGCCTTATTTCCCAACAGGGAAGCCTCAATGTCCCTTACAATTCCTGAGCACTGCCCCTCTCATCCCTCCCCCAAAAGGCTAGATGAAGAGGGGCAGTGGGGAGTGTGGGGTTGGTGAGGCAGCCAGGGAGAGCTGTGGCATGTTTCGGCAAGCACCCCAACATCCCCAGGGTGGCTGCCAACACATGTTCTTAGATCTGCTTTTCTAAAGGAAAGCAACTCAAAATGGGTTAACAAGTTTAATTTAATCAATCAAACATATATCATTTACCTAGTTCAGGGGGAAAAAAGTCAGCATCTTGAACTTCAAAGTATACAGACAGAACTTACAAAACAGAGAAACAAACAGATCAAACAGACAGGCTTCCAAACAGTCCAACCATTATCAATACCAATCACAGTTACCAGAGAGGGAAGCATTAACATCTGAGTTTTCAAAGCTGGGGGGCTCTCAATGGCTGCCCAGAGTCTTATCTGGTCAAATCACACAACAAAGTGAGCCCCAAAGCAAAGCCTCGAATCAGGGATTATATAGCCTTCTCCTTGGCTCAGAGAATGTCACAACCCTCTTGACCCACTGCCCAATCACACAGCATCAAGGTGTAGGCATTCCTGAAAACCAAGCCTCCTGCCACAGGCTCCATGTGACCACATTCAGCCTATTTAGGGGGCAGAGTATATTTTCAAATCAGGAAAGGTTCTCAGAGTCTGTTAAGCCCATCAAAGGGCCTAGGGACAGGGAAGATCTTTAAATTTGCATTTCCATTACATGGCATCAGGCACTTCCCAGAACACAGAGCCTGGAAGTGGATGGTGGGGTTTTTGCAAGATAGGACTTCACCATCTTCCCTGCCTTTCCTGATGAAGAAGAAAGTAGCCCACACACTTCTTTGAGTGAATATCTGTACAAGAGAGATACATTGTTTTATAAGCAATTTGTTTGAAGGACATTCCCTCCTCACCTTTGAATCCTAGAATCTTTGATTTCCTTCAAAGCTACCTCTTACAAGAGGTTTTTCCTTATCCTCTCAGCTGCCTGAGCCAGCTTGGTGGCACAGTGGATAGAACTCTAGCCCTAGAGTCAGGAAGACTTGAGTTCAGATCCAGCCTCAGACACTTACTAGCTATGTCACCCTTTGTAATAATGCACTATTGCAATAGAGGTGCTGCTAGGTGGTGAGGTAGAGTTCCAGGCCTGGAGTCAGAAAGACTCCTTTCCCTGAGTTCAAATCTGGCTTCACACACTTACTGGCTGTGTGACCTAAGGCAAGTCCCTTGACTCTCTTTTGCCTCAGTTTCTTCATCTATAAAATGAGTTGGAGAAGGAAATGGCAAACCACTCTAGTATCTTTGCGAAGAAAACCCCAAATGGGGTCACAGAGTCAGACATGACTGAAAACAACTGAACAGAAGAGATGCAATTTAGGGCTATGTGATACAGGGGCATTCACCCACCCACCTGGCTATATTGTGAAGTGGTTAAATTGCAATATGGTACATAGGCAAGTCACTTAGCCTCTGTCTGCCTCAGTTTCTTCAGTATAAAATGGGAGAAAAATAATAGGATCTATCTCCCAGGACAGTTTTGGGGATCACGTAAGATAATGTATTTATCACTTATGTTATTGTTCAGTGGAGTCTGAGTTTCCATGACCCCATGTACCATAGCACACCAGGCCCTCTATCCTCCCCATCTCCTGAATTCTGTCCAAGTTCATGTTCATTGTTTCCATGACTTTATCCAGCTCATCCTCTGCCCCCCCCCTTTTCCTTTTGCCTTCAGTCTTTCCCAACATCAGGGTCTTTTCCAGTGAGTCCCACCTTCTCATCAGGTGGCCAAAGTATTTAAGCTTCAGCTTCACTATTTGGCCTCCCAGTGAACAGCCTGAATTAATTTGTTGCCTAAGTTATAGTAGCCACTTAATAAATGCTCGCTTCCTTCCTTTCTCTCCCTCTTGAAATTACTTTACATATACTTTGTTTTCAGTCATTTGTGTTCCAGTTGTATCCCCCCAGGAGACTGTAAACTCCTGGAGGCTGGAACCATTTTGGTTTTGTCTTTGTATGCCCAGCACCTCCCACAAGTCAGTACACATAGTAGGTGTTCAGTTAATGCTGTTGACTACAAAGAGCCAAATAAAACCAGATTCCATTTCTTTTCTTCCTTTTGGCTGGTCATCATTCACTTTTTTTTTTACAGGTTATGCTTCACTGAAGTCTGTGAGACCTCATCATAATCGGCCCCTTTTCCACACCCAGGCCAGAAGTACACCAGGGTTATTGCCTTGGCCACCTGCAGCCCAGCCAGTCCATGGACGTACTGACTGGATTTTAAAATATGCATTATGACAATGACAGAGGTAAAGCACTTTGGGGGCAGCTAGGTGGCACAGTGAATAGATCACTGGCCCTAGAGTCAGGAGGCCCTGAGTTCAAATGCGGAGTCAGACACTCAACACACACACACACACACACACACACACACACACACACAAACTAGCTGTGTGACCTTGGGCATGTCACTTAACCCCAAGTGCCCTACCTTTCCCTACTCCAAAAAGAAAAAAAAAGAAGTGAACCACTTTGCACTAAAAAGCAAGAAACTTTTCATCAGATAATTATGGTGAAAGAAACTGTCTTACCTGCAATAAACATGAGAAATTATAAGCAAAAGACTCTCCCCAACATATTGTAGTTATATTCTGCAATCAAGATATTTCAATATTCCTTTTTATTTAGTTTTTTAGAAATATTCATTTGAATCCAATGTTGTATTTTTTTGTACAAAATTATTTTGTTCTATAACTGGGTCCTATTAGTTTCTTTTCTTTTTAAGGGCAATTGGGGTTAAATGACTTGCCCAAGGACACATGGCTACTTTTTGTGTTAAATGTCTGAGGCCGTATTTGAACTCAGGTCCTCCTGACTGAAGGTCCAGTACTCTATTCACTGCATCACCTAGATGTCCCTCCTATTATTTTCTTAAATAGGAGCATTTTGTATATAGGAGATTATGTTTTGGCATTTTATACAGGAATCTTTATAATACAAGAAAAAAGACTTTTATTTTGGGGGGAGTATCGAACAATATTTTATATAAATAAAGAAATACAGTGAAACTAATGTATTGGGTTTCTTTGCTTTTTTTTTTTTTTGGCTAGTTTTTTCTTAAGTTTCTGTGGCCGGATTTGAATTCAGGTCCTCTTGATTCCAGGGCCAGTACTCTATTCACTGCACCACCTAGCCATCCCGAGATTTTTGTGTTGCCTTTTTTTCTCTTTTTTTTTGCTTTTTGGAGGGGCAATTGGAGTTAAGTGACTTGCCCAAGATCACCTGACTACTAAGTGTTAAATATTTGAGGCCTGATGAAACTAATGTATTATTACAGTATAGGTGCAATTTCGGGCTGTGTGATACAGGGGCATTCACCTCTGCCTTGTGGCTATTTGTGACCTGGTTAAGTTGCAAGTATGGTACATTAGGCACATCTAGCCAGCTCTGAGAAACTGGCTTGGTTTTAGTACTGTAAAAGTGATTCTCAGTTTTTTCAGATGTCCTATTTTCCTTGGTTTGAGTTTGTAGCACCATGATTCCCCTCTCCTAAAAGTATTATAACATTTCTTGAATTTCCTTTTGAGAATTTGCTAGCATCTTTTGGAATTATTGGAGACACCCTAAGGTATTGCAAAGTGAGCTGTGGGGATCTCTATTTCCCTTCCTACCCATTTTTGAAACAGATTAACCTGCAGGGAGATGTAGCCCTATAAATAATTGTGCATACACACAAAATTGATTGGATGGGCAAAAGCCTCTTTAATCTAAAGGCTAACATAGACAGTTTGAGTTTATATTCCTGCCCCACAACAAGTGCTAAGGGCATAGCCAGTCGTGTTTCACGGTGGAAGGGTGCAATGGTAATGCATGTAATCCCACTGCCCTTGTCAGATACACCATGGCAGTCTGATCAGGAACAAGGACTTGGGCTCTCTCTGATTTGTTGGGATACCAAGTTATTAGTAATGTTAGTGTGAATAATGTGTCACATTTGAACTTAACCACTAATTTCTCTCAAGAGAAGGGAAGATAAACTGTATTTGTCTGGCAGAAGCTCTTCCTGGGAGAGGAATACAGCAATATTAAAAATGACAAAGCTGTTTTATAGGCAGAAAACATAAAAGGATAAGACCTATTCTTGACACCTCTCTATTGGACTTTTCTACTGCCTTAATGGGTATACCTATGGGCAAAAGTAAAAGTTATTTCAAATGAAAAAAAATATTTATGGTTATTTGTGTCCATAACTGTGATTTCCTCCTCATAAGGAATTCCCAGTGCATAAACTCCCTTCACACTGAGACAGACTAACAACTTACCTACAACTCATAGTCACTAGGGGGGCACACCTTAAATCCAGATCTTTCTGATACTAAGGCCAGTCTCATGCTGCCTCTAACAGAATGTAGTTATTTCAAATTTTCTTTTTTTCCAAATGTTTTATTAACTTCTGGTTTACATTATTCATTTCTGTCAGATTTTGAGTTACAATTTTTCCCCATTTTTCCCCTACCCCAGAATAAGAGTCATACAAGATATGCTCTCTCCCATCTCTTCTCCCATATCCCCTTCAACTTTTCCAGTGGGGCAAGGTGAATGCCTGAGCCCCATTGCCTGCACATCTTATCTCCCAATTATATGCAAAATAGTATTAATCATAGTATTTATATATATTTTTAAAAATTTGATTTTAAAAGGAAGATAAGCAACTCAGTATATGCTGTACATGTGTAGCTATGCTAAACATTACCATAGTAGATATATTGTAAAAGACTGACTGTATTTCCCTCCCTCCCATCCCACCTTCTACCTGGTCCACTCCCCACCTTGATCCTGTCCCTTTTCAAAAGTGGGTGCTTCCAACTTCCCTTCCACCCAGCCTCCCCTCCCCTCCTTTCCTCATCCCCTCCCTCCCATGCTCCTGTAGGGTAGGACACACTATTTAGTATGCATGTCATTCTCTCCCTGGTCCAAATTCAATGAGAATAAGATTTTACCTTTTTGCCTTCCTGTTCCTCCCCTCCCCTACAACCACCTTCCCCTGCCTCCTCTACATGAGACAGTTCACCCCATTGTCTCTCCCCATCCCCTCTCACCACATTACTCTCTCACCTCTTAACCCCACTTTTTTAAGTATCATCCCTTCTTATTAAATTTGACCTGTGTCCTCTATCTATGTATACCTGAAAACATATATATATATATATGTATATATATATACACACATTCACATATGTATTCATATGCCCATATGCCCTTCTTCAACTATTTTCATACTGAGAAAAGTTTCATCAGTTACAATTATTGTTTTTCCCTGTAGGAATGTAAATAGTTCAACTTTGATAAGTTCATAGTGATTTCTTTTCCATGTTTAGCTTCTTAAGCATCTCTTCCTTCTTGTGTCTGAATGTCAAATTTTCTATTCAACTCTGTTTTTTTCCTCAAAAATGCTTGAAAGTCCTCTATTCCACTGAATGACCAAAATTTCCCCTGAAACATGATACTCAGTTTTGCTGGGTAGGTGATTCTTGGTTTTAATCCCGGCTCCTTTGCCCTCTGGAATATCATATTTCCATGCCCTTCAATCCCTCACTGTAGAAGCTGCCAGATCCTGTGTTATCCTGATTGTGTTTCTACAATATTGAAATTGTTTCTTCCTGCCTACTTGTAATATTCTCTCCTTGATCTGGGAATTCTGGAACCTGGCTACAATATTCCTAGGAGTTTTATTTTTGGGATCTTTTTCAGGAGGTGATCTGTGGATTCTTTCAACCTCTATTTTGCCCTGTGGTTCTAAAACATCAGGGAAGTTTTTCTTGAGAATTTCTTGAAGGATGGTTTCTAGATTCTTTCTTTGATCATGATTTTCAGGTAGTTCAATAATTTTTTTGATTGTCTCTCCTGGATCTATTTTCCAGGTCAGTTTTTTCCCCCATGAGATATTTCACATTACCTTCTATTCTTTCATTTGTTTGGATCTGCTTAATAGCATCTTGATTTCTCATAAAATCACTAGCTTCCATTTGCTCCAGTCTAATTCTGAAGAAATGATTCTCCTCAGTGAACTTTTGAGATTCTTTTTCCATCTGGCAAATTCAGCTTTTTAAAGCATTCTTCTTCCCATTGCCTCTTTGAGCCTCTTTTGATATTTGAGTTAGTCTATTTTTTAAGGTGTTATTTTCCTCAGTCAGACTGTTGACTCTCAATTCATACTTTTCTTGCATCTTTCTCATTTCTCTTCCCAATTTTTCCTCCACTTCTCTTATCTGCTTCTTAAGGTCCTCTGTGGCCTGTAGCCAGCTTGTATTTTCATTTGGGGCTTTTGGTGCAGGAGTTCTGACCTCACAGTCCTCCTCCTGTTCCATGTTTTGATCCTCTTTGCCCCCCAAATAGGAATCTAATGTTGCATTTTCCCATTTATTTTGTTTCCTTTGCCTAGGCATGTTGCCACTCAATTACTTGACTTTTGGGCTTGTTGCCACAGTAGGACTTTGCCACCAGCCAAGGGAACTTCCGTCCCAAACATTGGGGTTTTCTCAACTTCCAGAGGTATTAGTTGGGTGGCCTCTGTGAAGCCTCCACACACTCTGGCAAGCTGGTCACACACCTCAAGACCTACTCCTCAGACCACAATCCAGATCTAAGTTGTGTAAAGCAAGAATTCTTACCCCCCAGACTGATCGCAGTATCCCCCTACAGTTTGCAGGCCAAGAGCAGAAGCTGCAATGTGGCAAAGTGGAGCAAGCTGCACTAGCTCCTCAGTGGCTTCTCGCCCCCAGGGGAAAAAGTTGATGCATTCTCCCAAGCAGTCCCAAAGTCCATAGGGCACTAACCTCTCACTTTGCCCTAGGCATCTATGTGTTGATAATTCTGGGAACCCCACAGCTGCTGGGGTCCTGGGGTCCCTCCAGCCAGCTGCTTGTCTGGCCGCCCTGGGGCTAAAACCACAACTCACACTGACCTGGGCCCAGCTCCTAGAGTGCTGCGCTGGCCACTCCCTGATGGGCTGCTGGGATGTCCTCAGCAGGAGGTTAGCTTCTCTGTGTCATTTTGTGGGTTCTGGAGCTCCAGAGGTTGTTCATAGTTGTAGCAGCAAGCACCCCAATATCCCCAGGGTAGCTGCCAATATAGGTTCTTAGATCTGCTTTTCAAAGGGAAAGCAACTCAAAATGGGTTAACAAGCTTACTTTAATCAAACAAACATACATTACCTAGTTCAGGGGAAAAAGGTCAGCACCCCGAACTTCAGAGTTACAGAACTTACAGATCAGACAGGCTTCCAAACTGTCCCAACATTACATGCATCAATACCAAATCACAGTTACCAGAGAGGGAAGCATCAACATCTGGGTTTTCAAAGCCGGGGGCTCTCAACAACGGCTTCCCAGAGTCTCATCTGGTCAAATCACACAACACTTCTCAAAGTGAGCCCCAAAGCAAAGCCTCTCCTCAGGGTTTATATAGCCTTCTCCTGGCTCAGAGAATGTAACAACCTTCTGGACCCACTGCCCAATCACAAAGTATCAAGGTGTGGGCTTTCCTGAAAAACAAGCCTCCCACCACAGGCTCCAGGTGCACTTAAGCTAGGGGCAGGGAAGATCTTTAAATTTGCATTTCCATTACATTCGGCCCCAAGATCTTTCATGCCCATAGCATACACAATTTACATTTGAATTAGCACTAAACATCTCTTAGGTCACATTTTCCAGGTACATAAGAAAATCACAATATAATCTCAAAATACAATAGTCCAAGTCTTCCACTCATGGGGCAAATGTTAACTCAGTCCACTTATCAGTAAAATCAAAAAATAGTCACTCTTAAGTTAACTCAATCAGTTACATCAGTTTTCAAAGTACAAGTCTTCCACTCATGGGGCAAAGTCTTGATTAACTCAATTAGTCTCTTATCTGTAACAATATCTCAAAGTACAATTAGTCACTTATTCAGTAAAGTCTTACTAAGTATGCCCATAGCATAGACAATTTACATTTCAATTATCACTAACCATCCCTTAAGTCATATTTTCAAGGTACATCTAAAGTTACCAAAGTGGCCACTGGGCCTTAAACACAAAGTACATTATCACATCAATTCAAAACAAGAGTGCAAATAAAGTTCTCTTGGGAGGAGGGGGGTGTCCTTCCCACAACACTGCTCCAGCCCCTGCTTCCAAGTCCAGAGAGGGAGCTGGGCAACAAAACCAAAGTGGGGTCCTTGGGGTCCATGGCACTTCACCCCACCCACCAGTCACAAGTCCATCCTCCCCCTGGGTCCCAAACTGTGGGATGCAACAAGGAAACACATTCAGTGCCCCTGCTTTGCCACAGGTCCTTATCTTGTCCTGTGGCTGAACTCCAAACTCCTGGGTTCCTTCTCCTCCAGCAGAAGGCAGCAGCTCCTGGCTTCTCCACAGGTCTCCATGCAGGCAGCTCACCATTCCTGCTCTCAGCTCAGTGAAGTCAGCATGCAGGCCGTTCTTCTCTCCTGCTCCATGGCTCCACAGAATCACAGCTACCACAACTGGGAAACAAACAATTATCCCAGCCCCCATACTTTCCTTTTACTCAGCAGATCCCATCCTCGTCGCCATTTTGTAGCAGCAAGCACCCCAATATCCCCAGGGTGACTGCCAACACAGGTTCTTAGATCTGCTTTTCAAAAGGAAAGCAACTCAAAATGGGTTAACAAGCTTACTTTAATCAAACAAACATACATTACCTAGTTCAGGGGAAAAGGTCAGCACCCCGAACTTCAGAGTTACATACAGATCAAACAGACAGGCTTCCAAACTGTCCAACCATTATATCAATACCAAATCACAGTTACCAGAGAGGGAAGCATCAACATCTGGGTTTTCAAAGCCGGGGGGCTCTCAACAACGGCTTCCCAGAGTCTCATCTGGTCAAATCACACAACACTTCTCAAAGTGAGCCCCAAAGCAAAGCCTCTCCTCAGGGTTTATATAGTCTTCTCCTAGCTCAGAGATTGTAACAACCTCCTTGACCCACCGCCCAATCACAAAGTATCAAGGTGTGGGCTTCCCTGAAAAACAAGCCTCCCACCACAGGCTCCAGGTGCACTTAAGCTAGGGGCAGGGAAGATCTTTAAATCTGCATTTCCATTACAATAGTCCCCCTTTTACATGATTTTGAAGTTGTGTGGGCTGGAGCACCATGGAAGTGCTGTCTCTACTCTTCCATCTTGACTCAGCCCCCCGTATTTTCCCTATTTCAAATTTTCTGAAGCATTTGAAGCTGTTTAACCTTTTAATAACAAGTCAACTCAGACCTAATAGCTAACTATTGCTTTTCAGATCTCGCAAATTCACGGGGCCTTGTTATAAATTGCCATTTTGTTGTATTAAGTTATGGCATGAAAGAATGAGTATGACTTACAAAGGTCTCTAATTTAATACTGCTTATATTTTATGCACTGAGAGTAATCTGGCTAAAAAATTTGTAGTCAGCTTTTAACCAACCTTATATTCTTTGCTGAACCCAAGGGAGAGAAAAAAATATTTTTTAAAAAGCACATAGTGGATATGGGTTTGGTCTTTGGACTGTTATGTTTTATTGTTGGCAAAATAGTAGCAAAATCCAAAAGGAAATATCTTTATATATGCAAGCACACTTTGCCTCTGCATTCATAAATTTTATTGTATTGTGTAACCATTTGATTTCTTAAAGCAACATGAAATGTGTTTTCAGCAAT
The DNA here is from genome assembly GCA_011680675.1 of Gymnobelideus leadbeateri. NCBI lineage: Eukaryota > Metazoa > Chordata > Mammalia > Diprotodontia > Petauridae > Gymnobelideus > Gymnobelideus leadbeateri. Next base: position 393,945 of record WOXC01000732.1, on the reverse strand, counting down.
GGCTTTTTCTGTATGCTACCTAGTGAATATTTAATTTCTCTCCTACATCATTACAAAAATCCAGTTTACATGAAGATGAGCATATACTGATTTGGTGGAGAGAGCTGTTTTCACATAGTAAACAAAAGCCCTGGGAGATCACATGTAAGACACATAACCTTATTTCCATCAAGTTCTAACTTATGTTGAATTCATTGAATCTTACCAATTCCAAAGACTGGATTTGCATGTTTTCCAGAAGGCCACTTCTTCTTACAGGAATATAAAAATTTTTGTATGATCTGTTAAAAAATATTTTTCCTTTGTTCTTTTTTTTTTTTACTGTGTCCATCAGAAAGCCCAGCAGCTCCCCTTGGCAAAGCTCAGTGGAGTATATAAAGGACAGAGTATATAAAGTGGCATAGAAAGTAACACAATGATATTTAGCATTTAGAGTGACTGTCATCTAACTGCGGACCTAAAGTGTTCTTATATTTGCCAAATGGGTAAAGGACAAAGTGTGTATTCCAAATCTGTGTAGCAGAGGCAAACCATGACTTACTTTTAAATAGAAATGAATAGGTGCACTTATTTTTAGCTTTCATTTTAAGAATATTTATGATGTAAGACACATACAAAAAATAGAGCTGAACTTGATGGTATTAATGTATGACTATACCTCAACTAATCACTTTGAAAGGAAAAGCACAGTGTACTATCTGGAATGGCCACAGATTCAGCTCTTGTGCTATGTAAAAAAATGTCCAGAAACAGAGTTTTAAATGCAAATGCAGGCATACTCCTGTTTTAAGAAAATCTGATATTTGGAAAAACTGGATATACTAAGAAGATGAATTAGTGAATTACTGGTGGTTGGTGTGTGGGGGGGGGTGGGGGGGGTAAGGTAGGAGATAGGGAGTGCTTTATTTTGCCATAGGCTCTTTTTCATTAACCTACCACCCTTGGGGCAGCTATGTGGTGCAGTGAATAGAGCACTGGCCCTGGAGTCAGGAGGACCCGAGTTCAAATCTGGTCTCAGACACTTGACACAATTACTAGCCGTGTAAATTTGGGTAAGTCACTTAACCCCAATTGCCCTCCAAAAAGCAAAAAAAAATCTGCCACCCTCATATATTGGGGTTATTTAGGGAAATTTTGTAGACAACCTTTACTCATGGTGATGACTCAATCCCTCCCCTCTCCCACAGAGCTAAGGTGGGGGAGTAAAAACAAGAACTCCTTGTGGCTTCTGCTCCAAATACCTCCAATACTGGTAAAATATGACTCTAAAAATTTTAGAGGGAGCGGCTAGGTGGCGCAGTGAGTAGATCATTAGCCCTGGAGTCAGAAGGACCTGAGTTCGGATCCGGCCCCAGGCACTTAACGCACAAACAAACAAAAACCTAGCAGTCTGACAAATCTCCTGCACAAGGCAGCCTGGCAGGGTGACAGGAAGGGTTTATTGCACAATGATGTGAGCCAAACACAGTCCTACCTGAGTGCCATGTTTCAGGCCCTGGGGTGGCCCTGACCAGAAGCCCAGAATAGCTGGAGCAGACTTCAGAAGAGTGAATCACCAGCATCTGTGGCAGTTTCCAGACTTTTCTGGAAATAAATGCCAAAGAGAAAGTAAAAGGTCAGTAGGGAACTCTGTCTGAACCTGGTGTTTGAAGAGCTCGATATGCCCCCTGCCCCTGGGGCAAGAGGTGGAGGAGTAGCAGGCAGCTTCAGCTGCTGCCCCAGGGATACATCCAGAATTTCAGGCCTGCAGACTGTAATGGGACCATGCTACCATTCAGAGGGTAATCACTCTTGCTTTCACCTGCTAGGATCTGGATCACACTCTTAGGTGGTGGTCCTGGGATATTTAGCCAGTGTGCCAGAGCTTGGGGTGTCTGAAGAGAGGGCACCCTCTTCATAGCACTGACAACATCTGCAAAAACCCAAGCAATTTGGGACATAGCTCTCTGCTCTCTGCAAGTAGAGTTCTACCATGGAAATGTGCTCAAAAGTCAAGTATTTGGATGGCAAGATAAGCATGCAGAGGAAGCACAATCACACCATAAAATCCTTTTTAGGGGCAAAAAACACCAAAACATGGAAACAGAAGAAGTCAGTGAAGTCAAAACTCCTGCATTAAAAGCTTCCAAGAAAAATATGAATTGGTCACAGGCTATGGAGGAGCTCAAGAAGGATTTTGAAAATCAAGTAAGAGAAGTGGAGGAAAAATTAGAAATAGAAATGAGAATGATGCAAGAAAATTATGAAAAAGGAGTCAATAGCCTGCTAAAGGAGACCCAGAAAATACTGAAGAAAATAACACCTTAAAAAATAGACTAACTCAAAAGGCAAAAGAGGTCCAAAAAGCCAATGAGGAGAATTAAATTAAAGAGTCGAATTGCCCAGATGGAAAGGGAATATCAAAAACTTACTGAAGAGAATAATTCCTTCAAAATTATCTTGGAGCAAATAGAAGCTAATGACTTTTTGAGAAATCAAGATATTATAGAACAGATACAAATGAATGAAAAAAATAGAAGACAATGTGAAAAATCTCATTGGAAAAACCACTGACCTGAAAAATAGATCCAGGGGAGATAATTTAAAAATTATTAGATTACCTGAAAGCCATGATAAAAAAAGAGCCTAGAAATCATCCTTCAAAAAATTCTCAAGGAAAATCGCCCTGATATTCTAGAACCTGAGGGCAAAATAGAAATGGAAAGAATTTACCTATCACATCTTGAAAAATATCCCAAAAAGAAAACTTCTAGGAGTATCATAGTCAACTTCCAGAGCTCTCAGGTTAAAGAGAAAATATTACAAACTGCCAGGAAAAAACAATTTGAGCAATGTGGAAACACAAATCAGGATAACACAAGATCTAGCAGATTTTACACTAAGGGATTGAAGGCCTTGGAATATGATATTCCAGTGGTCAAAGGAGCTAGGATTAAAACCAAGAATGACCCATCCTGTAAAATTGAGTATAATGGTTCGGAGGGAAATACAGTCATTCAGTGAAATAGAAGACTTTCAAGTATTCTTGATGAAAAAACCAGAGCTGAAGAGAAAATTTGACTTTCAAATATAAGAAGCAAGAGAAGCATGAGAAAGTAAACAAGAAAAAGAAATCATATTACATTTGAACTATTTACATTCCTACATGGAAAAATGGTAGCTATAGCTCATGAGACTTTTCTCAGTATGAGGCAGGTTGAAGGAAAAAAAAAAAAAAAATATATATATATATATATATACATATACATATATGCACATATATGTATATATATGTATGTACATATAGGAGGGTGTAGGTGTGTATAAATACATATGTGAGTGTGTATATATGTATACATAGACAGAGGGCACAGGATCAGTTGAATAGGAAGGGATGAGAACTAAAAAATAAAATTAAGAGGTGAGAGAGGAATATAATAAGAGAAGGAGAAAAGGAGGGATTGAATAGGGCAAATTATTTCATATAAAAGAGGCAAGAGAAAACTGTCACAATGGAGGAGAAGAGCAGGAAGGTGAAAGGCAATGTGCCAACCTTATTCTCATTGAATTTGGCTTAAGGAAGGAATAACATACACACTCATTTGGGTATCTTATCCTTCAGGAAAGTAGGCAGGAAAGGTATAAGAGGGGGGATGATAGAAGGGAGGGCAGATTGGGGAAGAGGTAGTTAGAAGCACATACGTTTGAAAAGTGACAGGGTCGAAATAGAAAGTAGAATAAGTAGGGGGTGGGATAGGATGGAGGGAAATATACTTAGTCTTTCACAATATATCTACTAGGGAAATGTATTTCGTAACTACACATGTACAACCTATATTGAATTGCTTATCTTCACTGTGGGAGTGGGTGAGGAGGAAAGGAGGGAAAGAATCTGCAAATCAGTTTTAAAAACAAATGTTAAAAAAATTAATCTATTAGAGAAGGAAAGGGCACATCACTCCAGTATCTTTGCCAAGAAAATCCCATGGACGGGATTGATGTACTGTGAAGGGGTCATAAGAATTGGGCATGACTGAACTCACAAATAAACTATTATTATTCCACCTATTGCTCTTAAATTCTGCCCCTTAGAGTCAAGGAAAACGAGTCTATTCTGTCTTCCAAATGACATTTCAAATACTTGAAGACAGCTAGAGCATGTCCCTCCTGAGCCTCCTCTATTCTAAGCTAACCATCCCCAGCTCCTTTCACTAACCTTGTGTAACACCAGCCCTCCCTCACTTCGGGTGCACTTTGTTCACTACACTTCTCCAATGGACTATCAATGGTCATCTGAGTTCATGTCATACTCTCTTACTAGACTGTAAACTCTGTGAGTGCAGGAATAATTTCCTGTCTAAACCTGGCAGCTGTCCCAGTCCCTTGGACAAGTAGTATGTATGTGGAAACCATTTAATCAAGGTTGAACTGAATTTGTTGTTGAAAGAATCTTAGCTAATAAACTGATATCAATCTGGACAAAGATCATCAAAGTGCCTATCCTTGGGCTCAGGTTCAATACATATAGACAAATATATATGTGTTAATCATTTACTTGGATGAAGAACAGGGGGCATTTTTAAAATTTACAGATGCAATAAAGTTAGTAAGCATATTTAATGCCTTAAAGAATAAAATCAGGATTTAAAAATCTTCTCATAGGTTAGAACAGGACTAAAAATAATACGAAATAAAATAGGGACCAAGAGGAAGCCCTACAATTGGATTAAAATAACAACCAACTGCAAAAGTAAAAGAGGGGAGAGCTGTAACTAGACAGCAAATTCACAGAGAAAGACTCAAATATTTTAGAGGTTGTATTTTTGACCCAGTGGGTCACTGCTAAAAAAGAATGCTGTCCTGGGTTTTTAAAAGAAGTAGAGTAGCCAGAGCATTGGAGGTGATAATCTTTGCCTTGGCCCAGAGCAGGAATTCTTAACCTTTTTTATATCATGGATCCCATTATCCATGCAATGAAGCCTATGGACAGACCTCTTCTCAGAATAATATTTTTAAATGACTGAAGGAATTGTTAAGTTTCATGTAAAAGTTACTGAAAGATACATTTTCCCCCCACATTAAAGTTCACAGATGTCTTGAATCTATCCATAGACACTAAGCTAAGAATACCAGGTCTAGAGAATGTATCTACTACTGAGTGATGCACTTTAAAAGAGATATTAATATTTGAGGAAAATCCAGAAGAGGGTGAACATGACAGTGACTTTTGAAAGTGTACTATGTTGTGTTCAGTCATGTCTGACTATTCATGACCCCATGGGTCAACTATTCATGGATTTTATTGGTAAGGATACCTGGAGTAGTTTGCCATTTCCTTCTCCAGTTTTATGCAGGCAAGGGTTAAGTGACTTGCCCAGGGTCACATAGCTAGTAAGAGTCTGAGGTCATATTCGAAGTCTTGTCTTTCTAACTCTCAGCCCAGTGCTTTTCATCCACTTCAGCACCTAGCTGCCCCATACCACAGAAGGAATCATTTAAAGGAACTGCTAAGAAAAGACTTAAAATAAGCACAATTCCCTTCTTCACTTATACATACATACTCCAGCCTCCGACCTCCATTTCTCAAAATTCTGTTCAAATGACAAAGCCTTGTCCAAATGCTGTCCCCTCCACAAAGTCACATCTGACCATAGACTTAGACTTCGTTCAGACTTTGGAGATTGTAAGGTATAAACCTTTCATTTTAGACTGAAGACCATAAAGAGAGAGGTTAAGTGTTTAAAATTTGCCTCTCCAATGATAAATTAGTGCCGTTCAAATTTTGGACTCTGATCAATGCATATTAAAAGTGACAGAGAGGAAAGAAGGCTCAGTTTGTAGATTTGTTTATTCTTTTTTGCAATCAACAAAGGAGAGTAATTATTGCAAAAGCATTATTTTTCTCTGATTGCAAAATAAAATTGAACAAAAGAGGCATTGACTGCACTACATTTGGCATATTGTATTTCTTTTGGTAACTCCAAGTTCTTCCTTGAAACAAAATGATTATTTTATCATTTTCCTTTTTTAAAAAATCGTGAACTTGACAAATATGGACATTTCATATGCAAAGAAAAATAGAAAAAGATTGTATATGAAACTATGAATGTTTCATTGATTCCTTCCTTTTCCATATACACATATAGAAATAGTACATATTGTATAAGTGCATGTATATATGTGTACATATATATAATTTGTTTATATATTATCTATTTACACATGTGTCTGTACAATTTTTTATAAACAAAGACATTCCAAAAGGAAAACACAGACTGATGGTACAGGTATTTTCCCATTATTTTTGACTTTCTTTTATTTTTTTATCCTCCTGTAAACTATGATTTAATAGTTTCCTATTAAATTCCTATGATATAAGTAGAAAAAAGAAATCCAGAGTAAGTTAGCAACTTACTCTTCAGAACTACACAGAGGACATGCTTCTTTCCTCTCTTGCAGAACCGTTCTTCAAGTAAATAAAGCCGATAATGATCACACTCTCCCTCAATCTCCTTTTCTGAGACAAACCACCTAGTGCTTTCTACCTTTTCTCTAATATTTTGGCTTTGACACTTATCTTTGCTACCCTCAGTATTCTCTCTAGAATATGGTCATCCCTTGTAAAATGGGACTTTCAAACCCGCACATAGTGACCCACATGTAGTGCCAGAAATTCAAGTACAACGTGTAGATATCAAATGAGGGAAGAACTAGAAACTCCGAGAGGGAAATACGATAAGGAACAGAGAGGCATGATCCTCTGATTTAAATGAGCGTGATTTTTAGAGCCTAACAATATTATTGAAAGATTGAAAGTAGCTTTGAAAGAAGCTTAAATCTGCCGATTTGTGGCCAAAATCAGCTTTTGCTTTGAGGTTTTCCTTGTTTTCTCTGAGAAAGTTAGCGATGACATAGAAATTCGGTTTATTCTTTTTTGCTTTTGTCCTAAAAAAAAGAAAATTCTTGATTGCAGATGTAATAAGGTGTGTGTACGTTTCTGTCTGGGAAGTGACTTAGCTAGGTCAATTTGTTAGATATTTTGACATTATTGAATTGTTTCTTTTAAATCGCACAATCGTTTTTCCATGTCATTTGTATCCCTACATAAAAGACTGTAAATTGCAGGGTTCCGGGAATTTTGCCAAAGGAAGTCAGAAGAGATGTGTATTCCTGTACTGGCCTTAGTTTTGGGGTCCTCCGGGCGTATAGTATACAAGGTGTAAAAAGGAAGGCAGACTGCCCCGTGCAGAGCCTCTTTTGGAAGTCTCTGGAGTCTTGGAAGCTTGACTACCCTACCTTCTCCTAAAAATGGACCTGGGGAGCTTGTTCTAGCAGGGGAGCGCAGCTAGTTGGAGCGGTGAGGGAGAAAGGGGACACCCGCTTAGCCAGCCAGATCAGCCAAATCAACCCAGGAGGATGAATGGGGTGACAGATAGTGCAGCCAGATTGCCCTCATATCCAGCCACTGCTGGGGGGCGTTCCTTATGAAAAGCCGGCTTTCTTTACGTCTGGGGTGACCCCAAGCAAAAATCAATGCGAGAATCCTAAGGGGCATATCTCTATAGGTTCCTCAAAAACAGAGTTTTCTTCACCGTCTTCGGAAACGTAATAGCAGTGTACTGGTATTGCAATTGGGGAAGTTTTTTTCTGCGCCCCATGGTACCTTGCAGCTGGGCTGGGCATGCAAAGCTTTAGAGTCACCATTGGTAGGTTTCGTCTAAAGTCCTCGCCCACTTCGCATAACTAGGGCTCCCTCCCTGTGCACCCCAGCGAGCTTTCGCCCAGAAGCTGCTCCTCTCGGACCCCAGCTCGCAGGACTCTCTTGACTCTCTTCCTCAGCAGCGGACGGTGAGAATGTGCAGAACTCCCCGGCTTCTCCCGGCCTTTCCATCCCTGCCGCTTCGCTACCTGCGCTCTGCTTCCCCTGCTAACCGGGTCCTCGCATCACCGTCCTTGCTCCAGAGGGTCTGCAGCGCCGTCCCCTCGCCCTCACTCCATCTTCACCACCTCCTCTCTCCTAGTTTAGGGCTCAATTCTATGTGTGGGGAAAAGGGATCCCGATTTTATTGTGACAATTGACAAGTTACTTAATCCCAAGGTGTCTGGCTGGTCTCTGCCTCTATGAAATAGATGTGATGACAAGCGCTCAAACTCCAGAAAGCTGACCACCAGATGATTGGGGTGTGAGGAAGATATGGGGAGAGGACAAATCATGTAGTCCTGTCTACTAATCTGGGGGCGGAGGGTAAAGATTTGCCTATCTTTTGAACTATTGAAGATATTCTTTCATCTGTAGCTAAAAACCACGTTTGTGCCAGGAGCACAGGAATTTTCTTTTCTTGTACCCTCTCTTCACCTTTCCTCCCCACAACTGGCCCTTTTATTTTTTGTTAATGGGGCTGGGGGTGGGGGTGAAGGTTGAAGACAGCCCCAGTGGTTTATTAACTTTCTGCCTTGCCATACTTCCATAAGAAAGGCATTTTGTAAGTGGATCCAAATATTTGATGTGTAATTGGTGTTCTGATAATCAAATACTTGGCTAACAGACTATACCCATCTTTTTACGAAAAGGATAATTTTAATCCAAAAAATTTTGTTTCCTATGGAAATAGTGTTAGAAATAGTGGCTGAGTGCCCTGGGGGTTGTCCACAGAAATTTGATGAATCCATAATCTATCATCTGTACTTATGGGTCTCTCTGAGTTGATCCTTGCCTAGGTGTTCTGAATTAGGGAACAGAATGTACTACTTGGGGAAGGGGGGCAGTATTGAGGGAGTGATGGGGATTCTCTTGTTTGACTATGTACTGTTAATTTTAAATTATGGAATCATAAATAATCATCACAATCATAAATAATAAATGATAATAATCCTAAATGGGGAAGTGGCAGTAACAGGGAAAGTGGGGAAGAGAACTGCCTGAATTAAGAATTGTGGAAAATGAAATGAGGCAGTTATTGGTCAGCCTTGATTCAGGGTTACAGGTTATGGGAAACAAATTTCCTGAATTTTTGAATAATGATGGAAAGGAGGCATATTTCATTCTCACTAGAATGTAAATTATTTGTAACCAGGATAATAAGAACAGCTAACATTTAAATAGTGCTTACTACATGCCAGAGACTTTACAATTATTATCTCATGATATTGGTCCTCACAACAATCCTGGTTGGTAAGTTCTTATCAGCCTAGGAAACTAAATCAGAGATTAAGTGACTTGGCCAGAAACACTTCGTTGTTATCTGAGGCAGAATTTGAACTTGGGCCTTTTTGACTCTTTTTACCTATCTCTTTCTACTCCATCACCTTTCTTTTCTATCTGCCTCAGAGGGTTCTTTGCATTGACAAGGTACTTAGCCATTATTTGGTAAATTAAATTAACTCAGTACCTTAAAGTGTGGTCCTGGGCAGGATGCCTCAAATTTAATTTCCTCATCTGAGGAAAAAAGGCATTGGGCTAGGTCCTTTCCAGCTCTAAAAGTCTTCAATCTTTTCAGAGCCCACCTGGTCTGTTCTTTCCCTCCATCTCTCTTTCCCCTCTTGGCCTTCTCTTTTCCCCAGTATATGCCTTTCTGCTATTCTTCTGTCATTAACCTTGTCCCCTTCTCCTTCCTCCTCTCCTTAGATAAGACTGAATACTTATGATCTTTATTGAAGGTCAAGTTTTTGTTGCTGTTTTAAAGAACACCCAGTACCTACTTTAAAAAGAGATTTCATTAGGAAGCAATGACCTAAGGACCCCAGATAACAGAGACAAACTGTAAGCAAATATTCTCTGGTTTTGTTGTTATCTTAAATGGTGCCTTTTTTTGTTAAATGGAGAAAATAGCAGGATTAAGATCATGCATTTAAGGCTGGAAAGGACCCCAGATGTCCCCTAAGCCAGCTCCCTCATTTTATAAATGAGATAAAGGGAGGCCCAAAGTGACCTACCCTCCCAAGTCTATTCAGATGGTCAGGGACAAATTCGGTGGTCTTCCTTTTCTACCACAGTCTTTACAGCCAATTAGATGTTTGTCTTGGATAATTTTCTGTTTCATATATGTGACTGTCTTTCCACCAGCATTGAATGTAATATATCTTTTACAGACACACCCCTGCCTAACCCAGTTGCTTATAATGAACCAAATCTTCTATAAATGCCTCTTAGCATACAAATCAGATCAAGATTTCAAATATTTAGTCAATTTCCAAGTGTATGCAGGGGTTTATACTTGGAACTTGAAATCCAGTCTCATTTTAGGGTCACTTAAATATGTATATATACATTTTTTGTCTTTTTCAGAAAACTCAAATCATCACAATGGCAAATAAACCAGTCCTCCACTACTTTAATGGAAGGGGCAGAATGGAATCCATCAGATGGCTCTTAGCTGCAGCTGGAGTGGAGGTTTGTCTAATTTGGGGTGGGGGAAAACTTTCCAAGGAGATTTCATTGTTCTCAAGCCTCTTGGATGTCTTAGAAGCAGCTGTGGCCTAAACAATTCTAGTTATTATACCCAGTCCCTCCCTTTAACCAAGAACTGTCTTCCAAGAGTTGACTTGTGCAAATTGATATGCTTTTTTTTTTCCAGTACAATCTTACTTTGTAATTGCTATTTGCTTTATAGTTTTAGATCTATTTGATGATTGGTCTGGAGCTATAGGGCCCCTCAGAGTCATTTAATCCAGTTCTTTCTTCTTATAGATGAGAATAGTAAGGCCCAGAGAGGTTAATGAGTTAATAAGTTTAGTATTTAGAGGGTAATATTTAATTAAGTATTAAGAGAGCTTCCTATGTGCAAGGAATGAATCAAAATTTAGGAGTGATTCTCAAGGCTTTAATTTTCCTTAACTGAACATTAGTTTTCCTCAGCTCCCAAAGCTTTTCAATCTAGACCTAGAAAAAGGTGTTTGTGGTCTATGGGAACATTTTGGATCTCACAAGTTTTGGGGAACTATGAATATATGTTGATGCTTTTGTGAGCATTTTCACTGGCTTTGTTTAAAATCAAAGATCTCGGGGCGGCTAGGTGGTGCAGTGAATAGAGCGCCGGCCCTGGAATCAGAAGGACCTGAGTTCGGAGTCGGCCTCAGACACTTAATCCATACAAACAAAAAAACCTAGCCGTGTAACCTTGGGCAAGTTACTTAACCCCAATTGCCCTAAAGGGGCGGCTAGGTGGCGCAGTGAGTAAGAGCGCCGGCCTCGGAGTTTGGATGACCCGAGATCAGATCTGGCCTCAGAAAATGAGCACCCACGCATAAATAATGACTAGCCGTGTAACCTTAAGCAAGTTACTTAACCCCAATTGCTTTAAAAAAAAAAAAATCAAAGATCTCTTAAATAAATAATGCCCTTAAAAAAAGGTGAGTATTTGATTTGTTTGACTATGAATATTTGTTATAGAGATTTTCTTTTCCTTTTTTTCTTGTTTGTTTTCAGTGGAGGGAGGAGGGAGGAGTGAGAGAAAAGTCTTAATTTTTAAAATTTTAGATATTTTTTAAAAGGGAAAGAAAATGAGGCCCCCTGTGAAGCTGAGACTTAAGCCTTCACTGTAACACAATTACTAAAATTTACTACTTAAAAAATGATTTGATTTTTTCTTTTTGCTTCTCAAAAAACCAGTCTCTACATGTTACAGAGGGCAGAATTTTCTGATATTATGCAATAGGTACATTTATAAAGAAGCAGTATGAAAAGTTGTCCCTTTGTGGTCACCCATGGCTTTGCTCTCCTTGGTAACAGTTTAGCTTGCCTTCTTCTAGTCCTGGCCAAGGCCTTCAGTGTCTCTAAATGAGTAATTAATAAAGGGCATTTCACAAGCCAGTCAGTAAATTTAGAAATGAAGTAGGAGAGGTCCTACAAAAAGACTTACACTGCCATTATGACAATGGCATAATCCTTACTTCAAGATCTGGAAATCACATGCTTTTACTTGTATATTGTGTTAGTTACAATGAAACCCTTCTGTAGCAGAGCAAATAGGGTTTGAGAACTGCAATGGCAAAATGTATAATTCTTCACTTGGTGACCAGCCACAAGGGGATGAGCCATTCAGAGGTTAGCTAGGCCAGGCCTTGGATGATAGCCATCCAGTTTGTCTTTGAACATGCAATCAAAGCTTTTCTGGCTTAGTGGGGTTCGAGCAAATTTTCGGGCACCAGACAAACCCAAGATCGCTCTCCTAGAGGCGATCAGTTCAAGAGAGTGAACAATCAGCAGGCATTTATTAAGTTAATATTGCATACCAACACTGTGTTAGGCCTGTGGGGGATGTAAAGACAAGTCCAGCTTGGCCTAGCTTCCAAACCCTTAAAGAGCTAATATTCTATCAGGGGAGACAACATGCCTACATAAATATGCAAATATGTAACACATATAAATAGACCACTGGTGCATATTAATATATGCTTATGTAAATACTCTCTCTGTCTCTCTCTCTCTGTCTCTCTGTCTCTCTCTCTCTCACACACACACACACACACACACACACACACACACACACACACACTCTCCTGAATTGCCCATGACATTTCTTAAAACCTTTTTGTATTTCTGTTTTTGTTTTAGTTTGAAGAAGAGCTTATTGAAAAAAAAGAACAGTTAGAAAAGTTAAAAGCAAGTGAGTATAAAAATTCATTTGAACCTCTAGAAGGCATCATCTTTTTTTTTTTTTTTTGCTTTTTGGAGGGCAATTGGGGTTAAGTGACTTGCCCAAAGTCACATGGCTAGTAAGTGTGTCAAGTGTCTGAGGCCAGATTTGAACTCAGGTCCTCCTGACTCCAGGGCCTGTGCTCTATTCACTGCACCACCTAGCTGTCCCAGAAGGCATGACCTTTCAGTGGAAAGAATGATGTCTTTGGAACTGGAACATCTTGGTTTGGATATTGGCTCTGTCTGCCACTCAATATCTGTGTGATTTTGGACAAGTCAGTTAACCTTTATGGGACTCACTGACTTTCTCTGTGAACTTCGAGGTTGGATCAGGTAACTTGTAAGACCTCTTTTGCTCTAAATTCATGATTTTGCCCTTAGTTTTTATTAAGCTGAAGGAAGCCATCAAAAACACTGTCCTAATAAAATTACAATAGGAAGAATAAGTTTTTAAAAGGAAATACTTTTAACTACACCAAAGGATGCCTGATAATATAAATGTGGATTATTTGTTCTGTGCCCAATGTGACATACAAATTAACATTGAAGTATGGCTCAAAGTGGGGCTGTTAGGTGGTACAGTGGATAGACTTCTGGATCTGGAGTCTGGGAAACCTGAGTTCAGATTTGGCTGTTTGACCCTTGACAAGTCATTTAACCCTGTTTGCCTTAGTTTTCTCATCTGTAAAATAAGCTGAAGAAGGAAATGGCAAAATACTATGCTATCTTTGCCAAGAAAACCCCAACTGGGGTCACAAATAGTAGAAAATGACTAAACAACACCAACATAGTCCAAAGTCACATACAAGCAGACATAAAGTTACTGAAATGCCTCAATCTTTTACTTTGGTGAAGTTGAATAGACCCTGTGCATTTATTCATTGGACATGAATTTATTCATTAAACACCTCCTGTATGTTGGATTCTATATTAGGTGCTGCAGATATCACATCCAAAATAAAAATTCAGTTCTCCCCCTTAAGGACCTTATGTATAGATATAAATCTCTATATTATGTATAGAGATAGGGCATCCAAAGAAATAACTACAATGTGATTTGAGGAGAGATGGGGGCACTGATAACTCATCACCAGGCAACCTGTTCAGTTGTTAGGGAGTATTTCTGAAAAATTTTACAAACACCAGAAGTCCTCTCTACTCCCTCTTTCCTGTGGGCCAAGGCTGCCTCTGCTCCTAATTCCAATTCCCCTAAAAGCTACAGGTTCCATTATACTGTGCTGCATGAGACATGGGAGGGTGTGAGGGAAATAAGAGGTGGGAGGCATGAATTCTGGTCTTCAATCTGCCACTAAATCACTTTGTGGCCTTTGATCCTTTGCTTCACTGCTCCAGGGCTCAGTGTCCAGCTCTGTGAAAAGAAATACTGGAGAAAGTAATCTCTGAGGGCCCCTTCCAGGTCTAATATTCGATGATACTTCGTGTGCCCTTTGTAAACTCTTTGACCTCTTATTGTAAGAAGCTCATATATACTTGGTTTCTTCACGGATTACCTAGTTGGGGTGATGGATTTGGATTGATCCACCCACATTTGATTCCCCTTTAGCCAGATGGCCAGCCTAGAGTAAGAGTGGTGATCTGTGACCAGGAAGGAGTCAGTCAATAAACATTTATTAAATACTTAGTATAATATGTGCCAGACACAGTGCTAAGTTCTGAGGATGCAAAGGAAGGCAAGAGGCAATCTCTGCTCTCAAGGAGCTCCCATTCTAATGGAAGCAAGTATATGCAACCAACCAGATACATACAAGATATATACAGGGCAAATTGGAGATGATCAGCAGAGGACAAACCCCAGATGGAAGGGGAATCACGGAAGGCTTCCTGTAGGAGGTGGGATTTTAGTGAAGCACAGTGGTTGGCAGGCTCTTGACATTAGCCAAGGGTGAAATTAGTCAGTGGCTTTAGCTTCATTAACCCAGTACTCCAGCCAGTTAATAATATCAACATTAATAACTAGCATTTATATAGCACTTTAAGATTTGCAAAGTGTTTTATAAATATCTCATTCTTCCTTCACAACAACCCTGGGATGTTGGTGCTATTATCATCCCCCATTTGCAGATGGAGAAATTAAGGCCTATAGAAATTTGACTGACTTGCCCAACTCACATGGCTAGTAAATGTCCAAGGCTAGATTAGAACCCAGGTTCAAGGCTCTATCCACTGTGCTACCTAGCAATTTCTGTTAAGTTCCCCATCCACAAATCGATGTTATAAATAAAAGTGTGTCTCTGTTCATCTCCTTAAGAACAGAAAGGTCCATGGATGAGAACAACACTCCTTTTGTTTCTTGGTTCCCTGCACAAGGTCTTCTATCCTTCTTTCATTTCCATATCTCCTGTTAATTTTCTTGCTGATTTGGTGCCCCAGGACCTGACAGTACTGTTTTGTAGTGTGTGTGAGTGGCTGGATGCCAAAAGTTTTGACATCAAGGCCTATGCTTTCCTTCCTCAGCTGTCCTGCTGTTCCAACAAGTGCCAATGGTTGAAATTGATGGGATGAAGCTGGTTCAGACCAGAGCCATCCTCCACTATATTGCTGAGAAATACAATCTATTTGGGAAGGACATAAAGGAGAGAGCAAAGTATGGTAACGGTTCTGTTCTTGCCTGGGGGTGACTTGCCTAAGTGGTTAGCTAGCCCTGTCCCACAGAGGTGTCATCCACAAACAGAATCTTGGTTTTTCTGTATGATATTGGTTTGAGTAATGAGCAAAGACTAGATCATCCTCAGGACCAATGTAACTTTTGGTTGTCTGCCTCCTTTTGGTTCTCAAGAGCTTTTTTGTTTTCAGGAATTTAAGGAAGAGGCCTAGAGTTCAAAGAAGCCAGGCTTCCTTTTGTCACCCTCTAGTTCCTCAGTGGTGGGACCTTCCAACACATGTTGGGAAAAGTCTTTAGTTGCCTTTCTTCTTTTGGAGATAGGAAGCAGAGACTGGCTGGGAGAACTGGGAATGAATTACCCTCCCTGATTGTGACAAGACTTTTCAGGGGGATTTAAAAAAAAAATTCCTTAACTCCACAAAGCACCTTTGCTTTGCAAGGGTTTGAAAGCCTTAGAGAATGAGCAGGCTTCCAGGTACCCCTGTTGTGGTACAAGGATGCTTAGTGGGGGAAGCCAAGGAAAGGAAGCATTAACTGAGACACTACATACTTTTTTCTTTTTTAAGGATTATCATGTACTCAGAGGGGACAAGAGATTTGATGGATCTAGTCATGATGTATCCTATCCTAAAAGGAGAAGAGCAGGAGAAAAGACTGACTGAAATCACTAACAAGGCCAAAACCAGATACTTCCCTGTTTATGAAAAGGTAAAAGACATAGGATCTGATGCATTGAGAATGAAGAAACCACAAGAGAGAGATGGGGGGAGAAGAGCAGGATCTAGGACAGTTCTCTAAATATTTTTTCTTCTGCTACATGTTATTTATTTATTTATCTATCTATCTATTTATTTATTTATTTTGTAACACAGACCTTAGGGGAACATATTTTAGATTGCTAAGGACTCTTGGTAGGGCACTGAGAGGCAGTGTGACATAGCAGATGGCAGCCTGCCCTCAGAGGCAGGAAGATCCAGGTCAAATTATAGTTCAGACACATGTGGGCTGTGTGACTTAGTCACTTGAATTCTCCGTGCTTCAGGCTGCTACTACTATTACTATTACAACTAGCTAACATTTACATGGAGGCACCTATGATAGCTCAGTGGATAGCTCATTAGTCATGCAATCAGGAAAACCTGAGTTCAAATCCAGCCTCAGACAATTACTAGTTGTGATGTTGGGCAAGTCACTTAACCTCTGTTTACCTTAATCCACTGGAAGAGGAAATGGCAAACCACTCCAGTATCTTTGGCAATAAAACCCCATGGAGAGTATTGGTGTGATATGGTCCATAGGGTCAGAAAGAACTGAACATGATTGAACAACAAAAATTATAAAGCACCTGTACCAGGCACTGGGCTAAGTACTTTACAGTTCTCTTGTTTTGATTTTTACAATTTATCCCCATTTTACAGATGTGGAAACTTGGATATATAGAGAATGAAGGACTTGCCCAAAGTCACACAGCCAGTAGGTATTTGAGGCTGCATTCGAACTCAGTTCTTCCTGACCCCAGGCCTGCTGTTATATCCACTGCCCCACGTAGCTGCCTCTAATTATCTATCTATTAGTTACAGAGAAGGTTATTGGTAAGGGAAGTTCTTCATTAGGATCTCTCTAACACCCAGAAATTGTGAATCTTGTCCAAAAGTAACAAGAACAGGAAGAAAGATGGAACACAATTACAAAACCAGCATGCTTCTGTCTCACTCACTTATTACCTGGGTTTCTTTGAGCAAGTCAGTTAATCTCTCTGGGCCTCAGTTTACTCTTCTGTAAAACAAAGAGGTTGGACCAGAAGGCCTCTGAGGACACCACCCACTCTAAATCCAAAATCTGAAGATGTTCTGTCCCAGACCATCAGTAACTTTGCTTCTAACTATGACTGTACTGACCTCTGGTATGTTAGTGCTTCCAAAGACCTAGCAGTGGAAAAATTATGGACCATGTGACCAAGAAGCTTTCTACTGGGGCAGGTGAAATGCCCTCAGCTGAAGGGGTCCTCTGGCACAAAGCTGCCAGGATGGGTGGGGAGGGAGCAACAAAAATTAGGAGCACACATCCACTATCAAATGAGACAACATTTCTAAGCACTTAGTCCACAATGCCTGTGCTAGGCACTGTACTGTAACCTGTATTAGAGTACAGGGTGGAGAACCTGCAGCCCTGAGGCCACACCACTGGACTAGTATGTAGAAGGTTCTTCGTGAATGCTTGTTTCCTTCCCCTTCCCTGCCAGCATTACCGCTGACAGTTTCCAATTTTACCTAATTTTTATTAACCATGGACTATGTTCTGTTGTTTCCATGTTACAGAAGGACTGAATGTTCTGTGATTGCCCTTTAATTTTAGTATCTTGGGTCAAGATTCTGATCACCTTACCCTAATTAAAGCCCCAGAGAAAGCTGGAAAAGGAAGAAAGATTCTTTGTTTTTTTCTTTGTTCTTTCTGTTGCATTTTTCTCTCCCCCATCTCTTTATCTGGTCTTCTTTATTAGAACTGATTAGGAACACAAATACATGTAAAAAAAAAAAAGAAAGCAAATGGGAAAAATACAAGTTGTAGAGAAGGTCTGATACTCAAGATTTGACAAAATTCTTCTTACTGTCCTCTGGAAGTTCCTGATTCTTGGAATGGCCCATAAAATATAATAATGCCCTGTTGGAGTATAGCATTGGCACAGAGTGTCCCACATTACCCAAAATTCAGATGCTTATAATTGGGTTGGAGATTTTGTCAGGCACATCCCTTCCTTGGACTCTTCACCTCTTTATTGTGATCAGCTGTATAATACAGGGTTTTAAAAAAAGTTGAAAAAATCTTTGAAGTAAGCAAGCTAGGCATAGAATGCCAAGGGGTCATTCTAATGGGGAATCCATCTGCTTTGGCCCCTGGCCCCTTCATTAGTCCTTTACCATACTTAGCCTTGTAAGCTGGCCAACCTTCATGAAATGGAAGGGCAGGGAGGAAAGTTGGAAAAAGGCATCCCCTTACATTGAAGTTCTCTGGCTCAGAAAATCTTAGAAATTTTCTACCCTAAGCCTGATTAATGGACAGTCATAGATACTGCATTGGGGGACCAACTTTGGAATCCAAAGCAGTCACCTGGAGTCCCTGAACACTTATCTTCTTTCCTTGTGAAAAAAAAAAAAATGTTTCGAGGACTTAGTTTCAAATCCTGCCTCTATCACTACCTGTGTGAGTCACTTGAGCACTTTGGGTCTCATCTCCCTCATCTGTGAAATGAGAGGGTTGTACTGGTTCTAAATCTATGAGTGTGTGGATTTATAATATATGGATGCATCCCTTTAAACACAGGACATTTGAGAGGACAAAAAGACTGGAATTTAGTGGTGCAAGCTCATTTTGAATTGGAATTGATAGTTCATCAAGCTTTCCTTCTCACTCCCTCTTCTTGCTCCTTCATGATGTGTATATAGGGATTCCAGCTTGACTTTCCATTAGTTGGACATTGCACAGGCTCACCCATTCCTACATACTCTGCTGCTAGAGTCAATCCAGCACTCCTCTGTCTGAGAAGTAACAAGCATCCTTACCCTTCTCCTGTGCTTATGTCATTCAGGTCTTAAAGACTCATGGACACAACTTTCTTGTGGGTAACCAGATGAGCATGGCAGATGTGCAACTGATTGAAGCTATTTTAATGGTGGAGGAGACTGTCCCTGATGCACTCTCTGGATTTCCTTTGCTCCAGGTAATTGAAACAGGAAGTTTGAAAGTTGACCAAGGACTTCTTCCTTAAATGTCTGATGATCAGCTGACTTTCAATTTTAAATCTCGTCAGTGAGATTGTCATTAAGAGGATTCAGATTCCAGAACTGACCCTGCCTCTTACTAGCTGGGTGATTATGGATGAATCCCCTCACCACTCTGGGCTTCAGATTCCTCATCTGAAAATGGATGGTTGGCTCAGTGTGGTGGCACAGGCCAGTGAACCCAGCTACCTGGGAGACAGGCTGTTGGATCTCTGGAGTTCTGGAGTCCTGTGGGGCAATGCAGATGGGCCATTTATTCACACTAAGCTAAGAGTGAACATGGTGGTTGGGGTGGGGACAAAGTGGAATAGGTAATTAGCCATGAGCAGCCTCTGCATTTCCAGACTGGATGAGATAGGAGGACTCCATCTTTAAAGATAAAATCAAATGAGGAGTTGGAATAAAGGGCCTTTCATTGACGCCAAGATCTCTTCCCGATACAAATTCCAGCTACAATCCTAGGAAGTCCAAGGAATCAGGACTCCACTCCTACCACATGCAGAGCCTGGTCATGGGGTTTCTGGTGCTCCAAAGTAAATTTTCTAAGATGCTCATTTATGAGGAAGTTTCTACATTATGAGTTCTTACCCATGATGAAATTACAGGTCTAGACAAAAAGGAAAAGAAAATATGTGTGTGTGTATATATATGTATATATATATATATATATATATATACACACACATTTATACACACACATATACACATACGCATATGTATATATATACATATATATATATAAACATATGCATATGTACAAACACATATATTATATAGATTGAGGTTAGGATAGAGAAAGATTGAGAATTGAATTCCCAATACCCAATACTTTTGGGTAAGATTATTTATACTTATAAATGATATTGTCTCCACTTTTCTCCCAAGCTACCTCCTTATTGAAAATTGTCCCAAGGAAATATTCCAGAAACATGAATTTATCAGTCTCTTCTGTACAAGCTGAAGCATAGGAGAGAACAGGAAACAATCAGTTCTTAAGATATTGAGGAGTTTCTCTTTTTCTCAATCTAGAAAGCCTCCAATTTAGAACTCATGCTTAAGTACAGACTAGCTCTGGGATCCCCCAGTATCACAGCCCTGCTGTGGTTATGGACCCTGTGGGGAGAGAGGAGCTTGGACTCTTCTTAGTATAAACATCTGGTTCAATTTTATTTGCCATTTGGCCCGTGTAGGGAGTGAGTCAGAGTTCCTGGCAAGCCCAGCTCGACTGGGGTCACCACTGCACCATTCCTCTCCAGGCAGGTAAAGATACCTGGGTCCTAATTCTTTTCCCAACCCTTTCTCTTTTTCTCAGTGCCTGGCCATATCCAATTTCCCCCTAAAGACTCTAGGGTCAAATTCCTTTACAAAAAGGCAGTTTCTAGTCAATCCCAGAATTCTCTTGATCAGTCTGAAAATGTCAAAGCACTCCAGTATCTTTACCAAGAAAACTGCAAATGGGGTCTTGAAGAGTTGGACACAACTGAACAACAAATCTGTTCCCCCAGATTATTCCATGTAAATAAGCAGGGATTGCTGTAAATTATAGGTTTTGTACCAAATTGAACCCAAATGTTTTCCTCACCTAATCTCTTCTCTGACAACTACTCTCTCAAGCCCTCTCTAAACAAAGCCTGAGGACCTCTAGCTTTCTAGTCTTCTCTCCTCCAATGAGGGACCATCTAGGGTATAATTTGGGTTGGTCACTTTGTATTTACTGATCATTCCATGTGTAAACAAAGGCAGATAGCTTATCAGGTACTTATTCAATAAAGACAAGTTTTTTAGTGCCTTTTCATTCAGGACCTGTGATTTTCACTGATTTAGGGAATCCCATTGTGGAAAATTCTTCCAGAAATACAGATCTTGTTATATCTATTGATATTTACCTCATTAGGAATTAAAATGTAGTATCAAGTAAATAGGTTTTGACTTCACAGACCCCCTGAAAGAATCTGGGACAACTTTGGGGTTCCTGCACCACACTTGAATAATCATTGCTTTAGACAACCACTTGGGTCCCAAAGAGTTTAAATGTCTTTGCCTTGATCCTACAGCCAGTATTGGTCAGAAGCAGAACTTACCCTGGGATTTTCTTGACTCTATGGGGAGGCCTATAATCCACTGTGACAAGCTGTTTCTTTTCATATGTGTCAAATATATGTGCTTATGTAGATACATGTACACAGAGACACATATTATATTATAAATATATGTAACATATATTTGTGTGTATACATAAATACAAATCCAGGAGGTAGAGTAAAACCTTATTAATTTTGATTCCATTAATGCCAAATTTTCCTATTTTAACGCTGAAACTTGTCCTTTGAGCCATATGTATGGGGCAGCTAGGTGGCACAGTGGATAAAGTGCCAGGCCTGGAGTCAGAAAAATCTGGGTTCAGATCCAGCCTCAGACATTTACCAGCTGCGTGACCCTGAGCAAGTCACTTAAGTCCTTTGCCTCAGTTTCTTCATTTGCAAAATGGGAATAATAATTGCTCCTACCTCCTGTTCTCATAAGGGTCAAATGAGTTAATATTTGTAAATTGGTTGGCACATAGGAGGCAGTATATAAATATTAGCTATTATTATTGCTTATTATAATGTGAGGAGGAAAAAAGATTTACTCGCCAAATTTAGGCTTAGGATAGGAAAATAATGTTGAAAGACAGTTGCCTGTGCTGTTTAAGCAGATGGTCCCCAAATGCTTTTAAGTGGTGCATAGTTAGTTATAGGTGCTTCTGTAACTATAAATCATGTTCCCCTCGGGTAGTGTATACTCTGTTTGACCGCTGTACTTGGATACATATAATTCTGCTGGTGGGGTAGGATGCCATAAAACTATGTGCATGTAGCTCTGGCATTTAATCAAACAGGAAGTTGGGTGCAGTGGCCAGCACTGACTAGTCATGGATGTGGAAGGGATCTGAGTGTGAATCCTGCCTCTAATGCTCCCTAGCTCTGTGTCCCTGTGCAAGTCACATAAATCCTCAGTCAGTCCATCATTCCTTTGGTCTAAGAAAAGCAAAAGACAGTTCTTGCTCTCAGGGGGCTTACAGTCTAACGGGAGAAACAACATAACAGACAGATTGTTTTCAAATCAGCTACGTGCAGGATAAATTGGAGATCATCAGCAGAGGGCACAGTGGACAGATCATTAGTTCTGGAGTCAGGAAATCCTGAATTCAAAGGGGGCCTGAGACACTTACTACTAATGCATGACCCTGGGCAAGTCATTTAACTTGTTTCTTAATGGTTTCTTCAGCCATAAAATGTGTCTCCCAATAACACCTACCTCCCAGGTTAAACAGGATAGTGTCTGTAAGTTGCATAGCACAGTGCTAGGCACATAATTAATAGTCAATCATTCAGGAGTTTTCAGTTGTGTCCAACTCTTTCTCATTTGGGATTTCTTTGGCTTAGAGATCTCTTACTGAGGTAACTACCTCTATCAACAACACCCATCCGCAAGTGTAGGGTAACTTATAATCTTGTTTTGTTTTTTTTTTAAAGCAATTGGGGTTAAGTAACTGGCTCAAGGTTACATGGCTAGTCATGATTTATGTGTGGGTACTCATTTTCTGAGACTGGTTTCGATCCCAGGTCATCCCAACTCCGAGGCCGGCACTCTTACTCACTGCGCCACCTAGCCGCCCCTAATGGTTTTTTTGTTTTTTGTTTTTTTTTAAAGAAGGGTAATTTATAATCTTGAAGAGTGGCCTAAGGCATGGAGAGCTTAAGTGAATTTGTCCAGGGCAACCCAGGCAGTAGTTATCAACTGCAAAAACTGAACCAGGTCCTTCTGACTCCATGACTGGCTCTCTCTTAATGATTCCTTCCAGCTGCAGGTAGAGAGGAAAGGTGTTTCTTTCTGGCCCTATAGATATATAGGCTTATGGGGAGAAACTCAGTACCTGGCACTGAGAATCACTCCCTCCTCATAATGACTATCCCCAGTACAACTCCCCATAACTACCTAATTAGGAGAGAAAAGAAAGTCACATTTTTGCATCTAGTCCAACTTTGGTAATTAAGCATTAATTTGGAAAAGGGAAGACTAGTATGAATTATTAACAGCTGACAATTATACAGTGTTTCAAGGTTTTAGGAACATTTTACATACATTATCTCAACTGATGCTCAAACAACCCAATACAAAAGGGCTACAGGTGTTATACCCATTTCACAGATGAATAAACTGAAGCTCAGAGTTTATATAACATTTTCACTGACTGTCCTGCATGCCTGGAATTCTCTCCTGCCTTATCTCTGCCTACTGGCTTCCCTGGTTTCCTTCAAACCACAAGTAAAATCCCACCTTTGACAAGAAGCCTTTCCTTATCTGCTAAATTTCATACTGGATAGAGGGCCAAACCTGGAGTCAGGAAGACTTTGTGACTCCCTTTTCCATTTTCTTGGCAAAGATATTGGAGTGGTTTGCCATTTCCTTCTCCAGTTCATTTTACAGATGAGGAAACTGAGACAAACAGGATGAAGTGATTTGCCCAGGGTCACACAGCTAGTAAATGTCAAAGTTCAAAACCTGGAGAAGATGATTTTATTTGTAACCATAGTTGACACTCATTCTTACTCACTCTTACTGACATTTTCATGTACTTGACTCACATTGGATCAAGGACAGTAAGCAGTGTGTTATGGATGGATGATTGCAACCAATCAATAAACATTTATTAAGTGCTTACTGTATGCCAGGTACCATGCTAAGCACTGGGTATACAAAATGAGACAAAAGACAGAACCTACCCTCAAAGAGTTTACAATCTGTTAGAAACACAAAGAGGATACAAAATTTGGGTATCAAAGAAGTTTATTGAAAAGTTCAGAACACCTTAGACCAGAAGCTGACTCCTTTCTTCTTTAGGAAGGAGGAGTGCTTGAATACAAAAGGTAAAAGAGCTTTATATGGTGACCTCAGAAACCTCCCTTCAGAGGACAGATTGGTCCAATCTCTTCAGGGTTTCAATTTTCCCCATTCGCCCAGTGCACATTACTCTTAAGCATGACCCCTTCCCTTCCTCATAAGTTATCATGCATTCCATGCTCCATTAACGAGGCTCTAATTCTATTTGAGGTGTGTCAGACAATATGCATGAAGTTTATTAAGCAAGCACAGCAGTAATTTTTGAATACTACGTCATTAACCTCTACCAGTTTAAACTACATCAGTCCTTATCCTGGTCTGAAGGTCTCTCTGATTGCCTTGTGATTGGTTGGGTCCACCTGTTGTCTGTTAACTCCCTTTTATCGGTAACTTCAGTAATTTTTAGCAGTTCTGTGGAAATTTAACTCTTTGCTGTCTCTCCTAAGACTTTGTACCCTATGTAGCTAACGTCTACCCGCTGCTGATTATCTCCAATTTATTCTGTATGTAGCTCATTTGTACACATTTTGTCTTTATGTGGTTTCTCCCATTAGATTGTAAGCCCTTTTACAGCAAGCATTGTCTTTTGCTTTTCTTAGAACAAAGAAAAGATTGATTGATGATTTATGTGACTTTCCTGGGGACAGCATGCAAACAAATATATGCCAAATAATCTATATATAGGATAAATAGGAAATAATAAGCAGAGGGAATAATTACTACCTTTATTAATTAGGCACTAGAATTAATTCTAGGCCCTAGAATGTAGAGGGGTTGAATCACAAGCCTTAATCTTGGCTCCATAATTTATTAGCTGTGTAACATTGTACAAGTCATTTAACTGATTGTAGTTTCCTCAATTAAACATAGGTTCTGATTATTCATTAAGACCATCTTTAGTTTCAATACTGATACTCCTAAATTTGGTGGGGAGGTATCACCACTGTCATTTGAACTTTGTGTCATGAGGTTTTTTGCATCAACTGACTTTCCTTTCAATGCTTTTTCCTCTAGGAATTTAAAACTCGAATGAGTAATATCCCAACAATTAAGAAATTCCTGGCCCCTGGCAGCAAGAGAAAGCCTGCACCCGATGCCAAGTTAGTAGAAAGGTTTATGAAGGAATTCCATCCATAAAACAGCAAACTCGCCCATGGAGAAAGAGATTCAGTGTGTGATTACTCTGTAATTCTAGGCCCCTTAATGTCAGACTCCAGTCATGCCAGGGCTCTGTGAGCCTTCTCTAGGTACAGCCCATGGTAGCCTTTGAGAGAAGCCTAAGAAAACCAAGAAGGGCATAGGAGGCAAGGAAAGGACACTCTCTCCATTCTAAGTTTCTTCTTTGCTCAGTCTTTCTAAACACTTGACTTTGGAGCCTATAACTGAAGCACTGATCTCTTGATTTCTTGGCCTTCTGGGTTTCTCCACCTTATCTAAACCATTTCAGTTTCCTATGGTTCACTCTCTAAGCTTCAGGGATATACATGTCCTAAGCCTAACCCTCCCTATCTGTTCCCTGACCTGAGGGAGACCTCCACCAGCTATGTGCCTCTTCACCCTCCAGAAGTGACCTTAGGAGAGAGGCCTTGTCTAAAGTGCTCCAACACCTAAGACAAAGAGTGCTTGGAGAATTCTGCACCAATGCTTTTTGTGCTGAACATAGCATTTGAAGTTGGATTGCTCTAATTATTGGAGCCTAATAAATAGCAAAATGTTAGTTAATGCTACTGACCTAAGTCCCAGTTACCTGTACAATGTGACAACAAATGAAATAGATATGCATCAAATAAAGGCTTTCTATGCCCAGATCTGTGGTTTATGTTTAATTTTTGCTGTTAGAACTGAAAATGGCCAACTAGTCTATGTTTATTGGTTTAGTATGGATAGAATGAATGTTCTTTGACAAAATCTTTCAGAAGTATCATTGCATTTTTGGGGATGGGGGGTAAAGTAAGGTTTAGGAACATGTGAATGATGATCCTATCTCTTCCCACAGCTATGTTGATAATTTTTCTTCTGGTTTCAAGCATCTTGAAATTTCTCTAAGGTCTAGGTAATAGTTCTTGAAGAATTTCCCCCTTATCAAGATGCTTTGTGTATAGGTATAATTATGTGTGTTTCAGGATAGGGATATAGTTGGTCTCCATCATGCTTGTCTCCCAGGGCTGAAATTTACAAGAAAACAAGACCATTCATTGACACAGAACACGATTCTTGAAAACAAACAAACAAACAAACAAACAAATGAAACAGAAGCTAGTCAGAGGCAAAAATGAGCCCAGGATGGAAGGCTGGAAGAGAAGTCAGTCAGGAAAGGAGCCCCTAAGTTGAAGGGGTTTAAGCCCATGTTGTTCCCCTGTGGTGCTTTCATCCAGTCTATTAACCACTTACCTAGTGGACAGGAGTAGTCAAGAAGAATATTTTGGTCCAGCAGCATGGGATAATGGATGGAGTACAGTATTTGGAATCTGGAAGACTTGGGACTGGTTTCTGACACTTGCAAAGTGTGTGTCTGGGCAAGTCACTTAACATCTCTTGAGTTTCATTTTCTTCCTTTGTAAAATGGGAGCCGGGATGTTGGATAGATAATACCCAGGGTTCTATTTAACTCTTAGTCTATTATCCTGTTTTTGTCCATTTTTCTCCTCCTGTCCCTGCTGGTCCTAGTGACATTCTGAAGCCTACTCATTCAATGCACCAAGGACTTCCGTAGGGCACATGTTACTGGCCTTTGGCCAGAGAGCAGTACATAGTAGAAACACAATTCCCTACATGTGCATGGTATAGTGGAAAGAGCAGGGGCTCTAGTGTTGGTGGACCTGGGTTCAAATTCTGCCTCTGACATTACTTTTGTGACCCTGAACGAATTACTTCATCTCAGTTGTTTCATCATAAATCAAATAAGGCTGGTTGTTCCAGAAGGCTTTGAGGACCCATCCAACTCTAGAGCTATGGTCCTATAACCTCATGGGGATGGACAATCAGTCATTGAAAATCTAGTAATTTAGATCACCAGTTTTCAAACTTTTTGGTTTTGAGATTGCTTTACTCTCTTAAAAATTATTTAAGGGCCCCAAAGAACTTTTGTTTCTGTGGGTTATACCTACTGGTATTTATCATATCAGAAACTAAAACTAATAAAATTCTAAAATATGAATTCATTAAAGAGCAATAACAAATCCATTACTTGTTATTGTTATTATCAGTTTTATGAAAATAGCTATATTTATGAAACAAAAAATTTAGTGAGAAGAGTAGCATTGTTTTTTTTTCAGATATCTTTAATACTGTGACTTATATGACAGCTGGATTCTCATATCTGCTTCTGCATTCTTCCTGTTGTGATATGTTGCTTTGGTTGAAGTAGATTAAGAAAAACCAGCCTCACACAGATATTTAGTAGGAAAAGAGAAGAGTATTTCGATAGGCAAATAACATCTTAGCATTATTATGAAAAATGTTGACTTCAAAGGTCCCATTGAACACCTTAGACAAGGGTCTTTATACCCCACTTGGAGAATCACTGCTACAGGCCTCTATTAAGAATCAATAGAATTGGGGCGGCTAGGTGGTGCAGTGAATCAGAATCAGAAGGACCTGAGTTCGGGGCCGGCCTCCGACACTTAATCCACACAAACAAAAAAAAAAACCTAGCCGTGTAACCTTGGGCAAGTTACTTAACCCCAATTGCCCTAAAGGGGCGTCTAGGTGGCGCAGTGAGTAAGAGCGCCGGCCTCGGAGTTGGGATGACCCGAGATCAAATCCGACCTCAGAAAATGAGCACTCACACATAACAGTGAGTTAGAGCGCCGGCCTCGGAGTTTGGATGACCCGAGATCAGATCCGGCCTCAGAAAATGAGCACCCACACATAAGTAATGACTAGCTGTGTAACCTTGAGCAAGTTACTTAACCCCAATTGCTTAAAAAAAAAAAAAAAAGAATCAATAGAATTGATGGAAATTAAAATTAATTTAATTAATTAAAATTAAATGAATGAATAGAAAACATTATCACAATGCAGAATTCTCCTGGATTTCTTGCAACAGTAAACTTCAATACTCCAGTGGATACAGGATTTCCTAAGTGTAGGCATAACAATGCAGAACCCCAGAGATTCATGCTTTTCATTCTGTGTCCTTCTTGTCCATATCCTTCGATAAGTCCTCTAGTCTCACCTGCAAAATAAGAGGGTTGGACTGGATGACCTCTGAGATCATTTCCAGCTTTAGATCTATGACCTTATTGTCCTTTCATGCTACCCACAATTTTGATACTTCTTGCTTCTTTTTGTTCAGTAAAGAATAGAGTTAATTAACTAGTTACACTGCCTGTGGGGAGTATGGGGAGTTCAGGAGGACTAGCACTTCTGGTGTGAGGGCTTGCCCAGCCCTTTTCACAAACCTTTGGTGTCCACCTTTCACCCAACTCTCACCTGTGGGTCCAAGAAGCTGTGGCACATGCAGAGGCAAGCCCCCCTAAAACCTCATGGGCAGACCGGCTAAATCAGGTTAAGAGTGATGCCTAAACCAGGCCATCAGTGAGGTAGGGCAATGTCTACTCTAAGCATATGAAGACTTCCTCTGGAGAAATGGGTGGATGAGGGGCACCTAGGTGGTGCAGTGAATAGAGTACTCACTGGCCCTGGAGTCAGGAGGACCTGAGTTCCAATCCGACTTCGTGCAAGTCACTTAACCCCAATTGCCCTCCAAAAAGTGAAAAAAAAATAGGTGGATGAAAACAATTTGTTCCAGTGGCCATGAAGTCAATGTTGTCAGATCCGGTCCACTTTTCATCTATTTGTTGTCCTCCTAATTTCAGTTATAAATGCCTTAAGGATGAAAGATCTCATTGGGTCTCATTCCAACCTTCCTGAATACTTTTTGCTTCCCATACTTTTTCTTGACTTATGAGGCAATATAGTTCATGATCTTCAGATATTTTCTTCTCTAGTATTCATATTTAAGCTTACACTCTATTCTATTGATTATTTAGGCTGAGCAGGTCATGAATTCTGTTTTCCCAATTCTTATTTCTCTTTTAAACTGGTTGGGATGATAGTAACTGAAATTAAGATAAACTGATGTTCAATTTATTGATAACGCTAGTAGTTACCAATAAAAAGGGGCTTTAGCTCCTCAGCAAGCCAAAACACACCAAAGTGGGTTTTTCAAGACTTCATATGATTTAGGGAAAGTGGATAAAAATAGAACAGCACACAGGCAGGACGTATGATTAAGTTGTCCGATTTTTCTCAGTGGGAGGAATGAGATTTTCATCCTTGTTGCTAGGAAAAGCTGTTTGGTTGTGCCCACCTGTATCTTTTCAAGGATAGCTAGTGGTACAGAGATGATGGGTCTCCTTGACACAAAGATAAAACAATGACTTAAAAAAACTGAACTTCTGGACTTCTGCACTTAAGTCTGAGATAAAGAAACATTGTGTAACCTCTTATATAAAAGGTTGGGACAGAATACAATCAGTTACAAAATGGAATCAATTTGATTTTCTTAGCATCTTTTTGCTTTTGGTATTGTGCTGTCTTGGGAATCCACAGGGTCCTCTGCCTTTTTGGGTAGTGATTCACCAGACTCAAGCAAGGATACAAAATTGAGATTGTAAAAGTTTACTGTTATGCTGCTCAGCACAGTGGGCAAGAGTTCTTGGGGAACCTGCAAACTTAAAGAAAACATAGGCATAGTTTTAAGGCGTCAAGACAGTAAATCAGGTGTCAATTATGCTAACTAGGTGAGTAAGGGTGGGATCAGGGAGGAGTTAAGGAATGGTCAGTGCTTAAAGGAACATGCACTTTTAATATCAACTGCACAGGCATATTGTCCATAATTCACTGGGAAATAGCCCAAGGGGGGCTATGTGGAGGTGTGGTTTTAGGCCTGAAATGTCACTAAGTCAGCCAGTGGTCAGGGCCAACTGAGAAGTGCCCAGTCTGCCACCCATCAGTGTCATGTTTGACAAGATGGATTTTGGGAACCAAGACTAACAGAGACTCAGTATGGGTATAATTGGCTAAGGAGTTAACCTATAGGTAGGCCACTGAAGGATTCATGGGCGCAGCTGGCCACTCTACTAGGGGAGATAACATTTATCTAAGCTAAAATGTTTATAGATGGTTTAGTGAAGGATTCATAGGTAGCTTGTTATTGTTCCAAGCAGAAATAAACAGTTCATTAGTTGTTGCTAGGCAGAGTGCTGGCAGGGGAAAGGGGCAGAGTTAATGCTCTGAGACTGGGGAGGGGAAATGTGATTTTACAGACTGGTTTTACAAATTGATTTCACAGACATAGATCCCAAGCACCCCTTTTACAAACTGATGTAACAAACTGATATTACAGACTGGTATTACAAACATAGATTGATGTTACAAATATGAGTATATATATATATATCCCAAGCACCCCATCAGCCCTCCTCAATGTGGATAAAGGAGGGATGCATAGTGAATTGCATCAAGGGCTCCACAAATAGCAGCCCTGGGGCAGATCATGCCACCCCATACTTATTTGGCAGCCTGAATCCACAATTCAGATTCTGCAACTCTGAAAAGAGGATAAAAAAACCTCAATTCTCTATCAATAATTTTTGCATGTGATGATTTGAAAATTCAACTAATATCATAATGTCATTGTGTTATTGTGGTCTTCCTGAGTTGTGGTAAAATTCTATTATGTAGTAAAGATTGGATAATTGTTGTTGGCCAGAAACAGTGTTAGATAAAACAAAATTTTTATTTGATTTTTGTTGAAACTAAAAAGATAGAGGAAAGAAATTTGTGTAGAAGCAATCATGTTACTTTATAGGTTCTGCTAACCCCTGTCTTATAATGTTTATATCGGCCATAAAGAAAACCAAGTATTTACAAATTTACCTGTAGTTACAAAAGCAGGTTACGGGCCCTCCCCCTTGAGTCTAGAGGGTACCTCAATATAATTGTATTAACTTCTTCCATCCCAGATCATATTAGGAAAAGAGAGTTCCACCCTTCCCCCCACACTTGCAAAGCTCACCTTCCACCACCAGGCAAAGGAAGGAGGGGGAAGAGACATCAGCTACCCTGAGGGCCTGGATGTTAAAAGTTCTGAGCCCTGATACTGATAAGAAACCAGTAGTTGTCTGTACTGGATAAGACAACCCATCCTTTTTATCAATAATTTTATATGATCGAGGAATACAACTGACTTCATTTGAAGCTTAATGTTTTTGATACAGCTAAAATAATTTGGCTGTCACTTTTGGAACTTGTAAAATTGATCATATTAGTGTATCAATGCTAAAACCTAGAATTATTAATTGGTTACTGTATGTGGAAAAGAGGAAACTGGGTAAAAACTTTATTACATTACTCCTGCCTGTATGAGATTTAGCAAAGCAGGAGCATCATTCTCAGTCCCTGGTCTATATAAATTTCTCTTATTTTTTTTAAGAATGTCAAGACCCCTGGAATCTATCTCTATAGGAAAAATCATCAGACTAGGATAGGAACTTGTTTTAGTTAATGTAGTTCTTTTTTTTTTTTTTAAAAAGCAATTGGGATTAAGTAACTTGCTCAAGGTTACAAGGCCAGTCATTATTTAAGTGCGGGTGCTCATTTTCTGAGGCCAGAACCAATCCCGGGTCTTCCCAACTCCAGGGCTGGCGTTCTTACTCACTGCACCACCTAGCTGCCCCTAGTTAATGTAGTTCTTAAATAATGAACCTAACTTGCTAAAAAGTTGCAAAAGATTAATAGGGATTTTTAACAATTGCCTTTTACATCAGGATAAGTTTAAATTTGAGAAAGAAAAATGTTAAATGATATCCTTTTATGTATTAAAAGACCTAGTAGATCTTTATTGTTTATTACAGCTAGATGAGAATAAAATTAACTGTAATTAGCTCTAAGCTGTTATTGGTAAAAATTGCTGTATAAGATAAAAAGGATTTAAGACCATATTCACATATTTGTACCTTTTTTCTTCTTAGACCTGATTCCTATGATCAGACTAAGTAATCAGTAAAGGATATGAACTTTTTTTTATGTTAGCTTATTGGAAAATTTAATGCTATTTTTTACCTAAAATTTAAAAATGTACAGAAGTTTATACAAACCACTTAAAACTCACCTTAAGATATTCCCATTGACTAAAGGAATTTTGGAACTAATAACTTTTAAAAATATGGTGATTTGCTTTTAATTGTTTGAGATTCAATTAATGTGTGTGTATGCATATATATATATATGTGTATATATATATATGTATATATATACATATATATATATATATATATATATATATATATATATATATATATATATATATATATATATATTTCTTTCCTTTGGCTAAAACACCTTGTGATACCTAAATTAGTTTTGTTAAGTAATAAGTCAGGAAAATATAGAATGCTCACTGACCTCTGATAATCATTTAATATCATATTTTGGCCCAAGTCTGAATTAATCAAACAGGCTGCTCTGCCTCATTTCACAAAAAAAAGCTCTCTTTCTATGTCAGCCACTCCAGAGCCCAGATAAGGCTAGGAGTAGGATTTAAAACAGGCATCCAGAGATCATAAATTCTGAACAGACTCAGCTTTGTCTCTGAGAATACCTCTCCTGATGTTAACAAAGCCTATTTTGTGGCCTTTAAGGACCAGACCCTCAACTCGAGACATTAACTTGAGAAATGGGACTTTTTCTTATCCTAAGATTTTCTGGGAATATACCATGTTATGGATTTAATGGTAAAGAAAACACAGATATTCTGGATCATAATTTCAATTGAAACTTTGTCATCTTTCTTGTTTTATTGTATTTACCATTTATCCAATTAAGAAAATTCCTTTCTCATACAATGATTAAACTATTATGGGGATCATAAATTTGTATAACTCAGCCACCCTAATTGGGATGGTCTTAGAATTTACTTAACCTTTCTCACCCTTTTGTTCATCAGTCAGGACTCTAGTCCTGCACTCCATCTACAAGTAGTAAAGCTAGCCTAAGGGAATAATGAATAAATGTTATAAATTTATATTGTTATTTGTTTGTCTCCTTTAACCAAACCTTTTCTAGAGGTTGACACCTCTGAGCAATAAATGGAAAGGTAGACAATGGGAAGCCCTTCAACCAGGCCTACTTCCTCCCTCTATGATTTCAAAAGAATGGCCTTTGTGGATAATCAATTTAAAAGATTGTTTTAAAAATATCCTATTACATAAAGACAAATTGTTAGTATTTTGCTTTTTCCCTTCCATCACAAGGGATGAAAAAATAGACCTCCTTTGTGCTAAAAAAATTTGTTGCACAGACATTAAAAACTATAAGAGATCAATATTCATGTGTATATCTTATCCATTATATATGAATATAATGACCCTGTGCGCACATCCTTCAAAAGAATCTTTACAACAAATACTTCAAGCCACTCGGGTTAGTTTATCTCAATATGGGTTAGTCATAGCCTTTGATAAAATTCAGTTGCAACCTCCATACAATTACTTAGGATACATAATGAGAAAGAACATTATTTAGCCTCAAAAAATAGTAATTCAAAGAGATAACTTGCAGACTTTAAATGACTTTGAAAAAAATTATTAGGAGATATAAATTGGGTTCTTAAGATCATAAGATACCAGCTCACTACTATAAGTGGAGACCCAACCCCCAGTTCCCACAGACCCTTAACAAGGACCAGGAGCCAACTAAGGTTTCTCAGAGGTCCTTGGAACTGGTCTGTGAGATCTGACTCCAATTGACGACCCAAAGAGAGGAACTTGATAGAAAGAAGAAATTATGATTTTGCTAGTGAAGACTGTCTGTGGGGATCAGGTAAATTTGTGTACACAAACCCAGGCAAGCAAGTCCCTGGGTGATCCAGGGGTAGGAGATAGTCTAAGTGGTTCAAGTTCATAAGATTTCTAATGCCTGGGAAAGAGTTAGAAAGGCCTAATAGATTCTGATAAGATTAAAACTGTGGGTAAAGAGCAATGTAAAACAGCCTGTCCAAAATACCTTCTCAGTATTCTGGAGGATAGTTCTCTTGGAGATAGACTCGCTAATTTGGATGATATACCAAAATACAAGAAAAAAAGACAAAAGGGAAAATAATAAAATACTGTTCCCTTATTTGGGTTGGCATCCCATGGTGGAGGAGGTGTATCTTGGCCAAAATATGGCTCCTCAGAAGACTGGGTGTGCCAACAAATAAATTTGTATATGAATTGAAGGAGCCTTTTAACCAGATGAAAGTGAATGTGCCCTGTGGCTACCAGTGGTAGGACAATTTGCTCTAAAACAGAAGGAAGGGGAGAAGCACAAAGGGAAATCAGAAGAACAAGGACAGAGGCCCCATCC
Source organism: Gymnobelideus leadbeateri (assembly GCA_011680675.1). Classification (NCBI taxonomy): domain Eukaryota; kingdom Metazoa; phylum Chordata; class Mammalia; order Diprotodontia; family Petauridae; genus Gymnobelideus; species Gymnobelideus leadbeateri. The sequence goes on along the minus strand of WOXC01000732.1, from coordinate 359,690 downwards.
CTGGAACCCTCTTCTTTCTCTATCCCAGCCCTACATTCTTCCACCACAGGAAATTTCTGGCCCAGCTTCAACTCCTCTTTGCTTGCCCTCCTTGCCATCTGAAAGGGAATCTGAAAGGGGTGAGGACTTAATTGACTTGGCACGGCCAGGCACACCCATATACACTCCTCTCCGAACTGGATGAAGAACTCGACAAAAAGCTGGACAAGGAACTGGGAGCTGCCTGCCTTTGAACCCAGGTGACAGTTGGAGCTGGGATCATGGAAGAGGAACCATGGAAGCTGAGGGCCAGCCTTGAGTCAAACTGAAAGAAGACTTTACATTTACTTGGACACTGTGTACTGACTGAGAAGATTACGATTTACTGTGACCTAGGGGTGGAGAATTTTGACTTTTGTTCTTTGTGATTGCATTAAGGATTTTGTGATTAACTAAATGATTGTACTTTCTTTTTTAAAAAAAAATTTTGGTCTTTATTAATTTGTTTATTTTTAATTTACAAGATTCATTTCTGTAATTCCTTGAGTTTCAAATTTTCTCTCCCTCTCCCTTCCCCCCCATGACAGCATACAATCAAGTATAGTATCTACAAATACTTTCACATTAGACATTGGTCAGGTTATAAAGGACTGTATCAGATGGAATGAACAATGGGAAAGAGGAAACAAAACCAAAAAAGAAAAAGAAAAAGAGCAGGTAGTTTGTTTCAATCTGGGTTTAAACTCAGTTCTTTCTCTGGATGTAGACATCTCTCTCCATCATGAGTCTTTTGGGGTTGACTTATAACCCTGGATTGCTAAGAAGAGTCTAGTCTATCAAAGTTGGTCATCACAAATACGTTGTGTCTGTTAATTGTGTACAAATCCCTCCTGGCTCTACTCTACTCACTCAGCATCAGTTCCTACAAGCCTCTCCAGGTAAATATGAAGTCCATCTGCTTCTCGTTTCTTATAGCACAATAGTATTCCATAACATGCATATACCACAACTTGTTCAGCCATTCCCCAATGATGGGCACCTCCTTAATTTCCAGTTCTTTGCCACCACAAAAAGAACTGCTATAAATATTTTTGTACATATGGGTCTTCTTCCCACTTCTATGATCTCTTTGAGGTACAACCCTAGAAGTGGTATTGTTGGGTCAAAGGATATGAAATTATTTATAGCCCTTTGGGCATAATTCCAGATTGCTCTCCAGAATGTTTCAATCAGTTCACAGCTCCACCAGCAATGCATTAATGTTTCAATTTGTCCACATCCTCTCCAGCATTTGCCATTTTCCTCTTTTGTCATCTTAGTCAATCTGATTGGTGAGATGTGGTACCTCAGAGTTGTTTTGATTTTCATTTCTCTAATCATTAGTGATCTAGAGTATTTTTTCATATGTTTATAGATATCTTTAATTTCTTCCTCTAAAAACTGCCTGTTCATATCCCTTGACCATTTATCAATTGGGAGATGACTTGTATTCTTATAGATTTGACTCAATTCTCTGTATATTTTAGACATGAGTCCTTTATCAGAGATATAGGTTGTAAAAATTCTTTAGCAATTTTCCACTTCCCTCCTAATCCTGGTTACATTGATTTTGTTTGTAAAGAAGTTTTTCAATTTAATGTAATGATTGTACTTTCTTGAGAACTATTGTGACAACTTTAGTGAAAACTATGTGGCCATTTTAGTGATAAGTCATTGTGAATGCTGTATCTTGATTTTCTGTGATTGTTTTGCTCTGATGTTATTGAATAAATAGAGAGTTTGCTATACTATGTAATCAGAATCTTAAAAGTTATTCACGGCAGTAGAATTAAAAGATAATTTAAAAATTATTTAGCCATATTATACGTATGACTCAATATTCTCTGTCATCTTAAACAATTCATCTTAATGTGTTTTTTCCTTGTTATTAAATAATTATGGCCTAATTTGCATACCTCCCTTATGGTATACAATGTGCTTTTTCATATGTTATCTCATTTAGTCATTCCAAACCCCCTATACTGCAAATAAAGGCTAACCATGTGATATAGTTTAGCACAGATTTGATTGAAGTTCAACAGCTAATAAGTGGTGGGCTTGGCCTAGAGCCTACCCAGGTCCAGGAGCCCAGTCTAGAATTTTTGAGTCTAAGTTCAATGCATTTTCCACTATGTCATTTTACCTCTTAAATAAGGATATCTGTCATTTCCTTTTCACAATGTCAGCCAATAAACACTTATTAAGCTTCTACTGTGTGCCAGGCAATGTGCAAAGACACAATGGTTTTTTAAAGGCTCATTGAGAAAACATCTTTGAGTTCCTGAGCCTCCTCTCCAAGATTACCTTCTATGTATTTTGTTAGTGCTTTATATATCACTATGTATGTTTGTGTGTGTGTGTGTGTGTGTGTGTGTGTGTGTAGATATGTATATTTCTGTGTATCCCTCTATCTACCTGTATATCTGTATCTTTATCTACCCATGTATCTATCTATATATGGTATCTCTCCCATTAGGACGTAAGCTGGATAGGGACTATTTTGCTTTGTGTTTGTAAACACAGTGCCTGGTACATAGTAGGTGCTTAACAAATGATTGCTGATTGAATGCTTGTCTAAAAAGAGGTAGAGGGGCAGCTAAGTGGCACAGTGAATAGAACACCAGCCCTGGAGTCAGGAGGACCTGAGTTGAAATCTGGTCTCAGACACTTAACACTTACTAGCTGTGTGACCTTGGGCAAGTCACTTACCCCCAACTGCCCTCCCTTCCCCTCTCCAAAAAGACCAAAAAAGAAAAAAAAGGTAGAAATTGTGTGAAAATAACGATAATAATAGTTTACTTTTATATAGGGCTTTAAAAGTTTGTAAAGTACTTTACATGTTATCTCATTTAACCATCACTACAATCCTTTGAAACAGATATTATTCTAACCATTTTACAGATGAGAAAACTGAAGCTGACAGCTGTTAAGTAGCTGGGTTACACTGCTAATAAGTTCCTGAGTTGTAGTTGTAAACCACATTTTCCAGATACCTTGTCCACTCCACTGGTCCATCCTGCTTTTCAGTATGGTTCAAAACAGAGAACTGAAGGCCTATGGGAGGCCCTTCAGAACTACAAACAATCAAGAATTGTTCTCTAACTTCTCATAATTTTACACACTTTTTAGCCAATTCCAAGAGAGGAGTGGACAATCAGGCCTTCATGGATATCACATGAAGCTGGGGTATTCTGAAGGACAAAGGGTCTAGGGACAATGATACTAACTATTAGAACATATGTCTCTCCTATCTCTGGTAGGCATTGATGACCTTCATTTAGTTATGTTAGTAATGAACCAACCGCATTTTCATACTGAAACAATCTCAACCATATCAGAGTTATTTTTCTTGGCAACATATAAAAGGTCATTCATAAATATTAACCAAACTGTTGCTGTCTGAATGTGGCCAGTGTAGTAGGCAGAGGCTGCAGAGTGTCAGTAAATGAAATCACCAAGGGGAAGTGTTGAGAACAGAAGCCCAGGGAATGCTAACATCTCAAGGATGGCGAAGGAGGGGGTCTCATCATGAAGAGACAAAGAATGGGCAGAGAGTTGAAGTGGCCACAGTAGTGTGGTGTCCTGGAGGACACGGCAGAGAATATCAAGCAGAATAAGTGGTCATTCCTGTCTGAGTTTTCTAGAAAATTACCGAGGATGAGGACTGATAAAAGACTTTGGTGTTTAGATGCCTCAGCCTGATTAGTGACTGGTGAGGAAACAGCTCCAGTAGAATGTAGGAACAGATAGCAGGCAACTGGGTGGCACAGTAGATAAATCCTGGGCCTAGAATCAGGAAGATCTGAGTTCAAATCCAGCCTGAGACACTTACTATCTGTATGACCCCAGGCAAGTCACTTAACCTTGTTTGCCTCAGTTTCTCCATCTGTAAAATGAGCTGGACAAGGAAAGGGCAAACTACTTCAGTATCTTTGCCAGGAAAACCCCAACTGGGGTAATGAAAAGTCAAACATGTCTGAAAAATGTCTGAATAACAACAAATGAATGGATAACAGACTGAAGGGGTAGAAGTGAGATTGGCTGGTGAGGAATTACTAGAGGACAAGAAGTAGGAATATGCATTTATTAAACACCTACTATTTGCCAGGCACTGTGCTAAGCATTTTATAAGTATTATTTCATTTGATGCTCACACCAATCCTGAGAGGTAGATGCTATTAGTATCCCTATATTACAGATGGGGAAACTAAGGCAGAGAAGTTAAGTGACTTGCCCAGAGTCACACAGCTAGTAAGTGTCTCAGACCAAATTTGAATTCAGGTCTTCCTTACTCTAAGTTCAATATTCTGTGCCACCTAACTGCCTCTATTAGAGACTGTTAGAGTGGCAACAAAGTACTAGTCTCATACTGAAAGAGAGCTTGGAGAAGGGGACAGAGCTCTACACTTGGAATCTGGAGAGCCTCACTTTGAATCCTACTTCAGACATTTACTAGCTGTGTGATCCTGGGCAAGTCCCTTAACCTGTCTCAGTTTACACATCTGTGAGATGGGACTGGCAACGGCATTGCTTCCTTTCAAGATTGTTGTAAGGCTCAAAAAGTGCTTTGCAAAGCTGAAAACACCATGCAGATTTGAGCTATTATTACAAATGAGGAAACTGAGGCCAAGAAAGGCCCTGCCTCAGGCCACCCAGGCAGAGCTGTGATGCTTGTTGGTTTTTCTCAATGATTGTTTTGTGATTTCAATCAAAGCAAATTAAAAATGTGAAATATTATATAACTTATAGAAGTATATGCAAGAATGTACAAAAACATTACAGAATATTCCACATCCTTAAATCCTCTCCTTTCTTTAAGGACTGGCTAGGCTGTAGCCACAAGAACAAAACAGGTATGCTATATTCAGTGCTGGTCTATTCGTGAGGGGATTGACCTATCTCCTTCCTCTAGGCAGATGGTTTCCTCATAAGACAGTTGAAATCTCAAATTCCTGCCTGATTTGACTTGGGGAGGATGGGCACAACCTATTCCTTTAGCCTAAGGCTGTGTGCACATACCTAAAACAGGTGTTTTTCTGCTTTGCAAACAAAAGATGAGGACGAGACTTGAATGATTTCTGGTTTTAATTCATTAAGGGAATATGGATGAAGTGTCTTCTTGCAGAATTCTAAAGAATACGGGTAATGTGTATAGTGTTTGATGACATCCTAGATTTATATATTCAATGTATAATGAAGCTTATGATTACTGTTAAGCTTAAGCTTGAAACATCAGTAAGGCTTTTGGGACACACATGCATGTATATATGTAGGATATGTATTCATGGGTATATGCACACATGTATCATGTCTACATATTAATGCATGGATGTACAAGTTATTTGCACATGTGTGCACATACATATGACTATACATGTGCACATAATGCAGAAGTTACACAGGTATGATATTCTAATATAAATTGCATGTGGGTCATATTTTATTCTTCTTAGAGGTTTCTTCCATAGAGACTTAAAACCTGAAAACCTCCTTTGCATGGGACCAGAACTTGTGAAAATAGCTGATTTTGGATTAGCCAGAGAAATCCAATCAAGACCACCATATACAGACTATGTGTCTATAAGATGGTGAATACTGCTTAATGTCTTTAAAATACATAAAATTGCTTTTCTTTAAATGAAGAACCTATCACTGTAAGAATAATACTAAAGTTGTCATGCTATAGTCACATTGCCATTTTAATGTAGAGAAATACTTTCAGTAGACATTATTACATTGTGCAGAATACATAGTTCATGTTGTATATTTTCTATGAAAGGCATTTTTTTCATATATCTATATGTATAAAAAAGTTTTTTTTAGATTAAAGCATTTTTGCCTGAAGGCACTTGAGTTGCAGAGATCTGTGTCTAGAGTGATTATGCCATCAGTCATATGCTTTGCAGATCAGACTGAAATAAATGCAAAGAAATTTTGAGGGGTCACTTATAGCTCAAGGTAGCAGTGTGACCTGTAGCCCAGGACTTTCCCAAGACTCAAGACTCACATGTAAGTTTTATGAACCATGAAGGCCAGCTTCTCTTTTTGGCTCATTATACTCACTTGGAATTGCTTGTAACCCAGACAAGCATTCAGCATAGCAAATACATGGAGGGTCTGGGACTGCCTTTTTTACACCTTGGAAAATTCAGAATATATGAAGGGTTCACAGGATCTCATAGACAGATATAGAAAAATATACAGCAGTGAAGTAGCCCATAAGATACCTTGGAAGCAAACTGACCATGAAATTTCTGTTGAAGCAACTCTTTGACATTCTAGTGAGTCCTACTTTCTCATGGGGCCCTACATAGTTCCCCAAAGACTTAGAGTATCAGCCTATGTTTTATACAAAACCTCGCAGCAAAATCTCTTTCCTTAGTGTTTGTACTAATATGCTGATTCTTAACACAGCCCGAACTATACCTCACACAAGGCAATAAATTTGTCCCATTGGATTAGGATCTTGTGCTTTTTCATTAATTTATCTCAAGTCATAAACTTTGACAAGTTTATATTTCACACTTAGCTAGATTAAAAAATGAAATTTACAAACTCTTTCACTGGCATGAATTACATTATTTAATTTATTTAAATTTTTTATTATCTAATTTAGATTTCAATTAAGAAAAGTAATAAATAGCAATCCATTTGTGTTATCCCAGGTATCGGGCTCCAGAAGTTCTCCTGAGGTCTACCAACTACAGTTCTCCTATTGATGTCTGGGCAGTGGGATACAACATGGCAGAAGTTTACATGCTACAGTCACTCTTTCCAGGCGCCAGTGAAATTGATATTCAAAATTTACCAAATGCTGGGAACACCAAATAAGGTAATAAATAAGGTGGGTTCTAGGTCCATAGGTCAAAGGCTATGACTTCCTTGGGCCTCATCTCCTTAACTTTCTGTATCATTAACACTGTTGCCCATCCCATATTTCTTAAATTTTCATCCTCTCTTTAGTTTCATAGCTGTAATCTGGTGCTCCTTCCATGTCTCTGACCATTTTCCTGCCTTTTAATTTACTTGTCTTCCTGTCTTCCCCATTACTTATGGATGTTCCCCAAACCTCAGTCTTTTGCTTTAAAATAGCTTATCTCTTCTTATTGTAATGGAAATACAAATTTGAAGATCTTCCCTGCCCCTAGCTTAAGTGCGCCTGGAGCCTGTGGTGGGAGGCTTGTTTTTCAGGAAAGCCCACACCTTGATACTTTGTGATTGGGCAGTGGGTCCAGAAGGTTGTTACATTCTCTGAGCCAGGAGAAGGCTATATAAGCCCTGAGGAGAGGCTTTGCTTTGGGGCTCACTTTGAGAAGTGTTATGTGATTTGACCAGATGAGACTCTGGGAAGCCGTTGTTGAGAGCCCCCCGGCTTTGAAAACCCAGATGTTGATGCTTCCCTCTCTGGTAACTGTGATTTGGTATTGATATAATGGTTGGACAGTTTGGAAGCCTGTCTGTTTGATCTGTAAGTTCTGTAACTCTGAAGTTTGGGGTGCTGACCTTTTTCCCCTGAACTAGGTAATGTGTGTTTGTTTGATTAAAGTAAGCTTGTTAACCCATTTTGAGTTGCTTTCCTTTTGAAAAGCAGATCTAAGAATCTATGTTGGCAGTCACCCTGGGGATATTGGGGTGCTTGCTGCTACACTTATGACCATGATTTCAACTGTCCCCTTTATCCTGATGACTCCCATGTCTGTCTTTGACTTATTTCTCTTCTATGACACCATTAGCACATTTCCGTATTAACGTCTTGCCTTCTCTTTCAACTCAAGGAATTTAGACTACTCTTCATCTTTATAGCCAAACCACGTCCTCTTCCTGATTTCTCTTCATCTAGCATAGCAACTGTACCATGGTTCTCCTTTTTGTTCAGGTTTAAATAAAGTCTAGGAGTCAAATGTGACTCCTCCCTTTTGTTTAACTTCCAAATCTAATAAGTCACCAGGTCTTCACAATGTCTCCTGAAAGCATCATTTCTTTTCTATAACCAGTTCCATCCTAGTTCATCCAGACTTTCACCATTCTGTCCTAATTACTGCAATAATCTCCTAATTTATCTTTCAGACTTTAGGTAGCCAGGTGGCATGGGAGATAGAGTACTAGACCTGGAATCAGGAAGACTTGAGTTCAGATCTGGTTTCAGACACTTCTTAGCTAAGTGACCCTGGGCAAATCACTTTTAACCTCTGTCTGCCTCAATTTCCTCAACTGTAAAATGAGCTTTATGCTTTTCCCAGCCCTCCACAACAAGATTTCTCAGAATTTAAGGAACATAGAATGAACCTTTTTTAATCTTTTTGTTGTTGTTGTTCATTCATTCAATCTGTCTGAATCTTCATGACCGCATTTTGGGGTTATCTTGGCAGAGATACTGGAATGGTTTGCAATTTTCATCTCCAGCTCATTTTATAAATGAGGAAATTGAGGAACACTGGGTTAAGTGACTTACCCAGGGTCACACAGTTAATAAGTGTCTGAAGGTAGAATTGAACTTAGGAAGATGAACCTTCCAGACTTCAGGCCCAGCACTCTATCCACTGCTCCACCTGGTTGTAGTATATAATATTGATCAACTCATATGACCCCTCTGAGCAAATATGCAGATTTCATCATGAAGTAAGGAAGAATTTCCAAACAGAAATAAAGTGGGCATCCTTGGGAGACAGTGGGGTTCCCTTCAGTGGAAGCCTTCAAGCAAGGACTGGGTGAGCCCTTGGATACATTGTACAGGGCTTCATTTTACAGATATGGGGTGGCCTTGGTGGTACTCAGAGTTTCCAACTCTGAAATTCTATGATTCTAAAATTTTATTTTTTAATATTTATAAGCAATTGTTACACTTGTTTATTCAATATTGGTTATTTACTAAGACCTGCTGTCTATGAAGTGCTGTTTTCAACACTGAAGAGAATATAAAAGAAGTAGGAAACATGGTCCCTGCTTTTAGAGAGCTTTGTGTTCTGGTTGAGGAGACAAGAGGGGCTAGTTGGGGCAGTGGGTAGAACACTGGACCTAGAGTCAGAAAGACCTGCATCAGGCACTTACTAGCTAAATGACCCTGGGCCAGTCACTTAGCCTCTCTTTGCCTCAGTTTACTCATCTGTAAAATGAGGATCACAGCAGTACCTACCTCCCAAGGTTGGGGTGAGGATCAAATGAAATAATAATTGTAAAACACTGAGCACAGTGCCTTACTCATGTTTGGTGCTATAGAAATGTTAGCTATTATCAGTATTATTATTACACAGGAGACAAATGTAACACAAAGTAGTGATGGGGTGCTTGGGGTGTCAATGTTTGTAATATCAGTTTGTAGCATCAGTTTATAAAATCAATTTGTAAAACCAGTCTGCAAAATCACATTTCAGCCCCACCCCCCTCCAGCCTCAGAGCATTAACTCTGCCCCTTCCCCCTGCCAGCTCTCTGCCCAGTAATAATTTATAAATTGTTTATCTTTGTTTGGAACAACTATGAACCCTTTACTAAACCATCTATAAACCTTTTAGATTAGTTATCTAAATGTTATCTCCCCCAGTATATTGGCCAGCTGCACCTATGAATCCTTCAATGCAGTTTCTGTCAGTTAACTCCTCAGCCAATTGTACACATACTGAATCCCCATTGGTCTTGGTTCCCAACATCCATCTTGTCAAACAGGACACTGATAAGTGGCAGACTAGGCACTTCTCAGTCAGCCCTGATTGCTAGCTGACTTAGTGACATTTCAAGCCTAAAACCACACCTCCAAGTAGCCCCCCTTGGGCTATTTCCCAGTGAATTATGGGTGATACACCAGTGCAGTTGATATTAAAAGTGCATGTTCCTTTAAGTACTGACCACTCCTTAACTCCTCCCTAATCCCACCCTTACTCACCTAGTTAGCATAATTGACACCAGATTTACATATGTAACTCTTTATAAGCCATACCTACGATTTCTTTAAGTTTGCAGGTTCCCTAAGAACCCTTGCCCATTGTAAAGAGTAACAATAAACTTTTACAATCCTGAATTAAAAGATTGCTTGGGCCTTGTGAATTCCTTCCACACTGCCCTGCAGGGACTCTGGTCTTTGAAGCCCCTGAAACACCTATTACCCCGCCCTTGTCAGTAGCATCAGAGAACACACAGAATGCTGTGAAGAAGATGATACCTGTGGAACCCCAAGAAAGAGATAAACAAGAATTGGGGTACTTAGAAAACTCTTCCAAGAGAGCATTTATTTCTTGGTTCACCATATGTAAAGCTACCCCATAAACAGCTCATTTAAAAAATGGAGATTTTCTGATTATCTCTTTTTATATATAAGATGATGGTTTTTATCCCCTCATCCCACTTTTGCAAAACATTTTTGACTTTGAAGGCATTTCTTGAAGGACCATCAAAACACATTTTTAAAAGAAAGCAATAAGTGTTCCACTTAAAGTGGGCAGTGGAGACTGGGCCCTGGTTTTGTTTTAGGCTGAATAGCACGGAGAAGAAGTTTTCTCTAAATGTGGCAGCTAGCAGAAGCTTTTAATGCTGTCAGTCCTTCTGTGGCTGCTGATCACACTTCTGTGTGCTGGGCACAATACTAGGTTCTCTGAGCAAAATAAAAATATTCCATTGCCTCCAAAAAATGAATCTTTTGGTTGAAAAAAATATAGAAAAATGCAACTGATTCTACACAGTTAACAGACAGCAATGCAATCTGGTCCAATCAACATTTATTAGTCACCTGCTATATGCCAGACACTGTGCTAAGAAGTGCATGGGGTATGATTAATAAAAAGAAAGACAGAGCCTGTCCTCAAGGAGTGGGAGGCACTCCACAAAGTGAGACTAGAAGGGGGAGGGATTGGTCAGGTAGAGGTACCTGGCATGGGAGCATCTTGTTCTGTGGAGTTGAAGCCAGGCAGGACAGCAGATGCAAAGTGGGGTGAACTGAGTCAGGTTTCTACTCTCAGTAGAGGAAGGCAGTGGCAGGAGTCTGGGACTCTGCCCCACAGCTCTCCAGTCAGAGGGGAAAGGAGGCTGAAGGAGGTGACGTCAAGGCTGGAGTTACCAGCATGGTGGGGAGCTTAGAAGTGAGAAGCTTAGCCTGAGAAGGCTCTCTTGTTCTGTAGATTGAATCTAGGCAGGGCAGCAGATACAAATTGGAGGGAGGAGAGTCCAGTTTCTGCCCTCAATAAAGGAAGGCAGGGGCCGCTAGGTGGCACCATCGTGCAGAGAGTTCTGGGCCTACAATCAAGAAGACTCGTCTCCCCCAGTTTAAATTTGGCCTCAGATACTAGCTTTGTGATTCTGTCTGCCTCAATTTCTTCATCTGAAAAATGAGGTGGAGAAGGAAATGGCAAATCACTTCAGTATCTTTGCCAAGAAAACCCCAAATGGGGTCAGGTGGGGACACAACTGAAACAAGGGATGACAAAAACAGTAAAACAAGAAGGCATTGGCAGCAGACAGTTCTTAATAAGAAACGTCCCTCTGGGCAGAGGGGAGAATATTGTGTATTCTATTGAATGATTAATTAGCCCAGTAGTCACACAGGCCTCTACACCAGATTTGTATGCCCTTGTATAAGTGATGATCTGAATTGTTTTAACTCACAGGTAAGGAAGGGATAAGAAGCTAGTTCTCCTAAAACTGTAAGGAGTCATTTCTAACTTTGTGCCAGTTAACTTTTTATGTAATTACAATCTTCCATAGTTGGGAAATGATACAATCTGTATTATCCAAGATCAAGATGGTAAGTCTAAGATTCCTCTTCCAAAAAAACTCCTTTTCCTGATGACAATGACATACAATAGCCCCAGTCCTGCTTTTATTAGAGAAGCAGTGTGGTATAGTAGAGAGAATACTTGATTTGGAGGGAGAAAACCTAAGTTCAAATCTTGCCGTCGACTACCCCTGTGATCTCCCTACTTCTAGCCCCATATAAAATTTTAAAAATTGATCTAGATGAGCTTTCAAGTCTTTCCAGCTCCAAATCTAGTATCCTTGATTTGTTGACAAGGGTATGCACAAAGAGTCAGAGGTGGGGCTTTGCTTCCAGGTCAACAAAGGGTTCTGATGATTGGTATGACTTGGACGACCTCGATTTCAGCCCTTTCCTCACCAGGACTGATCTAAAAAATAAGAAAAGACAGAATGATGAAACTCCCTGTAGGCAAGTTTGATAATATTTTCTTTGTTTTTGTATTATCATTTCTGCCAAGAAAATGACAAGATAACTTCCAAGCAGCATTACTTGAAGTACTCTGATACTTGCCTGGTGAATAGAAAATTTTTACCTTTAACACTATAGGCACTTAATAGATTGATTGGTTGATAATAAATTAGTAATGTTCCTTTTCCAGAAAAAATGTACTTTAGAAGGCAACATAAACTTTTAGTGGACTGTATAAGAGCTAATGAGAATGCTAGAAGAATAGTGGTTGGAGCCCATGAGTCATGAAGCCATCCTATGCCACCTAATCAGAAGAAGATGGAAAATTTGAACATGGGTTCCTTGTGGAGAGTTCCATGTCTACCCACTTGGATATCATCCTGAGCTGCCATTTGAAGTCCAGTGAGCAGAAAATCAACTCAATTTCCATTTTCCTGCTCTTAGATTTAGTCTTACATCTAAGTAGCCTTACATCTTAGATTTAGGTATAATGATAAGAATGTGGGGCTGTGTTTTTCAAAAAAGTTAATGATCACCTGTGCTTGAGAAAAAGGGGAGAAGGGTGAACACATGGAATAACATTCTCAGAAAAAAGGAAAGAGTTGTCTTCTACTCGGTTTAGAAAAATCTTCAAAATAGTCTTCACATGTACAAATACAAGTTGTCTGCCTTTCAGCTTCCTGAGAAATATTATTTCAGTTGGGAAATAGAAATAGAGATTTTTCTCATTCAGTCATTTTTCAGTCACATTCAACTCTTTGTGACACCATTTGGGGTTTATTTGGCAAAGATACTGGAGTGGTTTGCCTTTTGCTCGTCTAGCTTATTTTACAGATGAGGAAAATGAGGTAAACAGGGTTAAGTGACTTGCCCAGAGTCACATAGCTAGTAAGTATCTGAGGCTAGAATTGAACCCTGGAGGATGTGTCTTTCAGGCCTAGCACTCTATCCATGAAGCAACTTAGCTGCTCACTTATAGAAATTAGACATCAGCCATGAGAATGGTGATAAACTGCTCTTAAGAAATCCCTGATTTAAGAAAACCCAATATTTGGAAAAACTGGATTTACTGAGAAGATGAATTAATGAATTACTGGTGGTTGGGGTGTGTGTATATGTGTGTGTGTGTGTGTGTGTGTGTGTGTGTGTGTGTGTGTGTGTGTGGTGGAATAGGGTGGGAGATAGGAAATGATTTGTTTTGTCATAGGCTCTCATTCATTAGCTTACCACCCTCATGTATTGGGGTTATTTAGGGAAATTGTGTAGACAACCTTTACTCATGGTGCTGACTCAAAACCTCCCCTCTCCCACAGAGCTAAGATGGAGGAGTAAAAACAGGAACTCCTTGTGGCTCCTGCTCCAAATACCTCCAATACTGGTAAAATATGACTCTTAACAAATTTTAGAGCTACAGAACCCATGAAACAACAGATAGAAAAAAGTCTCCTGCAGAAGACAGCTTGGCAGGGCAACAGGAAGGGTCTATTGCATAGCACTGTGAACCAAGCACAGTTTCCCAGGTGAGTGCCATGGTTCTGGCTCTGGGGTGGACCCAACAAGAGGCCCAGACTGGCTGGAGCAGACTTTAGGAGACTGAATCACCAACAGCTTTGGCATTTTCGACTTCTCAACCCACAAATGCCAAAGAGAAAGTCAAAGGCCAATAGGGAACTCTGTTGGAACCTGGTGATGGAAAAGATCAATCTGGTCCTTGCCCTGAGGTGAGAGGTGGAAGAGGAACCGGCAGCTGCAGCTGCTGCCACATTGTTGTATCCGGAACTCCTGGCCTACAGAATGTAGGGTGACCAAGCTGCCATTCAGAGGGTAATCACCCTTGCTTTCACCAATCACACCTGTGTGGATCTGGATCACGCTCTTAAGTTGAGGTCCTGGGGTATGTGGGCAGTGTGCCAGAGTTTGGGGTATCTGTAGAGAGAGCATCCTCCTCATAGCACTGACAACATCTGTGAAAACCCAAACAATTTGGGACATAGCTCTGCTCTCTGGAAGAAGAGTTCTACCATGGAAAAGTGCTCAAAAGTCAAGTAATTGGTTGGCAAGATAAGCAAGCAGAGGAAACACAATCACACCAAAGAATCTTTTTTTGGGGACAAGAAGGATCAAAACATGGAACTAGGAGAAGCCAATGAAGTAAAAAATCCTGCATCAAAATCTTCCAAGAAAAATGTGAGCTGGTTATAGGCCATGGAGGAGCTCAAGAAGGATTTTGAAAATCAAGTAACAGAAGTGGAGGAAAAATTGGAAAGAGAAATTAGAATGCTACAAGAAAATCATGAAAAGCAAGTCAACAGCCTGCTAAAGGAGACCCAAAAAACACTGAAGAAAATCAAAAAGTAGGCTAAGGGGAGGCTAGGTGGAGCAGTTGAGTAAGAGCTCCGGCCTCGGAGTTGGGATGACCTGACATCGAAACCGGCCTCAGAAAATGAGCACCCACACATAAATAATGACTAGCCATGTAACCTTGAGCAAGTTACTTAACCCCAATTGCTTTAAAAAAAAAAAAAGTAGGCTAACTCAAATGGCAAAAGAAGTCCAAAAAGCCAATGAAGAGAATGAAATTAAATTTAAAAAGTTGAATTGCCCAGATGGAAAGGGAATATCAATGCAAATTTAAAGATCTTCCCTGCCCCTAGGTTAAGTGCACCTGGAGCCTGTGGTGGGAGGCTTGTTTTATTGGGCAGTGGGTCAAGAAGTTTGTTACATTCTCTGAGCGAGGAGAAGGCTATATAAACCCTGATGAGAGGCTTTGCTTTGGGGCTCACTTTGAGAAGTGTTGTGTGATTTGACTAGATGAGACTCTGGGCAGAGGTTGAGACACCCCCTCCCCCTGCCCCGCCCCACCTGCTTTGAAAACCCAGATGTTGATGCTTCCCTCTCTGGTAACTGTGATTTGGTATTGATGTGTGATGGTTGGGCAGTCTGGAAACCTGTCTGCTTGATCTGTTTCTCTGTTTTGAAACTTCTGGCTGTATACTCTGAAGTTCGGGGTGCTGACCTTTTCCCCCTGAACTAGGTAAACGATATATATTTTAATTGATTAAAGCAAGCTTGTTAACCTATTTTGAATTGCTTTCCTTTTTAGAAAGGCAGATCTAAGAACGTGTGTTGGCAGCCACCCTGAGGATGTTGAAGTGCTTGCTGCTACACCATTTCAGCACCTAGTGCCCCATATCACTGAAGGAAATCATTTAAAGGAACTTCGAAGAGAAGACTTAAAATAAGCATAATTCCCTTCTTCACTTATACATACATACTCCAGCCTCCAAACTCCATTTCTTAAAATTCTGTTCATATGACAACCTTCTCCAAATGCTGTCCGCTCCACAAACTCACATCTGACCATAGACTTAGACTTGGATCAGACCTTGGAGATTGTACAGTATAAACATTTCATTTTAGACTGAGGACCATAAAGAGAGAGGTTAAATGTTTACAATTTTCCTCTCCAATGAAAAATTAGTGCCTTTCAGGTTTTGGGCTCTGATCAATATATGTGGCAGAGAGTAAAGAAGACCCAGTTTGCAGATTTGTTTATTCATTTTTGAAATCAACAATAGGAGAGTCATTATTGCAAAAGCATTTTCCCCCTGATTACAAAATAAAATTGAACAAAAGAAGAATTGACTGAAGTACATTTGGCATATTGTATTTCTTTTGCTAGCTCCAAGTTTTTCCCTAAAACAAAATCTGATCTTTTTATCATTTCTTTAAAAAAACATCATGAACTTGACAAATATGAATATTCCTATATACAAAGAAAAATAGAAAAAGTTGGTATATGAAACTATGAGTTCCTTCCTTTCCCATATACACACATAGAAACAGTATATATTGTGTAAGTGCATGTGTGTGTAGATATGTATATGTATATGTATATATATATATATATATATATATAATGTGTTTATATATTGTATTTACACGTGTGTGTACAATCTTTTATTAAAAAAATCCTTCCACAAGCAAAACAGGCTGATGGTACAGGTACTTCCCCATTATTTTTGACTTTCTTTCATTTTCTTATCCTCATGTAAACTCCTTCCTATGATATAAGTAGAGAAAAGAAATCCAGGGTAAGTTAGGAACTTACTCTTCAGAACTACACAGAGGACATGCTTCTTTCCTCTCTTGCAGAACTGTTCTTCAAATAAATAAAGCCGATAATGATCACACTCTCCCTCAATCTCCTTTTCTGAGACAAACCACCTAGTGCTTTCTACCTTTTCTCTAATATTTTGGCTTTGACACTTATCTTTGCTACCCTCAGTATTCTCTCTAGAATATGGTCATCCCTTGTAAAATAGGTCTTTCAAACCTGCACATAGTGACCCATATGTAGTGCCAGAAATTCAAGTACCACGTGTAGATATCAAGTGGGGGAAGAACTAGAAACTCTGAGAGGGAAATAGGATAAGGAACAGAGAGGCTTGATCCTCTGACTTAAATGAGCGTGATTTTTAGAGCCTAACAATATTATTGAAAGATTGAAAGTAGCTTAAATCTGCCGATTTGTGGCCAAAATCAGCTTTTGCTTTGAGGTTTTCCTTGTTTTCACTGAGAAAGTTAGCGATGACATAGAAATTCGGTTTATTCTTTTTTACTTTTGTCTTAAAAAAAAGAAAATTCTTGATTGCAGATGTAATTACAAGGTATGTGTGCGTTTCTGTCTGGGAAGTGACTTAGCTAGGACAATTTGTTAGATAGTTTGACAACTGTTTATTGAATTACAGGATCGTTTCTCTATGTCATTTTTTTCCCTACATAAAAGACTGTAAAATGCAGGGTTCGGGGAATTTTGGCAAAAGAAGAGATGTGTATTCCTGTACTGGCCTTAGTTTTGGGGTTGTCGGGCGCGTGTAAAAAGGAAGGCAGACTGCCACATGCAGCGCCTCACTTGGATGTGTCTGGAGTCTTGGAAGCTTGACTACCCTACGTTCTCCTACAAATGGACCTTGGGAGCTTGTTCTAGCAGGGGAGCGCAGCTACTCGTATACCCTTGACCGAAGAACGGTACCGCCTCTATCGGGGAAGGTCGTCCTCTTCGACCGAGCGCGCAGCTTCGGGAGGGACGCACATGGAGCGGTGAGGGAGGAAGGGGACACCCGCCTAGCCAGCCAGATCAGCCGAATCAACCCTGGCGATCAATGGGGTGACAGATGTCGCAGCCAGATCGCCCTCACATCCAGCCGCCGTGTGGCCGCGTTCCCTATAAGAGGCCGAGAACTCGGCTTTCTTTACACCTGGGGTGACCACAAGCAAATACGAAGGCGAGAATCCTAAGGGGCATATCTCTGTAGCTTCCTGAATACCAGCTTTTCGGACCCTCTTTGGAAACTTAATAGTGGAATTTCTTTGCAATTGGGGAAAATTTTTTCCCCTCCCCATGGTACCTTGCAGCTGGGTTGGGCATGCAAAACAGCAGAGTCACCATTGGTAGGTTTCTCCCAAAGTCCTCGCCCACTTCGCATAACTAGGGCTAGAACTCTGCACACCAGCTAGCTTTCTCCCAGAAGCTGCTCCTCTCGGACCCCAGGGGACGGTGAGAATGTGCAGAACTTCCTGGCCTCTCCCGGCCTTTCCGTCCCTGCCGATTCGCTACCTGCGCTCTGCTTTCCCTGCTAAACTGGGGCCCCACATCCCTGTCCTTGCTCCAGAGGGTCTGCAGCGCCGTCCCCTTGCCCTCACTCTACCTTCACCACCTCCTCTGTTCGAGTTTAGAGCTCAGTTCTAGGTGTGGGGAAAAGGGATCCTGATTTTATTATGACAATTGACAAGTCACTTCATCCCAAGGTGTCTTGGTCTCTTCTTCTATGAAATAGGTGTGATGACAGGGGCTCAAAGGGCTGTCCCTGTAAACTATTTTGAAAAACTGAGGTCCCGTTATAGCACTGGGGTAAAATAGTGGTTGGTTGGTCATGTTAGGCCAGCTCAACCAGTGAAAACTTAATTAACCTATGGTGTCACTGAAGGATTGACCCAAGCACTAACTTATCAGAGCTCTAAGGTTCAACTCCAGAAAGCTGACCTCCAGATGATTGGGGTGTGAGGAAGATATGGGGAGAGGACAAATCATGTAGTCCTGTCTACTGATGGTGGAGGGTAAAGATTTGCCAATATTTTGAACTATTGAAGAATTCTTTCATCTGTAGCTAAAAACCATGTTTGTGCTGGGAGCACATGAATTTTCTTTTCTTGTATCCTCTCTTCAACTTTCCTCCCCACAATTGGCCCTTTATTGTTTTTCAATGGGAAGTGGGGGTGAATGTTTAAAATTGAGCCCCAGTGGTTTATTAACTTTCTGCCCTGCCATATTTCCATAAGAAAGCTATTTTGCAAGTGGATACAAATATTTGATGTGTAATTAATATTCTGATAATCAAATACTTTGCTGACAGACTGTACCCATCTTTTTAAAAAGGATAATTTTAATCCAAAAAATTTTGTTTCCTATGGAAATAGTGTTAGAAATAGTAGAATTTCTAGAAATAGAAATCAACCCAGATGTTGATGCTTCCCTCTCTAGTAACTGACTAGGTATGGATGGAATGGTCAAGATAGTTGGAAGCCTGTCTGCTTGATACGTCTTTCTGTTTTTTTGTTACTTCTGCTTTGTAACTTCTATCTCTATACTCTAGAGTTCAGGGTGTTTACTTTTCCCCCTGAACAAGGTAAATGATATATTTGATTGATTAAAGCAAGATTGTTAACCCATTTTGAGTTGCTTTCCTTTAGAAAAGCAGATCTAAGAACCTGTGTTGGCAGCCACCCTGGGGATGCTGGGGTGCTTGCTGCAACAGATACAGGGGCATTCACCCTCCCACCTGGCTTTTTTTTAGGTGGTTAAGTTACAAATATGGCACATTAGGCAAGTCACTTAGCCTCTGTCTGCCTCAGTTTCTTCACTATAAAATGGGGGGAATATAATAGCATCTATCTCCCAGGATAGTTGTGAGGATCAAATAAGATAATGTTTGTATTGTATTTATCACTTATGTTATTGTTCAGTGGAGTCTGAGTTTCCATGACCCCATGTACCATGGCACACCAGGCCCTCTATCCTCCCTATCTCCTGAATTCTGTCCAAGTTCATGTTCATTGTTTCCATGACTTTATCCAGCTCATCCTCTGCCCTCCCCTTTTCCTTTTGCTTTCAGTCTTTCCCAACATCAGGGTCTTTTCCAGTGAGTCCCACCTTTTCATCATGTGGCCAAAGTATTTAAGCTTCAGCTTCACTATTTGACCTCCCAGTGAACAGCCTGAATTAATTTGTTGCCTAAGTTATAGTAGCCACTTAATAAATGCTTGCTTCCTTCCTTTCTCTCCCTCTTGAAATTACTTTACATATACTTTGTTTTCAGTCATTTGTGTTCCAGTTGTATCCCCCAGGAGAATATAAACTCCTGGAGGCTGGAACCATTTTGGTTTTGTCTTTGTATGCCCAGCACCTCCCACAAGTCAGTACACATAGTAGGTGCTCAGTTAATGTTGTTGACTACAAAGAGCCAAATAAAACCAGATTCCATTTCTTTTCTTCCTTTTGGCTGGTCATCATTCACTTTCCTTTTTTTTTTTTTTTTTTTTACAGGTTATGCTTCACTGAAGTCTGTGAGACCTCATCATAATTGGACCCTTTTCCATACCCAGCCCAGAAGTACACCAGGGTTGTTGCCTCGGCCACCTGCAGCCCAGCCAGTCCATGGACGTACTGACTGGATTTTAAAATATGCATCGAGACAATGACACAAGTGAAGTACTTTGGGGGAAGCTAGCTGGCACAGTGAATAGATCACTGGCCCTGGAGTCAGTTGTACCTGAGTTCAAATCTGGAATCAAACACTCAGCGTGCACACACACACACACACATACATACACACATACACACAGACACAGACACAACTAGCTGTATGATCTTGGGCAAGTCACTTAATTCCAATTGCCCTGCCCCCCCCCCCAAAAAAAAAGAAGTGAAGCACTTTGCACTGAAAAGCAAGAAACTTTTCATTAGATAATTATGGTGAAGGAAACTGTCTCACCTGCAATAAACGTGAAAAATGATAAGCAAAGACCTCTCCCCAACATATTATAGTTATCTTCTGCAATCAAGATATTTCAATACTCCTTTTTTATAGTCTTTTAAAAATATTCATTTGAATCCAATGTTGCAGTTTTTGTACAAAATTATTTTGTTCTATAACTGTGTTCTGTTATTTTCTCAAACAGCAGCATTTTGTATATAGGAGATTAGGTTTTGGCATTTTATACAGGAACCTTTATAATGAACTTAAAAAAAAGACTTTTATTTGGCAGGTGGTGTCCAGGTAATATTATATACAAATAAAGAAACACAGTGAAACTAATGCAGTATTGCAATATAGGTACAACTTAGGGCTGTGTGATACGGGGGCATTCACCTCTGCCTTGTGGCTATTTGTGACCTGGTTAAGTTACAAATATGGTACAGTAGGCACATCTATCCTGCTCTGAGAAACTGACTTGGTTTTAGTACTGTAAAAGTGATTCTCATTGTGTGGGATAAAAAAACCGCAACGAAAATTTAATCAACAACACAGAGATCTCTTAGGATAAGAACAGGAATTTATTTTCTTCCCCGGGAGAAGAGAGTAATTCTCCCCATGACTGATCAAGAGGAAGAGGCACACAAGGTGTGGTGAACAAAGTTTTTAAACCCTAACACAGCAGGGTCATATAGTTCCCCCATTGTCCCTCATTCCCATTGGTTGGGGGAGTGAGCCCAGGCTGTCCCTGACTCCCACTGGCCAAGAGGAGGGGCCTACAGAGGCAGGGAAAAGAGACAAAGAACTAAAGGTGGGGGTCAAAAGATTCCTGAAAGCCCTTGCTGCTGATTTACAGCAGCAAAGGAGGAGGAAGAGGGAAGTTAACAATCCAAAACTGCCTGAGAAGTTTTCTCTCTCCCTAGACATCATCAGTTTTTTTCAGATGCCCTATTTTCCTTGGTTTGAGTTTGTAGTGCTATGATTCCCCCTCCTAAAAGTATTATTGTAATAACTACCATTTTGTGAACATCCCACATCCTTCTCCATCTTGGGTAACTTCTTCCAGAAGACTTACCTGAATAAAGCCCACCTAGGAGACTTGCCCCAAACCTTCGAACTAAGGCCAACCTGCCCAAACCTACCACCTGGAACCCATAGTGGCCCTCCCCTTCTCAGAATAGACTTGGGGACTTTCCAGTTGGGCAACAAACTGATTGTTAGGCAACAAGCTGATCACTATGTAATCTAACCTTTAAGTTGTGGTTTTTGTCTCTATGTAACCTAACTGATAAGTTGTGGTTTTTGCCTTTATAAATCCCGAGTACATACTCTTCAGGGCTGCTTGATTTGGGTTGTGTTCACTCCTTGCAGTCCCCGGCTATTAAACTCCACTTTAAATTCTAAATGGTCTCATTCACTGGCATTTCTATTCAACATTATAACATTTCTTGAATTTCATTTTGAGAATTTGCTAGCATCTTTTGGAATTATTGGAGACACCCTAAGGTCTTACAAAGTGAGCTGTGGGGATCTCTGTAAGAGACCTTCCTATTTCCCTTCCTATCCATTTTTGAAACAGATTAACCTGCAGGGAGAGGTAGCCCTATAAATAATTGTGCACACACACAAAACTGAATTTTGGATGAGCAAAAGCCTGTCTAATCTAAAGGCTAACACAGACAATTTGAGTTTATATTCCTGCTCCACAACAAGTGCTAAAAGGCATAGCCAGTGGTGTTTCACTGGGCCAGAAGAGTCTTTCCCCCTCAAAATTCCAAGTCGATTTTTACATACATAGCACATCTCTGGGACTGGTTAGGACTAGATTGCAAGTAATCCCATTGTCCTTGCCAGATTCATCATGGCAGTCTGATCAGGAACAAGGACTTGGGCTCTCTCTGATTTGTTGGGAAACCAAGTTAATAGTAATGTTAGTGTCAATAATGTGTCACATTTGAACTTAACCATTAATTTCTCTCAAGCAAAGGGAAGATAAACTGTTATTTATCTGGCAGAGGCTGTTCCTGGGAGAGGAATGTTTACAGAAATATTAAAAATGAAAAGCTGGTTTCTAGGCAGAAAACATAAAAGGTTAGACCTATTCTTGACACCTCTCTGTAGGACTTTACTACTGCCTTAAATGGGTTTCCCTAAGGGCAAAAGGGAAAGTTATTTCCAATGAAAATAAAAATATTTGTGGTTATTTGGGTGCATTTTGTTCACTACACTTCTCCAATGGACTTCTGCTTATCAAAGTTCATGTCATACCCCCTTACTAGATTGCAGACTCTGTGAGTGCAGGAACAATTTCCTGTCTAAATCTGGTAGCTGTCCCAGTCCCTTGAGCAGGCAGTATGTATGTGGAAACCATTTAATCAAGGTTGAACTGAATTTGTAGTTCAAAGAATGTTAGCTAATAGATTGATATCAAGCTGGACAAAGATTGCCAAAGTGCCTATCCTTGGGCCCAGGTTCAATACATATAGACAAACATATACATGTTGATCATTTACTTGGATGAGGAACAGGGGGCATTTTAAAACTTACAGATGCAGTAAAGTTAGTAAGGATATTTAATGCCTTAAAGAATAAAATCAGGATTCAAAAATCTTTCCACAGGTTAGAACAGGACTAAAAATTATATAAAATAAAATAGGGACCAAGAGGAAATCCTACAATTGGATTAAAATAACAACCAACTGCAAAAGCAAAAGAGGGGGAAGATGTAACTAGACAGCAAATTCACAAAGACTCAAATGTTTTAGAGGTTATATTTTTGACTTGAGTCCAGTGGGTCACTGCTAAAAAAGAATGCTGTCCTGGCTTTTTTTTGTTTGTTTGTTTGCTTTCTTTTTTTTCCTGGAGGGCAATTGGAGCTAAGTAACTTGCCCAAGTCCACATGGCTAGGGTTTTTTTTTTTTTTTTTTTTATGTGTGCATTAAGTGTCTGAGGCTGGATCTGAACTCAGGTCCTTCTGACTCCAGGGCCGACACTCTACTCACTGCGCCACCTAGCCGCCCTCCTGTCCTGGGTTTTTAAAAGAAGTAGAGTACCCAGAGAGATGGAGGTGATAATCTTTGCCTTGGCCCAGAGCAGGAATTCTTAACCTTTTTTATATCATGGATCCCTTTGGCCATGCAATGAAGCCTATGGACAGACCTCTTCTAAGAATAATATTTTTAAATGATTGAAGGAATGTCTAAATTTTAGCTAAAAGTTAGTTAAAGATACAGGTTTTTTTCCCCCACACTGAAGTTCACAGACGTCTTGGAATCTATCCATAGACACCAAGCTAAGAAAACCATGTCAAGAGGATGTATCTACTTCTTTTTTTTTTAAAATTAATTTATTAGTATAGTTTCAGTTAACAAGATTCAATTCCATAGTTCCTTGATTTTCAAATTTCCTTTACTTCCCTCCCCCCTCCCCACATGACAGCATATAGTCCAGTATATGATCTGCAAATGCATTCATATTAGACATTATTCCAATTACAAAGGCGTATTGTACTAGGTGGGATGGAAGATGGTAAGGAAGAAATAAAACCAAACAATGAAAAGAACAAGATCATTTAGTTTGCTTCCATCAGGATTCAGGCTCAGTTCTTTCTAGTTATATCTCTGGATGGTGCATTTCTCACTTTCTTGAGTCTTTCGGGATTAACTTTTATCACTGCATTGATGAAAAGAGTCCAGTCTGTCATAGTTGGTCATCACAGATATGGTATGTCTGTGATTGTATACAGATTTCTTCTGATTCTACTCTTCTCGCTCAGCATCAGTTTGTATAAGTCTCTCCAGGTAATTATGAAATCTGTCACCTCTTCATTTCTTATACCACAATAATATTCCATTACATTCATATACCACAACTTGTTTAGCCATTCCCCAATTGGTGGGCACCCCTTCAGTTTCCAATTCTTTGCAACCACAAAAAGGGCTGCTAAAAATATTTTTGTACATATGGGTCTTCTTCCCACTTCTATGATCTCTTTGGGATATAACCCTGGAAGTGGTATGGCTGGGTCAAAGGGTATGAAATTATTTATAATCCTTTGGGCATAATTCCAGATTGCTCTCAGAATGGTTGGATAAGTTCACAACTCCACCAGCAATGTATTAGTGTTCCAATTTGTCCACATCCTCTCCAGCATTTGTCATTTTCTTGTTTTGTCATCTTAGCCAATCTGACTGGAGGGATGTGGTATCTCAGAGTTGTTTTGATTTGCATTTCTCTAATTAATAGTGATTTAGAGCATTTCTTCATATGCTTATAGATATCTTTAATTTATTTCTCTGAAAATTTCCTGTTCATATCCTTTGACCACTTATCAATTGGGGAATGACTTGTATTCATATAGATGTGGCTCAATTCTCTGTAAATTTTAGAGATGAGTCCTTTATCGGAGACACAAGTTGTAAAAATTCTTTCCCAATTTCCCACCTCCCTCTTGATCTTGGTTACATTGGCTTTGTTTGTACAGAAGCTTTTCAATTTAATGTAATCAAAATTATCCATTTTGCATTTTATAATGCTCTCTAATTCTTGTTTGGTCCTAAAATCTTCCCCTCTTCACAGATCTGTCAGGTAAATTATTCCTTGCTTTCCCAAATTGCTTACAGTATCATCCTTTACACCTAGATCATGCACCCATTTGGACTTGATTTTGGTATATGGTGTTAGATGATGATCTATGCCCAGTTTCTGCCATACTGTATTCCAGTTTTCCCAGCAGTTTTTGTCAAATAGTGCATTCTTATCCCAAAAACTGGGGTCTTTGGGCTTATCGAACAATAGATTGCTATATTCATTAACTGCTGGGTCTCCTGCACCTAATCTATTCCACTGATCCACTATTCTACACCTCTGCCAGTACCAAGCAGTTTTGATGACTGCTTCTGTATAATACAGATTAAGATCTGGCATAGCTAGTCCACCTTCCCTAGCGTTTCTTTTCATTAATTCCCTTGATATTCTAGACCATTTGTTTTTCCAAATAAAATTTGTTATTATTTTGTCTAACTCTAGAAAGTAGTTTTTTGGTAAATTGATTGGTATGGCACTAAATATATAGTTTAGTTTGGGAAAAATTGTCATTTTTATTATATTAGCTCGACCCAGCCATGAGCAATTGATATTTTTCCAACTATTTAGATCTGCTTTTATTTGTGTGAGAAGTGTTTTGTAGTTGTGATCATATAGATTCTGGGTTTGTTTTGGCAAGTAGATTCCCAAATATTTTATAATGTATACAGTGACTTTAAATGGGATTTCTCTTTCTGTCTCTTGCTGTTGAGTTTCATTAGAGATGTATAGGAATGCTGAGGATTTATGTGGGTTTATTTTATATCCTGCAACTTTGCCAAATTTATTTATTGTCTCTAGTAGTTTTTTACTTGATTCTCTAGGATTCTCTAAGTATATCATCATATCATCTGAGAAGAGTGATAGCTTGGTCACTTCTTTACCTAATTTGATTCCTTTGATTTCTTTTTCTTCTCTAATCGCTACTGCTAGTGTTTCTAGTACCAGATTGAATAAGAGGGGTGATAGTGGACACCCTTGTTTCACTCCTGATCTTGTTGGAAAGGCTTCTAGTTTATCCCCATTGCATATAATACTTGCTGATGGTTTTAAATAGATGCTATCAACTATTTTGAGGAAGGCTCCATTTATTCCTATACTTTCTAGTGTTTTTAATAGGAATGGGTGTTGTACTTTATCAAAAGCCTTTTCTGCATCTATTGAGATGATCATGTGGTTTCTGCTAGTTTTATTGTTGATGTGCTCAATTATACTGATGGTTTTCCTAATATTAAGCCATCCTTGCATTCCTGGAATGAATCCTACCTGATCAGAGTGTATTATTTTTGTGATAAGTTGTTGGAGTCTTTTGGTTAATATTTTATTTAGAATTTTTGCATCTATATTCGTGAGGGAAATTGGTCTATAATTTTCTTTCTCTGTTTTATCTCTTCCTGATTTAGGAATAAGTACCATATTTGTGTCATAGAAAGAGTTTGGTAGGACTCCTTCTTCACTAATTTTCCCAAATAGTTTGTAGAGTACTGGAATCAATTGTTCTTTAAATGTTTGATAGAATTCACTAGTAAACCCATCTGGCCCTGGAGATTTTTTTCCTAGGGAGTTCTTTGATGGCTTGTTTGATTTCTTTTTCTGAGATGGGGTTATTTAGGTAATTCACTTCCTCTTCAGTTAATCTGGGCAACTTGTGATTTTGTAAATATTCATCTATTTCACTAAGATTGTCATATTTATGTGCATACAATTGGGAAAAATAATTCCTCATTATTTTTTTGATTTCCTCTTCATTGGAGGTAGATTCACCCTTTTTATTTTTGATACTCATAATTTGGTTTTCTTCTTTCCTTTTTTTATCATATTGACTAAGGGTCTATCAATTTTGTTGATTTTTTCATAAAACCAGCTCTTAGTTTTATTTATTAATTCAATGGTTTTCTTAATTTCAATTTTATTAATCTCACCTTTGCTTTTCAATATTTCTAATTTAGTACTAAATTGGGGATTTTCAATTTGTTCTTTTTCTAGCTTTTTCAATTGCATGTTCAATTCATTGACCTCCCTTCTCTCTGCTTTAATTAAGTATGCACTCAGGGATATAAAACTTCCCCTGAGAACTGCCTTTAGTGCATCCCACAAATTTTGGTATGTTGTTTCATTATTATCATTCTCTTGAATGAAATTATTGATTGTTTCTATAACTTCTTCTTTGACCACCAATTTTTTAGGATTAAATTGTTTAGTTTCCAATTAGTTTTTAGTCTATCTTTCCATGGCCCTTTATTGCATATAATTTTTATTGCATCATGATCTGAGAATGATGCACTTAATATTTCTGCCTTTCTGCACTGGATTGTGAGGTTTTTATGCCCTAGTACATGGTCTATTTTTGAGTATGCACCATGCACTGCTGAGAAGAAAGTAAATTCCTTTTTATCCCCTTTCAGTGTTCTCCAGAGATCCATCATATCTAGTCTCTCTAAAATTCTATTCACCTCCTTAACTTCTTTCTTGTTTATTTTGAGGTTAGATTTATCAAGTTCAGAGAGGGCAAGATTAAGGTCCCCCACTAGTATAGTTTTGCTATCTATTTCTTCCTCTAATTCTTTTAACTTCTCCTCTAGGAATTTAGATGCTATACCACTTGGTGCATATATATTAAGTAGTGATATTGCTTCTTTCTCGATGGTGCCTTTTAGTAGGATATAGTTTCCTTCCTTATCTCTTTTAATTAGATCTATTTTTGCTTTTGCTTTATCTGAGATAAGTATTGCTACCCCTGCTTTTTTACTTTAGCTGAGGCATAATAAATTTTACTCCAACCTTTTACCCTTACCCTGTGGGTATCCCTTTGTTTCAAATGTGTTTCTTGTAGACAACATATTGTAGGATTATGGTTCTTAATCCATTCTGCTATCCGCCTCTGTTTTATGGAAGAGTTCATCCCATTCACATTCACAGTAATAATGACTATCTGTCTCTTCCCCTCCATCCTATTCCCTCCCCTGTTTATGTTTTTGTTTCTTCCTTCTCCCTTCCCCTCCTTGAAGTTTTCCTTTTTGACCACCCCCTCCCTCAGTGTTCCCACCCAGTGATCCCTCTCCTTAACCTACCCTCTCCCCTTATTACTGTTTCCCTCCCTTCTAATCCCCCCCTTTAGTCTCCTCTTTTTCACCCCCCCTTACCCTTCTGCTTTCTATAGGACGAAATAGGTTTTTATACTTATCAGAGTGAATTACTCCCCGTTTGATTCCAAACCAATGAGAGTAAATTTCAAACATTGGTCCTCTCCCTCCCTCCTTTTCCTCTATTTAATGAATTTATGTGTCTATTCCCATTAAAATCTTAAACTTCACTGATTTCAGTTGATCCCTCTTTGAACCAGAACCAGTGAGAATAGTGTTTAAATGATGTTCCTCTCCCTCTTTCTTTCCCCTCTTCTATAGTGTGTTTTAATGTCCCTTCAGATGGCATAGTTTACCTTTTCCTAGCTCATCCTTTCCTTTTTCCCATTACAGTACCTTTGATCCCCTTAATAGTTTTGTTTTGTTTTTTTTAGACATCAGGTTAGTGCATTCATACCCACATCCTCTATTTAAGTATAACCCTTTTGAAGGTCATGATAATAATAAAGATTTTGAATATTGACAGTTATCAGCTCCACATATAGGGATGTGAACATTTTCCTCTTGTTGCATCCCAAGTAATGAGCGTGTGTGTGTGTGTGTGTGTGTGTGTGTGTGTGGGTGTGTGGGTGTGTGGGTGTGTGCGCTTATGCATGTGTGAGTCTGTGTTTCTCTTGTTTACCTTTTTATGTCTTTCTTGAGTCTTGTAATTGGAGATCAAATTTTCCATTGAGCTCTGGCTTTTTCATCAGGAACATCTGGAAGTCCCTTATTTCATTAAACAACCATCTCCTTGCCTGGAAGATTATGCTCAGTTTTGCCGGGTAGTTAATCCTTGGTTGTAGTCCTAGCTCTCTTGCCCTAGGAAATATCAAATTCCAGTCCCTCCACTCTTTTAATGTAGAAGCTGCTAGGTCCTGTGTGATCCTAACTGTAGTTCCTCGATATTTGAATTGTTTCTTTTTGGCTGCTTGTAGGATTTTTTCTTTAATCTTGTAGTTCTGGAATCTGGCTACTATATTTCTTGGAGTTTTCAGTTTGGGATCTCTCTCAGGAGAAGTCCGGTGAATTCTATCGATAGCTATTTTATCTTCTGATTCCAGGACCTCAGGACAGTTTTCTTTGACAATCTCTTGGAGGATGTTGTCTAGGCTGCTTTTTTCATCATGGCTTTCTGGTAGACCAATAATTCTTAGGTTGTCTCTCCTGGATCTGTTCTCTAGGTCAGTTATTTTTCCAGTGAGATACTTTACATTTTCTTGCAATTTTTCGG
Organism: Gymnobelideus leadbeateri; assembly: GCA_011680675.1. Taxonomy (NCBI): domain Eukaryota; kingdom Metazoa; phylum Chordata; class Mammalia; order Diprotodontia; family Petauridae; genus Gymnobelideus; species Gymnobelideus leadbeateri. The sequence continues at coordinate 330,547 of WOXC01000732.1, read as the reverse complement.
TCATCTTGTTTTGTTTGATTGACTCTTGCTGCATCATAGAATTCTGAGCTTCAATTTGATTGTTTCTAATTTTTATCGAATTACGGTCTTCAGTTATTTTTTGAAGTTCCTTTTTTAGGGGGGTATTTTCTCCAATTACTTCACTGAGACGTTTTTCCAAGTTGGTCACTGCCTCCCTGATTTGGTCTTTAAAGTTTTTCTTAAGCTCCTCCAGGAATGCTATTTGGGCTTGAGACCAGATCATGTTTCCTTCTGTGGTCTCAGGTGTGGGTAGAGAGTCTATATTGTCCTGTGTATTTTGTTGTTCTTGCCCTGCATAGTATGCTCGAATAGACTTTTTTGCCTTCCCCTTCTCCTTCTCAGCTTCTTTTTTTCCCATTGTGACTTCCTGTTTCCTAGTTTCTCAGGCTATGAGTTTAGGGCCTGATCCTTGACTTTGAATACCTCTGGGTGGCTAGTTTATGGCTAAGTCAGGGAAGTCAGTCAGGGATATAGATGAGTAGGTATGGGTGCCTCTGATCACTTCAGATTTCTGCCTCTATACCCCTGGGCTATAAGCAGGCTTTTGTTGGTAAGGAGAGGTGGGGCTTGTTGGGACCCCACCCTCTCTTCTCTTCAGACTCCTGGCTGTCTCAGTTACACCCCTTCTTGGAGACTCTTAAGCCTGGGGCTATTTCCATTAACTTGGGATTTCAATCTGGGTGGGAGACTTATCTTTGGGTTTTCTGCTTCATGAAGGAGGGATGGGAGGATTGGAGCAGCTAGAATTTGCTTTGCCATTCCAGCCCCTGTATTATACAGGCAGGCAGTTTCTAAATTTCCAGGCTGGGGGCCGAATGCAGTTAGAGAAGCCGCTCTTTCCACTGAGGGCCCAATTCTCCTACCTGGCTCCAATGATCCTACCCGTCTGGGAGATGACTGCGACTTGTCCTTGGTAAGTCTGCAGGCTGGGGCTTTTGCTCTCTCTGGTGTAGTCTGCTTGTCTGCTCTTAGGTCTGGGCTGTGCAGACACCACGGGCTCTGCGCTCGACCAGTCCAGACACACTGGGCAACCTCCTGGGCTGGACTCTGCCACACTTTGTCGTCCGGTGGGCTCCGTCACTTCAGTTTCCACTCAGATTCACCCTTTGAGCCTTAGTGACCGAGGAGCTCAGCGAGGTTACTGCTTCCTTTCCACCATCTTGGCTCCTCCCCCCCAACATCTCGGATGTATCTACTTCTGAGTGATGCACTTTAAAGAGAGATATTAATATTTGAGGAAAATCCAGAAGAGGGTGAGCAGGACAGCGAGTTTTGAAAGTGCACTACATTGTTGTTTAGTCATGTCTGACTATTCATGACCCCATGGGTCAACTATCCATGGAATTTTCTTGTAGAGGATACTGGAGTGCTTTGTCATTTCCTTCTCCCAGTAGTCTTATCCACTTCAGTACCTAGCTGCCCCATACCACAAAAGGAATCATTTAAAGAAACTAGGGTAGGTCTGCCAAGAGAAGACTTCAAATAAGCATAATTTTCTTCTTACTTACACATACATACTTCAGCAACCTCCATTTCTCAAAATTCTGTTCATGTGACAAAGCCTTTTTCAAAAGTTGTCCCCTCCACAAAGTCACATCTGACCATAGACTTAGATTTGGATGAGACCTTGGAGATTGCACAGTAGAAACATTTCATTTTAGACCAAGGACCATAAAGAGAGAGGTTAAACGTAGTGTCTTTAAAGTTTTGGACTCTGATCAATACATGTGGCAGAGAGGGAAGAAGACCCAGTTTGCAGATTTGTTTATTCTTTTTTGCAATCAACAAAAGGAGAGTCATTATTGCAAAATCATTATTTTTCCCTGATTGCAAAATAAAATTGAACAAAAGAGGGGATGACTACACTACATTTGGCATATTGTATTTCTTTTGCTAATTCCAAGTTTTTCCCTGAAACAAAATCAGATCTTTTTATTGTTTTGTTTTTTAAAAAATCATGAACTTGACAAATATGAACATTTCCATATGCAAAGAAAAATAGAAAAAGATGGTATATGAAACTATGAATGTTTCACTGATTCCTTCCTTTCCTATATACACATATAGAAATAGTGTACATTGTATATGTGTGTATATATGTATATATGAAATTTGTTTATATATTGTGTATTTACACATGTGTGTGTACAATATTTTATAAACAAAGTCCTTCCACAAGCAAAACACAGGCTGATGGTACAATTATTTTCCCATTACTTTTGGACTTTCTTTCATTTTATTTCCTCATGTAAACTCCCTCCTGTGATATAAGTAGAGAAAAGAAATTCCGAGTAAGTTAGGAACTTACTCTTCAGAACTACACAGACCACATGCTTCTTTCCTTTCTTGCTGGAAAATCCTTCAAAATGATCACACTCTCCCTCCATCTTCTTTTCTGAGATAAACCTCCTAGTCCTTTCAACCTTTTCTCTAATATTTTGGCTTTGACACTTATCTTTGCTACCCTCAGTATTCTCTCTAGAATATGAACATCCCTTGTAAAATGGGACTTTCAAACCTGCACATAGTGACCCACATATAGTGCAAGAAATTCAAGTAAACGTGTAGATATCAAGTGGGGGAAGAACTTCAAACTCGGAGAGGGAAATAAGAAAACGAACAGAGCCTTAATCCTCTGATTTAAACCAGCATAATTTTTTAGAACCTAACGATATTATTGAAAGATTGAAAGTAGCTTTGAAAGAAGCTTAAATCTGAAGCTTTGAGGCCAAAATCAGTTTTTGCTTTGAGGTTTTTCTTGTTTTCATTGAGAAAATTAGCGATGATAGATAGAGATTCGGGTTTATTCTTTTTTACTTTTGTCTTTAAAGAAAAGAAAACTCTTTATTGCAGATTGAATTACAAGGTCTGTGTATGTTTCTGTTTGGGAAGTGACTTAGCTAAGTTAATTTGTTAGATATTTTGACATTATTGAATTGTTTCTTTTAAATCGCACAATCGTTTTTCCATGTCATTTGTATCCCTACATAAAAGACTGTAAATTGCAGGGTTCCGGGAATTTTGCCAAAGGAAGTCAGAAGAGATGTGTATTCCTGTACTGGCCTTAGTTTTGGGGTCCTCCGGGCGTATAGTATACAAGGTGTATAAAGGAAGGCAGACTGCCCCGTGCAGAGCCTCTTTTGGATGTGTCTGGAGTCTTGGAAGCTTGACTATCCTACGTTCTCCTACGAATGGACCTTGGGAGCTTGTTCTAGCAGGGGAGCGCAGCTACTCAATACCCTTGAGTGGAGAGGAAGGAAGGGGACATCCTCCTCGCCAGCCAGATCAGCCAAATCAACCCTGGTGATCAATGGGGTGACACATGTGGCAGCCAGATCAAACTCACATCCAGCCACTGCTTGGGGGCGTTCCCTATAAAAAGCCTGCTTTCTTTACAAGTGGGGTGACCCCAAGCAAAAATCAATGCGCGAATCCTAAGGGACTTTTCTCTACAGCTTCGGTAAAAACACTTTTTTTTTTTTGCCTTCTCTTAGGACACGTGAATAACAGTGGAATTTTTTTGCAATTAGGGAAGATTTTTTCCGCTCCCCTTGATACCCTGCAGCTGCGTTGGGCATGAAAAGCTTTAGAGTCACCATTTCGCCCAAAGTCCTCGCCCACTTCGCATAACTAGGGCTAGAGCTCTGTGCACCCCAGCTAGCTTTCCCCCAGAAGTTGCTCCTCTCGGACCCCAGCTCCCGGGACTCTCTTCCTCAGCAGCGGCCGGTGAGATTGTGCAGAACTCCCCTGCCTCTTCGCTTACCTGCGCTCTGCTTTCCCTACTAAAGGGGTCCAGTCATCCCTGTCCTTGCTCCAAAGGGTCTGCAGCGCCGTCCCCTCGCCCTCACTCCACCTTCACCACCTCCTCTGTCCGAGTTTAGGCTCAATTCTAGGTGTGGGGGAAAGGGATGCTCATTTTATTGTGACAATTGACAAGTCACTTAATCCTAAGGTGTCTTGGTCTCTTCTATGAAATAGGTGTGATGACAGGGGCTCAAAGGGCTGTCCCTGTAAACTATTTTGAAAAAACTGAGGTCCCGTTATAGCACTGGCTGCCTCTGAAATTTATCTTGTTGGGGCTGCCTTGGGACAGGTGGATTGACCTTTCTTTGGGAAGGCACCCTGTCTGAACTGCCCAGTAAACGAGTAACTATTTCTTTTGAGAAAGGTCTTTATTGGCCCAGAGGGCTGGACAGTAATTCCAAACCTGAAGGTGCCAAAATAGTCTTTAAGGAACTCTTGGAAATAACTGTTAATCTTCCATCATAGCAAGATAATGGATTAAATATTTAGAATTATGAAAACTCTTTTCTCCTGGACAAAAGTGATAGAAGTGCATTCTAAAGAATCAGAATGTTTTGATAACCAGTTAGTGTGTGAATGGTCTAACCTTGTCTTTTATTTTTTCTTTAAGTAAAAATGGTTCTAATCCAAAAATTCTTGATCGTGTTAGAAAATAGTGGTTAGTTGGTCATTCTAGGGCAGCTCAACCAGTGAAAACTTAACCTATAGTGTCCCTAAAGGATTGACCCAAGCACTGACTTATCAGAGCTCTAAGGTTCAACTCCAGAAAGCTGACCACCAGATGATTGGGGTGTGAGGAAGATTATGGGGAGAGGACAATTCATAGAATCCTGTCTACTGATCTGTGGGTGGAGGGTAAAGATTTGCCAATCTTTTGAACTATTGAAGAATTCTTTCATCTGTAGCTAAAAACCACATTTGTGCTGAGAGCACATGGATTTTCTTTTCTTGTACCCTCTCTTTCCTCCCCACAATTGGCCCTTTTTTTTTTCGATTGGGGGTGTGGGGGTGAAGGTTTAAGACTGAGCCCCAGTGGTTTATAGGCTTTCTACCCTGCCATATTTCCAAAAGAAGGGTATTTTGTAAGTGGAAAAAAAAAACATTTGGTCTGTAATTTTCTGATAATCAAATACTTTGCTGACAGACTGTACACATCTTTTTTAAAAAAAGGATAATTTTAATCCAAAAATTTTTTTTCCTATGAAATAGTGTTGGAAATAGCGGCTGAGTGCCCTGGGTGTTGTACACAGAAACTTGATTAATCCATAATCTATCATATATGGGGTCTCTCTGAGTTGATCATTACCTAGGCTTTCTGAATTAGGGAATAGAATGTACTTGGGTAATAGGGGTATTGAGAGAGTGATGGGAATTCTCTTGTTTGACTCTCTCTGTACTATTAATTTAAATTACAGAATCATAATGTGCCTCTCAGGGATTTAATAATCTTAAATGGGGAAGAGGGAATAAACAGGGAAAGTGGGGATCTGAACTGCCTGAATTAAGAATTGTGGAAAATGAAATGGGGCAGTTATTTGTCAGCCTTGATTTGGGGTTAGGGGTTGTAGGAAATAAATTTCCTGGGTTTTTGAATAATGATGGAAAGGAGGCATATTTGATTCTCACTAGAATGTAAATTACTTGTGATTCAGGACAATAAGAAGAGTTAACATTTATATAGTACTTACTACATGCCAGAGACTTTACAATTATTATCTCATTTGGTCCTCACAACAATCCTGGTTGGTAAGTTCTTATCAGCCTAGGAAACTAAATCAGAGATTAAGTGACTTGCCCAGAAACACTTTGCTGTTATCTGAGGCAGGATTTGAACTTGGGCCTTTTGGACTCTTTTTGCCCATCTCTTTCCACTACATCATTTTTGCTTTCTAGCTGCCTCATAATGTTCTTTGTGTTGACAAGGTACTTAGTCAATATTTGGTGAATTAAATTAACTCCATACCTTAAGATGTGGTCATGGGCAGGATGCCTGAAATTTAAGTTCTTCATCTGAGGTGAAAAAAAAGGCATTGGGCTAGGTCCTTTCTAGCTCTAAAAATCTTCAATCTTTTCAGAGCCCACCTAGTCTGTTCTTTCCCTCCATCTCTCTTTCCCCTCTTTACCTTCTCTTTTTCCCAGGATATGCCTTTCTGCTATTCTTGTATCATTAACCTTGTCCTCTTCTCCTTCCTCCTCTGCTTATATAAGACTGAATACTTATGATCTTTATTAAAGGCTGTGTTTTTGTTGTTGTTATTGTTTTGAAGTACATCCACTACCATACTTTAAAAAGAGAATTAGGAAGCAATGACTTAAGAACCCCGGATAATACAGGGACACACTGTAAGCAAATATTTTCTGGTTTTTGTTGTTAGCTTAAATGGTGCCTTTTTTTTTTTAAGTGGAGAACATAGTAGAATTAAGATCATGTGTTTAAGTCTGGAAAGAACCCCAGATATCCCCAAACTGAACTTCCTCATTTTATAGATGAGGTAAATGGAGGCCCAAAGTGACCTACCCTCCCAAGTCCAGTCAGATGGTCAGGAACACTGGTTTATATCTAGTCCTTCTGCTTTAAAATTCAGTGGTCTTCCTTCTGTATCACAATCTTTACAGATAATAAATGTTTGTCTTGGATAATTTTGTATTTCATATATGTGGCTGTCTTTCCACCAAATATATAACATTGGGTATATATTTTACAGACTTATCCCTGCCTAACACAATTGCTTATAATGAACCAATCTTTTATAAATGCCTTTTACCATACAAATCAGATGAAGATTTCAAATATTTAATCAATCTCCAACTGTATGCCCGGTATTATACTTGGAACAAGAAATCCAGTATCATTTAAGGGTCACTTAAATATGTATATATACATTTTATCTTTTTCAGAAAACTCAAATCATCACAATGGCAAATAAACCAGTCCTCCACTACTTTAATGGAAGGGGCAGAATGGAATCTATCAGATGGCTCTTAGCTGCAGCTGGAGTGGAGGTTTGTCTAATCTGGGGTGGGGGAAACTTTCCAAGGAGATTTCATGGTTCTCAAGCCTCTTGGACATCTTAGAAACAACTGAGGCCTAAACATCTCTAGTTAATACACCCAGTCCCTCCCAGTCTCCACCAAGAACTGTCTTCTTCAAGAGTTGACTTGTGCAAATTAATATGCTTTTCTTTCGAGTACAATCTTACTTTGTAATTGCTATATTTAATGATTGGTCTGGACCTCTAAGAACCCTCAGAGAGTCATTTAATCCAGTTCTCTCTCTCTCTCTCTCTCTCTCTTTTTTTTTTTTTTTTTGCTTTTTGGTGGGTAATTGGGGTTAAGTAACTTGCCCAAGGTCACACGGCTAGGTTTTTGTTTTGTGTGTGCATTAAGTGTCTGAGGCTGGATCCGAACTCAGGTCCTTCTGACTCCAGGGCCAACGCTCTACTCACTGTGCCACCTAGCTGCCCCCAGTTCTCTCTTATAGATGAAAAAGTAAGGCCCAGAGAAGTTAATGAATTGCTGAAGGCCCTCTGTTTAGTATTTAGAGTTTAATATTTAATTAAGTATTAAGAGAGCTTCCTGTGTGCAAGGAATAAATAAAAATTTAGGAGTGACTCTCAAGGCTTTAATTTTCCTTAACTGAACATTAGTTTTCCTTAGCTCCCAAAGCTAAGGACCTAGAACAACGCATTTGTGGTCTGTGGGAAGATCTTGAATCTCATATGTTTTGGGGAAGTATGAATACATGTTGATGTTTTTGTGAGCATTTTCATTGGCTTTGTTTAAAATCAAAGATCTCTGAAATAAATAGACCATAATGTCCTTTAAAAAGAAAAGGTATGGATATGTTTTGTTTGACTACGAATATTTGTTATAAGGATTTTCTTTTCCTTTTTTCTTGTTTGTTTTTCATTGGAGGGTGGAGTAAGAGAAAAGTCTTACTTAATTGAAAAAATTTTTGATTTAAGAAAAAAAAAGGGAAAAATCAGTCTCCCTGTGAAGCTTAAACTTTAAGCCTTCAATGTAACATAGTTACTAAAATTTACTACTTAAAAAAATTACTACTTAAAGGATGGTTTGGGTTTTTTTTGCTTCTCAAAAAACTAGCCTCTTCATGTTGCAGAGGGCAGAAGTTTTTGATGTTATGTAATATGAACGTTTATTCAAAAGTAGTATTAAAAATTGTCCCCTTGTGTTCATCCATGGCTTTGCTCTCCTTGGTAACAGTTTAGCTTGCCTTCCTCTAGTCCTGGCCCAGGCCTTCAGTGTCTCTGCCAGGTATTTAATGAGTAATTAATAAGGGTATTTCACAAGCCAGTCAGTAAATTTAGAAATGAAGTAAGAGAGGTCCTACAAAAAGACTTACACTGCCATTATGACAATGGCATTATCCTTACTTCAAGATCTGGAAATCACAAGCTTTTACTTGTATATTGTGTTAATTACAGTGAAACCCTTCTGCAGCAGGGCAAACAAGTTTTGAGAATTGCAATGTAGAAATGTATAATTCTTCACTTGGTGACCAGCCATAAGGGGATGAGCCATTCAGAGGTTAGCTAGGCCAGGCCTTGGATGATAGCCATCTAGTTTGTCTTTGAGCATGCAACCAAAGCTTTTCTGGATTAGTGGGATTTGACTAAATTTTCAGGCACCCAACAAACGCAAGATCACTCTCCTAGAGGTGATCGGTTCAAGAGAGTGAACAATCAGCAGGCATTTATTAAGCGCCTATGGCATTCCAGATACTGTGTTAGTCCTGGGGTCATGTAAAGACAAATCCAACTTGGTCTAGCTTCCAAACCCTTAAAGAGTTAATATTCTATCAGGTGAGACAATATACCTATATAAACATACAAGTATGTAGCACATATTTAAATAGACTACTTCTGAATAATAATATATACTTATGTAAATTCTTATATAAACTTATATAAACACACACTCCCCTGAATTGCCCATGTCATATCCTAATACCATTTTGTATTTCTGTTTTTTAGTTTGAAGAACAACTTTTTGAAACAAAAGAAAAATTAGAAAAATTAAAAGCAAGTGAGTATAAAAATACATTTGAAACACTGGAAGGAATCATCATTCAGTGGAAAGAATGATGCCTTTGGAGTTGGACCATCTTGGTTTGAATCCTGGCGCTGCCTGCCACTCACTATCTGTGTGACTTTGTACAAGTCAGTTAACCTTTATGAGTCTCACTGGCTTCCTCTGTGTACTGAGAGGTTGAGTCAGGTGACTAGTAAGATCCCTTTTGCTCTAAATCCATGATTTTACCTTTAGTTTTTATTAAACTGAAGGAAGCCATCAAAAACACTATCCTAATAAAGTTAGAATGGGAAGAACAAGTTTTGAAAAGGAAATACTTTTAACTACATTACAGAATGACTGATAATAGAAATGTGGATTATCTGATTTGTACCCAATGTGATATACAAATTAACATTGAGGTATGGCTCAAAGTGGGGCTGTTAGGTGGTATGGTGGATAGAGTTCCAGGCCTAGAGCCTGGAAGACCTGAGTTTAAATTTAGCTATGTGACCCTGGACAAGTCATTTAACCCTGTTTTCTCATCTGTAAAATGAGCTGGAGAAGGAAATGGCAAACCACTCTGCTATCTTTTCCAAGAAAACCCCAAATGGGGTCATAAAGAGTAGGAAATGACTAAACAACACCAACATAGCTTAAAGTCACATACAAGCAGTCATAAAATTACTGAAATGCCTCAATCTTTTGCTTTGGTGAACATGAATAGACCCTGTGCATTTATTCACTGGACATGAATTTATTCATTAAACACCTACTGTATGCTGGGTTCTATGCTAGGTGCTGCAGATGCCACCTCAAAAATTAAAATTCAGTTCTCCCCTTAAGGAGCTTATGTATTACTAAGAGATACAGCATCCAAAGAGATAACTATAATATAATTTGAGGAGAGACAGAGGCACTGATAACTTATCACCAGGAAACCTGTTTAGTTTTTAGGGAGTATTTCTGAAGAATTTTACAAACGCCAGAAGTCCTCTTTACTCCCTCTTTCCTTTGGCCAAGGCTGCCTCTACTCCTAATTCCAATTCCCCTAAAAGCTTCAGGTTCCATTATACTGTGCTGCATGAGACATGGGAGGGTGTGAGGGAAATAAGAGATGGGAGACATGATTTCTGGTCTTCACTCTGCCACTAAATCACTTTGTGGCCTTTGATGTGTTGCTTCACTCCTCCAGGGCTCAGTGTTCAGCTCTGTGAAAAGAAATACTGGAGAAAGTAATCTCTGAGGGTCCCTCCCAGGTCTAATATTCTATGATACTTCATGTGTCCTTTGTAAACTCTTTGATCTCTTATTGTAAGACACTTGTATATATTTGGTTTCTTCATGCTTTACCTAGTTGGGGTGATGGATTTGTATTTAACCACCCACATTTGATTCCCCTTTTGCAAGATGACCAGCCTAGGAGCAGAGCCAAGATGGCAGAATAGAAACAGGACTTCCATGCAGTGCAGACTTCCACCTCCTCAAATACATGCAAAAAATTACTCTAAACGAACATTAGAGCTATAGAACCCACAAAGTGACAGAGAGAAACAAATGTCCCACTGAAGGAAGTCCAGCAGGGTGGCAGGAAGGGTCCATTGCAGTATGTTACAAGCTGAGGGAAGTCCCACCTGAGACCTGGTTTTAGCCCCTGCGCAGTCCCTTCAAGTGGCACCTAGAATAGACTTCATGAGAGTAACTCCCCAGCAGCTGTTGCGGTATGCAGACTTCTCAATGCATAAGTACCAAAGACAAAGTAAAAGGTCAGTGTGGAACTTTGTTGGTCTAGGGGAGCATAGAAGAGTGGGGTCCAGATGATACCCCTGGAGCAAGCAGTGGAGGAGGTGTGGTGGCTGTAGGCACTGCCATTTGGCTGCTTCCAGAGCCCCTGGTTTGCAGATTGTAGGGGGACTGAGTGACCATACAGAGGCTAAGTGCTCTTGTTTTGACCTGCTTGGATCCAGATTGTGGTCTTGGGTGGTGATCCTGGGGTATGTGACCAGTGAGCCAGAGTATGTGAAAGCTGTAGAGAGAGGGCCCATGTAATAGCTCTAGCAGCTGCAAAAAACTCCAGATATTTGGGACATAGCTATCTCCATTCTGGAAGCAGAGTTCTACCGTGGCAAAGATCTCAAAAGTCAAGTAATTGGCTGCCAACATGAACAAATAACTGAAGTACAAACAGACAATAGAATCCTTTTTGGGGGACAAAAAGGATCAAGACATGGAGCAAGAGGAAGACATAAAAGTCAGAACCCCTGCATCAAAAGCCTCCAAGAAAAATATGAATTGGTTATAGGCCATGGAGGTCCTCAAGAAGGATTTTGAAAATCAAGTAAGAGAAATGAAGGAAAAATTGGGAAGAGAAATGAGAAAGATGCTAGAAAATCATGAGAAGCAAGTCAATAGTCTGCTAAAGGAGACCCAAAAATACACTGAAGAAAATAGCACCTTAAAAAATAGACTAACTCAAATGACAAAAGTGGCCAAAAAAGCCAATGAGCAGAAGAATGCTTTAAAAAGCCGAATTTGCCAGATAGAAAAGGAATTTCAAAAAGTCACTGAAGAGACTAACTCCTTCAAAATTAGATCGGAGCAATTGGAAGCTAATGACTTTATGAGAAATCAAGATATTATAAAACAGATCCAAACAAATGGAAAAATAGAAGGCAATGTGAAATATCTCATTGGAAAAACCACTGACCTGGAAAATAGATCCAAGAGAGATAATTTTAAAATTATTGGACTATCTGAAAGCTATGGTTTAAAAAAGAGCCTGGACACCACCTTTCAAGAAATTATCAAGCAAAATTGCCCTGATATTCTAGAACAAGGGGGCAAAGTAGAAATTGAAAGAATTCACTGATTGCATCTTGAAAAAGATCCCCAAAAGAAAACCTCTAGGAATATTATAGCTAGATTCCAGAGTTCCCAAGTCAAGGAGAAAATACTGCAAGCAGTCAGGAAGAAACAATTTGGGTACTGTGGAAACTCAATTAGGATAACACAAGACCTAGCAGATTTTACATTAAGAAATTGAAGGGCTTGGAATATGATATTCAGGAGCTCAAAGGAGCTAAGATTAAAACCAAGAATCACCTACTCAGCAAAACTGAGTATAATGCTAAAGGGAAAAATATGGTCATTCAATGAAATAGAGGATTTTCAAGCATTCTTGATGAAAAAACCAGAGCTGAACAGAAAATTTGACTTTCAAATACAAGAAGCAAGAGAACCATGAGAAGGTAAACAGTAAAAAGAAATCATAAGAAACTTATTAAAGGTGAACTACTTACATTCCTACATGGAAAAATTATAATTGTAACTCATAAAACTTTTCTCAGTATGAAGATAGTTGATGGGAATATATATGTGTATATATGTATACATAGGAACATGTATGTATATACAAATATATATGTTAGTGTGGGCATTAGTATGTTCATGTATACAAAGACAGAAGGCACAGAATGAGTTGAATATGAAGGAATGATATATGAAAAAATTAAGAGGTGAGAGAGGAATTTATTGGGAGAAGAAGAAAGGGAGCCATAGACTAGGGTAAATTATCTCATATAAAAGAGCCAAGAGAAAACTTACAATGGAGGGGAAGAGCAGGAAGGTGAAAGGGAATGGGACAACCTGATTCTCATTGAATTTGGTGTAAGCAAGGAATAACATACACATTCAATAGAGTATCTTACCCTACAGGAAAATAGGGGTAGAGGGGATAAGAGTGGGGAAGATAGAATGGAGGGCAGATTGGGGGAGAGGGTAGTTAGAAGCAAACATTTTTGAAAAGGGATAGGGTCAAAGGAGAAAACAGATTAAGGGGGAGCGGGATAGGATGGAAGGAAATATAATTAGTCTTTCACAATATAACTACTATGGAAATAATGTGGGTAACAACACCTGTAAAACCTATATTGAATTGCTTATCTTCCTGGTGGGGGTGGGTGAGGAGGGAAGAAGGGAAAAAAATCTGGAACTCTGTTTTAAAAACAAATGTTTAAAAATTTGTTGTTGTTGTTGTTTTTACATGCAGCTGAGAGATAAGATATGCAGGTACTAGGACATGGAAACCCATCTTGCTTTACTAGGAAGTTGGGGGGGTGAAGGAGGAGGATATAAGAGAGAACAGATTGGAGGAAGGGGTATTCAGTAGGCTTGCTATTTTGGGGTGGAGGTAGGAGAATGATGGAGAGAGAAAAAATTGTAACTCAAAATCTTGTGGAAATGAATGTTAAAAATTAAAAATAAATCAATCTTTTAAAAAAGATGATAATCCTAGAGTAAGAGTGATGATCTGTGAACAGGGAGCAGTCAGTCAATAAACATTTATTAAACACCTACTACAATTTGTGCCAGACACAGTGCTAAGTTCTGAGGATGCAAAGGTAGGCAAGAGGCAATCTCTGTTCTCAAGGAGATTGCTTCTAATGGAAGCAAGTATATGCAAACAACCAGGTACATACAAGATATATACAGGGCAAATTGGAGAGGATCAGCAGAGGACAGACCCTAGACTGAAGGGGAATCACAGAAGGCTTCCTGTAGGAGGTGGGATTTTAGTGAAGCACAGTGGTTGGCAGGCTCTGGACATTAGCCAAGGGTCAAATTAGTCAGTGGCTTTAGCTTCATTAACCCAGTACTCCAGCCAGTTAATAATATTAATATTAATAACTAGCATTTATATAGCACTTTAAGATTTTCAAAGTGTTTTACAGATATCTCATTCTTCCTTCACAACAACCCTGGGATGTTGGTGCTATTATCATCCCCCATTTGCAGATGGAGAAATTAAGGCCTATAGAAATTTGACTGACTTGCCCAACTCACATGGCTAGTAAATGTCCGAGGCTAGATTAGAACTCAGGTCTTCTTCAATCCAGGTTCAAGGCTCTATCCACTGTGCTACCTAGCAATTTCTGTTAAGTTCCCCATCCACAAATAGATGCTATAAATAAAAGTGTGTCTCTGTTCATCTCTTTAAGAACAGAAAGGTCCATGGGTGAGAACAACACCCCTTTTGTTTCTTGGTTCCATGCACAAGGTCTTCTTCCTTCATTTCCATATCTCCTTTTAATTTTCTTGCTGATTTGGTGCCCCAGGACCTGACAGTACTGTTTTGTAGTGTGTGTGAGTGGCTGGATGCCAAAAGTTTTAACATCAAGGCCTATGCTTTCCTTCCTCAGCTGTCCTGCTGTTCCAACAAGTGCCAATGGTTGAAATTGATGGGATGAAGCTGGTTCAGACCAGAGCCATTCTCCACTATATTGCTGAGAAATACAATCTACTTGGGAAGGACATAAAGGAGAGAGCAAAGTACGGTAGCGGTTCTGTTCTTGCCTGGGGGTGACTTGCCTAAGTGGTTAGCTAGCCCTGTCCCATCGAGTTGTCATCCACAAACAGAATCTTGGTTTTTCTGTATGATATTGGTTTGAGTAATGAGCAAAGACTAGAGCATCTTCAGGACCAATGTAACCTTTGGTTGTCTGCCTCCTTTTGGTTCTCAAGAGCTTTTTTGTTTTTAGGAATTTAAGGAAGAGGCCTAGAGTTCAAAGAAGCCAGGCTTCCTTTTGTCACCCTCTAGTTCCTCAGTGGTGGGACCTTCCAACACATGTTGGGAAAAGTCTTTAGTTGCCTTTCTTCTTTTGGAGATAGGAAGCAGAGACTGGCTGGGAGAACTGGGAATGAATTATCCTCCCTAATTGTGACAAGACTTTTCAGGGGGATTTAAAAAAAAAGAATTCCTTAACTCCACAAAGCACCTTTGCTTTGCAAGGGTTTGAAAGCCTTAGGGAATGAGCAGGCTTCCAGGTACCCCTGTTGTGGTACAAGGAGGCTTAGTGGGGGAAGCCAAGCAATGGAAGCATTAACTGAGACACTACATACTTTTTTTTTCATTTTTAAGGATTATCATGTACTCAGAGGGGACAATGGATCTTATGGAACTAATCATGATGTATCCTTTCCTAAAAGGAGAAGAACAAGAGAAAAGACTGACTGAAATCACTAACAAGGCCAAAACCAGATACTTCCCTGTTTATGAAAAGGTAAAAAGACAGAGGATCCAATGCATTTAGAATGGTGATACCAGGAGAGAGAGAGAGAGAGAGAGAGAGAGAGAGAGAGAGAGAGAGAGAGAGAGAGAGAGAGAGAGAGAGAGAGAGAGAGGAGAGCAGGATCTAGGGCAGTTCTTTAAATGATTTTTCTCTGCTCCATGTTTTTTTTTAAACTAACCTCAGGGGAATATATTTTAGATTGCTAAGGACTCATAGCAGTGGAAAAATTATGAACCATGTGACCAAGAAGCTTTCTACTGGGGCAGGTGATATGCTCTCAGCTGAGGGGGTCCTCTGGCACAAAGCTGCCAGCATGGGCGGGGAGGGAGCAACAAGAATTAGGAGCACACATCCACTATCAAATGAGACAACATTTCTTAAGCACTTAGTCCACAATGCCTGTACTGTAACCTGTGTTAGGGTACAGGGGTGGGGAACCTGCAGCCTTGAGGCCCCACCACCGGCCTAGTAGGTAGTAGCTACTTTATGAATGCTTGTTCCCTTCCCCTTCCTTGTCAGCATGGCAGCTGGCAGTCTCAATTTTACCAAATTCTTTTTTTTCTTTTTAGAGGGGGGGAGGGCAGGGCAACTGGGGTTAAGTGACTTGCCAAAGGTCACTTGGATAGTAAGTGTTAAGTGTCTGAAGCCAAATTGGAACTCATGTCCTCCTGACTCCAGGGCCAGTGCTCTGTTCACTGAACCAGCCAGCTGCCCCAATTTTATCTAATTCTTATTAACCATGGACTATGCTCTGTTGTTCCATGCTACAAAAGGACTGAATGTTCTCTCATTGCCCTTTGATTTTAGTAGCTTGGGTCAAGATTCTCATCACCTTACCCTAATTAAAACTCCACAGAAAACTGGAATAGGAAGAGATTCTTTTGTTTTTTCCTTTGTTCTTTCCGTTATCTACTTCCCTTTTCCTGTCACCAGTCTCTTTGTCTGGTCTTCTTTATCAGAACTGATTAGGAACACAAATACTTTAAATGAAAGAAAGCAAATGGAAATAATACAAGTTGTAGAACAAGTCTGGTACTCAGGATTTGGCAAAAGTCTTCTTACTGTCCTCTGGAAGTTCCTGATCCTAGGCATGGCACATAACCATAAAGTATAATAATGCCCTGCTGGACTATAGCATTGTCACAGAGTGTCCCACACTACCCAAAATTCAAATGCTTATAATTGGTTTGGAGACACTGTCAGGCACATACCTTCCCTGGGTGTTTAGTCTTCACCTCTTTCATTTCTGTCATCAGCTGTTTAATAGAGGGTCTTAAAAAGAGTTGAAAATAATCTGCATAGGAAGCCAAGGTGTCATTCTAATGGGGAATCCATTTGCTTTGGCCACTGGCCCCTTCCTTAGTCCTTTATAATATGTAGCTTTGTAAGCTGGATAACCTTCATGAAATGGAAAGGCAGGGAGGAGAGTTGGAAAAGGCATGCCCCTACATTGAAGTCAGTTCATCTTCTCTGGCTCAGAAAAATCTTAGAAAATTTCAATCCTAAACCTCATTAGTAGACAGTCAGAGATACTACATTGGGGGACCAACTTTAGGGTCCATACCAATCCCTTGACGTCCCTCCATGCCAATCTTCTTTCCCTGGTGAAAAATAATGTTTTTGGATAAAATGATTTCCAAAGGAGTGGCATTATACAGTGGAAGGAGCACTAGGTAAGTCAGAGGACACAGCTTCAAATCCTGCCTCTATCACTACCTGTGTGAGTCACTTGAGCACTTTGGTCTCACCTTCCTCATCTGTGAAATGAGAGGGTTGTACTGGTTCTAAATCTATGAGTGTGTGGATTTATAATATATGGATACATCCCTTTAAACACAGGACATTTGAGAGGACAAAAAGACTGGAATTTAGTGGTGCAAGCTCATTTTGAATTGGAATTGATAGTTCATCAAGCTTTCCTTCTCACTCCCTCTTCTTGCTCCTTCATGATGTGTATATAGGGATTCCAGCTTGACTTTCCATTAGCTGGACATTGCACAGGCTCACCCATTCCTACATACTCTGCTGCTAGAGTCAATCCAGCACTCCTCTGTCTGAGAAGTAACAAGCATCCTTACCCTTCTCCTGTGCTTATGTCATTCAGGTCTTAAAGACTCATGGACACAACTTTCTTGTGGGTAACCAGATGAGCATGGCAGATGTGCAACTGATTGAAGCGATTTTAATGGTGGAGGAGACTGTCCCTGATGCACTCTCTGGATTTCCTTTGCTCCAGGTAATTGAAACAGGAAGTTTGAAAGCTGACCAAGGACTTCTTCCTTAAATGTCTGATGATCAGCTGACTTTCAATTTTAAATCTAGTCAGTAAGATTGTCATTAAGAGGATTCAGCTTCCAGAACTGCCTCTGCCTCTTACTAGCTGGGTGACTATGGATGAATCCCCTCACCACTCTGGGCTTCAGATTCCTCATCTGAAAATGGATGGTTGGCTCAGTGTGGTGGCACAGGCCAGTGAACCCAGCTACCTGGGAGACAGGCTGTTGGATCTCTGGAGTTCTGGAGTCCTGTGGGGCAATGCAGATGGGCCATTTATTCACACTAAGCTAAGAGTGAACATGGTGGTTGGGGTGGGGACAAAGTGGAAAAGATAATTGGCCATGAGTATCCCCTGCATTTCCAGACTGGATGAGCTAAGAATACTCAATCTTTAAATATAAAATTAATTGAGGAATTGTAATAAATGACTTTTCATTTACTCCAAGATCTCTTCCAGCTTCAAATGTACAATCCTAGGAAGTAATAAGAATGAAGGATCAATTCCTACCACATGCAGAGCCTGGTCATGGGGTTCCTGGTGCTCCAAGGAAATTTTCTAAGATGCTAATTTATGAGGAAGTTTCCACATTATGAGTTCTTACCCATGATGAAATTACAGGTCTAGACAAAAAGGAAAAGAAAAAATATATATACATATTTACACATATAGACATATGTATAAACCTATATAGTACAGGTTGAGGTTAGGTT
Source organism: Gymnobelideus leadbeateri (assembly GCA_011680675.1). Taxonomy (NCBI): domain Eukaryota; kingdom Metazoa; phylum Chordata; class Mammalia; order Diprotodontia; family Petauridae; genus Gymnobelideus; species Gymnobelideus leadbeateri. The sequence continues at coordinate 312,635 of WOXC01000732.1, read as the reverse complement.
AGATAAAGATTGAGAATTGAATTCCTAATACCCAATACTTCTACATCGTAAGATTACTTATATTTAACAATTATTTTATCTCTACTTTTCTCTCCTTGTTGAAAATTGTCCCAAGGAAATATTCCTGAAACATTAATTTCTCAGTCTCTTCTGTACAAGCTGAAGGAAAGGAGAGAATAGGAAAGAGTCAGTTCTTAACATTTGAGGAGTTTTTCTTTTTCTTTTTTTTTCCAGGTTGTATGTGTTTATTGTTAACTTATTGTAACAGGGCAATTAGGTGGTGCAGTGTTTTTTTTTTTTTAATTATACAAATGCTTTATTAACTTCTGGTTTACATCATTCATTTCCACCAGATTATGAGTTACATTTTTCCCCATTTTTCCCTACCCACCACCCCATAATAGCAGTCCCACTAGATATCCCCTCATCCAATCTGCTCTGTCCCATATCTTCTCCCATACTCCCTTCGACTTTGCCATTAGGGCAAGGTGAATCTCTGAGCCCCACTGCCTGGACATCTTATGAAACATTTAATTTTAAAACTTCGATTTTCAGATCCATTCCCCTTCTCCCTTGTCACCCACTCCCTCCGAGAAGATGAGCAATTCAGTATGTGTTGTACATGTATATCTATGCAAAACATTACCATAGTAGATATATTGTAAAAGACTGCTTATATTTCCCTCCCACCTGTCTCACCTCCCACCTGGTCCATTCCCTACTTTGATCCTGTCCCTCTTTTTTTTTTTTTTTTTAAAGCAATTGGGGTTAAGTAACTTGCTCAAGGTTACACGGCTAGTCATTATTTATTCGTGGGTGCTCATTTTCTGAGGCCAGATCTGATCTCAGGTCATCCCAACTCTGAGGCCGGCGCTCTTACTCACTGCACCACCTAGCTGCCCCTTTAGGGCAATTGGGGTTAAGTAACTTGCCCAAGGTTACACGGCTAGGTTTTTGTTTGTGTGGATTAAGTGTCGGAGGCCGACTCCGAACTCAGGTCCTTCTGACTCCAGGGCCGGCGCTCTATTCACTGTGCCACCTAGCCGCCCTGATCCTGTCCCTCTTTGATAGTAAGTACTTCTAACCTCCCCTCTCCCCAGAATGCTCTCCCCTCCATCATCCCCCCTCTCATCCCCCTTTCCCCTACTCAGGAGAGTGAGTGAGGGTAAGATATTCCATTTAGTATGTATGTGGTTCTCTCCTTGAGCCAACTTCAATGAGAATATGCTTTTGCCTTTTTGCCTTCCTGTTCTTCCCCTCCCCTGCAACTACTTCCTCTTGCCTCTTCTACATGAGATAGTTTGCCCTACCCTGTCTCTCTCCAACTCCTCTTGCCACTTTCCTCTCTCACCTCTTGACTTCACCCCTTAGGAATCATCCCTTCCTTGGGGCTGCTAGGTGGTGCAGCAAGCAGAGAGCCAGCCCTGGAGCCAGAAGGACCTGAGCTCGGATCTGGCCCCAGATACCCAACACACAAACAAAAACCCAGCCACGTGAACCTGGGCAAGTCACCCAACGCCAATTGCCCTCCCCCCCAAAAAAACCCCCAATAATAATCATCCCTTCCCATCAAATTCAGTCTGTGCCCTCTATCCATGTATACCTGTGAACATATGCCATGTACCCTTCTTCAATTATTTTCGTACTGAGAAAGGTTTCATCAAACACAGTTATTGTTTTTCCATGTAGGAATGTAAATAGTCCAACTTTGATAAGTTCCTTTTGATTTCTTTTCCTTGATTACCTTCTCAAGCATCTCTTGCTTCTTGTGTCTGAATGTCAAATTTTCTATTCAACTCTGGTTTTTTCATCAAGAATGCTTGAAAGTCCTCTATTCCACTGAATGACCATATTTTCCCCTGAAACAAAATACTCAGTTTTGCTGGGTAGGTGACCCTTGGGTTCATTCCCAGCTCTTTTGCCCTCTGGAATATCATATTCCATGCCCTTCTATCCCTCAATGTAGAAGCTGCCAGGTCCTGGGCTATTCTGATTGTGTTTCCACAATATTGAAATTGTTTCTTCCTGGCTGCTTGTAGTATTTTCTCCTTGATCTGGGGATTCTGGAACCTGGCTATAATATTCCTGGGAGTTTTCTTTTTGGGATCTTTTTCAGGAGGTGATCGGTGGATTCTTTCAACCTCTATTTTGCCCTCTGGATCTAAAACAGCAGGGCAATTTTCCTTGAGAATTTCTTGAAGGGTGATTTCTAGGTTCTTTCTTTGATCATGGCTTTCAGGTAGTCCAATAATTTTTAAATTGTCTCTCCTGGATCTATTTTCCAGGTCAGTGGTTTTTCCCATGAGATATTTCACATTGCCTTCTATTCTTTCATTTGTTTGGATCTGTTTAATAGTATCTTGATTTCTCATAAAGTCACTAGCTTCCATTTGCTCCAGTCTAACTCTGAAGGAATGAATCTCCTCAGTGAGCTTTTGAGATTCTTTTTCCATCTGGCAAATTCGACTTTTTAAGGCATTCTTCTCCTCATTGCCTTTCTGAGCCTCTTTTGCCATTTGAGTTAGTCTATTTTTTAAGGTGTTATTTTCCTCAGTCAGGCTGTTGACTGTCATTTCATACTTTTCTTGCATCTTTTTCATTTCTCTTCCCAAATTTTCCCCCACTTCTCTTATCTGCTTCTTAAGGTCCTCTATGGCCTGTAGCCAGCTTGTATTTTCATTTGGGGCTTTTGGTGCAGGAGTTCTGACCTCACAGTCCTCCTCCATGCTTTGAGCCTCTTTGCCCCTAAAATAGGAGTCCAATGTTGAACTTTTCTGTTTATTTTGTTTCATTTGCCTAGGCATATTGCCACTTAATTACTTGATTTTGGGGCTTGTTGCCACAGTAGGACTCTGCCACCAGACAGGGGAGCTTCCGCCCAAACGTGGGGTCTTCACAACTTCTGCCAGTTGGGTGGCCTCTGTAAAACCTCCACCCACTCTGGCAAGTTGGATACCCACCCCAAACTTCCCCCCCAGACCACAATCCAGATCCAGGCAGTTTAAAGCAAAAGCGATTAACCCCCAGACTGATTGCCGGATCTTCCTACAGTTGGTAGACCAGGAGCTAGAGCCATTGCTGACACTGCAAAATGGCTTCCGTGCAGCTGTTTCTTCAGCAGCTTTTTGCCCCCAGGGGAGGAAGCCATGTGTTCCCCAAATACTGGTCCCAAAGTCCATAGGGCACTAACCTCTCACTTTGTCCTAGGCATATCTGTGCTGATAATTCTGGAATCGCCACAATTGCTGGTGTTCTGGGGTCCCTCCAGCTGGCTGAAGGCCCGGCCGCCCTGGGGCTAAAACCGAGGACCTGGGCTCTGCTCTGCTCTGTGGGCTGCACTGTTGGTTCCCAGCTCACTGTGCTGCCTGCTCTCAGAGCACTGCGCTGGCCGCTCCCTGCAGGGCTGCTGGGCTGTCCTCAGCAGGAGGTTAGCTTCTCTGTGCCGTTCTGTGGGTGCTGGGGCTCCAGAAGTTGTCCAGAGCTCCCTTTCACATTGTTTGAAATTTGTGTGGGACAGAGCACATTGGAAATGCTGTTTCTACTCCGCCATCTTGGCTCCGGGGTTTCTCTTTTTCTCAGTCTAGAAAGCCTCCAATTTAAAACTGATGTCTAAGTACAGACTAGCTCTGGGATCCCCCAGTATCACAGCCCTGCTGTGGTTATGGACCCTGTGGGGAGAAAGCAGCTTGGACTCTTCTTAGTATAAACATCTGGTTCAATTTTATTTGCCATTTGACCCATGTAGGGAGTGAGTCAGAGTTCCTGGCATGCCCAGCTCGACAGGCAGGTAAAGATATCTGCGTCCTCATTCTTTTCCTCACCCTGTCTATTTGTCTCAGTGCCTGGCCAGATCCAATTTCCCCCTCAAGACTGTTAAAATAAAATTCTTTTACAAAAAGGCAGTTTCTAGTCAATCCCAGAATTCTCTTTATCAGTCTGAAAATGTCAAAGCACTCCAGTATCTTTACCAAGAAAACCAAAATAGGGGCAGCTAGGTGGGGCAGTGAATAGAGCGCTGGCCCTGGAATCACAAGGACCTGAGTTCGGAGCCGGCCTCAGACACTTAATCCACACAAACAAAAACCTCGCCATGTAACCTTGGGCAAGTTACTTAACCCCAATTGCCCTAAAGGGGCGGCTAGGTGTCAGTGAGTAAGAGAGCCAGCCTTGGAGTTGGGATGACCCGAGATCAGATCCGGCCTCAGAAAATGAGCACCCACGCATAAATAATGACTAGCCATGTAACCTTGAGCAAGTTACTTAACCCCAATTGCTTTAAAAAAAAAAAATAAAACCAAAATGGGGTCTTGAAGAGTTGGACACAACTGAACAACAAATCTGTTCCCCCAGATTATTCCATGTAAATAAGCAGGGATTGCTGTAAATTGTAGGTATTGTACCAAATTAAACCCAAATGTTTTCCTCATTTAATCTATACTCTGACAGCTACTCTCTCAAGCCCTCTCTATACATGATCCCCAAAGCATGAGGACCTCCAGCTTTCTGGTCTTCTCTCCAATAAGGGACCATCCAGGGTATGATTTGGTGTTGGTCACATTGTGTTTACTGATCATTCCATTTGTAAACAAGGTAGATAGATAACTTCTCAGGTGCTTATACAATAAAGGTAAGGTTTTTAGTGCATTTTCACTCAGGACCTGTGATTTTCACTGTTTTAGGGAATCCCTCCTTCTTTATCTCTGACTCCTGGCTTCCCTGGTTTCCTTCAAACCCCATGTAAAATCCAACTTTTGGCAAGAAGCCTTTCCTGATCTGCTAGGTGGTGTAGTGGATAGAATGTCGAACCTGGAGTCAGGAAGTTTATTGTGACCACATTTGACATTTTCTTGACAAAGATATTGGAGTGGTTTGCCATTTCCTTCTCCAGTTCATTTTATAGATTAGGAAACTGAGGCAGACAGGAGGAAGTGATTTGCCCAGGGACACAGATAATAAATGTCAAAGTTCAAAACCTGGAGAAGCAGATTTTATTTTTAACCATAGTTGGCACTCACTGACATTTTCATGTACTTAACTCACATTGGATCAAGGAGAGAAAGCAGTGTGCTACAGAAGATGGATGATTGCAACCAATCAATAAACATTTATTAAGAGCTTACTATATGTCAGGCACTGTGCTAAGCACTGGGGATACAAAAAGAGACAAAAGACAGAACCTGCCCTCAAAAACTTGCAATCCGTTAGAAACACAAATGCAATTAATATCAAAATTTGGGTATCAAAGGAAGTTTGTTCAGAAGAATTCAGAGGAATTGAACACCTCTGGCTAGAAGGGAACTTCACCCTTCTCTAGGAAGGAGCTGCTTAATTAAAAAAGGGAGAAGAGCTTTATACTGTTAATTAACTCAGAAACCTCCCTTCAGAGGACAAATTGGTCCATTTTCTTCAGGGTTTCAATTTTCTCCATATGCCCATTACACATTACTCTCAAGGATGATTCCTTCCCTTCATCATACATTATCATGAATTCCATGTTCCACTGATGAGGCTCTAATTCTATTTGTCGTGTGTAAGACAATTTGCACCAGGTTTATTAAGCAATACACAGTAGTAATTTTGGAATACTAGGTCATTGACCCCTACCAGTTTAAACTAGATCAGTCCTTATCCTGGTCTGAAGATCTCTAATTTTTTTTTGTTGTTGTTGTTGGTTGAGTCCACTTGCTGTCTGCTTTTTTTTAATCAGTAACTTCAGTAATTTTTAGCAATTCTTTGAAAACTTAACTCTTTGCTGTTTCTTACAAGTCTTTGTACCCTATGTAACTAGTATCTACCACTGCTGATTATCTCTAATTTGTCCTGTGTATAGTTCATTTGTACACAATTTATCTCTGTTTTTCTCTCATTAGAATGTAAGCCACTTTAGAGCAAGGACTTTCTTGGACTTTTCTTAGAACAAAGGAGAGATTGATTGTCTGATGATTTATGTGACTTGCCAGGGTATGACATGCAAAGAAATATATACCAAATAATCTGTATACAGGATAAACAGGAAATAATAAACAGAGGTAATTATTAATAGAGGGAAGGCCCTAGAATGAAGAGGGGTTGAATCACAAGCCTTAATCTTGGCTCCACAATTCATTATTTGTGTATCCTTGGATAAGTCATTTAACTGATTTTAGTTTGCTCAATTAAACATAGGCTTTGATAATTCATTAAGACCATCTTCACTTTCAATACTGATACCCCTGATTTTGGGAGGGGGAGTATCACCATTGTCATTTGGACTTTGTGTCATGAGGTTTTTTTTACATCAACTGACTTTCTTTTCAATGATTTTTCCTCTAGGATTTTAAAACTCGAATGAGTAATATCCCAACAATTAAAAAATTTCTGGCCCCTGGCAGCAAGAGAAAGCCTGTGCCTGATGCCAAGTTCGTGGAAAAAGTTATGAAGACCTTCCATTCATAAAAGAGCAAACTCACCAATGGAGAGAGAGATTCAGTGTGTGATTACTTTGTGATTCTAGTCCCCTTAATGTCAGACTCCAGTCGTACCAGTGCTCTGTGAGCCTTCTCTAGGTACAGCCCATGGTAGCCTTTGAGAGAAGCCTAAGAAAATCAAGAAGGGCATAGGAGGCAAGGAAAGGACCCTCTCTCCATTCTAAGTTTCTTCTTTGCTCAGTCTTTCTAAACACTTGACTTTGGAGCCCACAACTGAAGCACTGATCTCTTGATTTCTTGGCCTTCTGGGTTTCCCCACCTTATCTAAACCATCTCAGGTTCCTATGGTCCACTCTCTAAGCTTCAGGGATATACATGTCCTAAGCCTAACCCTCCCTATCTGTTCCCTGACCTGAGGGAGACCTCCACCAGCTATGTGCCTCTTCACCCTCCAGAAATGACCTCAGGGGAGAGGCCTTATCTAAAGTGCTCCAACACCTCAGACAAAGAATGCTTGGAGAATTCTGTACCAATGCTTTTTGTGCTGAACATAGCATTTGAAGTTGGATTACTCTAATTGTTGGAGCTTAATAAATAGCAAAATGTTAGTTAATGCTACTGACCTAAGTCCCAGGTACCTGTACAATGTGACAACAAATGAAATAGATATGCATCAAATAAAGGCTTTCTATGCCCAGATCTGTGGTTTATGTTTAATTTTTGCTGTTAGAACTGAAAATGGCCAACTAATCTATGTTTATTGGTTTAGTATGGATAGAATGAATGTTCTTTGACAAAATCTTTCACAAGGCAGCCTTGCTTTTTTGTGGTGGAGGGTAAAGTAAGGTTTAGGAACTTGTGAATGATGATCCTATCTCTTCCCAAAGCTATGTTGATAATTTTTCTTCTAGTTTCAAGCATCTTGAAATTTCTCTAAGGTCTAGGTAATAGTTCTTGAAGAATTTTCCCCTTATCAAGATGCTTTGTGTATAGGTATAATTATGTGTGTTTTAGGATAGGGATATAGTTGGTCTCCATCATGTTTGTCTCCCAGGGCTGAAATTTACAAGAAAATGAGACCATTCATTGACATAGAACATGATTCCTGAAAACAAACAAACAAACAAAACAGAAGCTAGTCAGAGGCAAAAATGAGCGCAGGCTTGAAGGCTGGAAGAGGAGTCAATCAGGAAAGGAGCCCCTCAATCATGAGGTTGAATCCCATGATGTTCCCCTGTGGTGCTTTCATCCATTCTAGTAACCACTTACCTAGTGGAGAGGAATAATCAAGAAGAACATTTTGGTCCAGCAGCATGGGATAATGGATGGGGTACAGTATTTGGAATCAGGAAGACTTGGGACTGGTTTCTGACACTTGCAAAGTGTGTGTCTGGGCAAGTCACTTAACATCTCTTGATTTTCATTTTCTTCTTTTGTAAAATTGGGGCCAGAATGTTGGATAGATAACACCAAGGGTTCTTTATAACTCTTAGTCTATTATCTTGGTGGCATCCATTTTTCTCCTCCTATCTCTACTGGACCTGGTGATATTCTGCAGACTACTCATTCAATGCACAAAGAACTTCTGTAGGGCACATGTCACTGGCATTTAGACAGAGAGCAGTACATAGCTGAGACACAATTCCCTACATCATAATGGTATAGTGGAAAGAGCAGGGGCTCTAGTGTTGGTGGACCTGGGTTCAAATTCTACTTTTGACATTACTTTTGTGAACCTGGACAAATTACTTCATCTCAGTTGTTTCATCATAAATCAAATAAACTGGTTATTCCAGAAGGCTTCTGAGGACCCCTCCAACTCTAGAGTTATGATCCCATAACCTCATGGGGATGGACAATCAGTCACTGAAAATCTAATAATTTAGACCAGCAGTTCTCAAACTTTTTGGTTTTGAGATCCCTTCACTCTCTTAAAAATTATTTTTTAATAATTATTTTAAATTATTATTATTTTTAATCAAATGCTTTATTAACTTCTAATTTACAGCATTCGTTTCTGCAAGATTTTGAGTTATAAATTTTCTCCCCATTTTTTTCCCTACCCACCATCCCAAAATATCTCCTCCTTTAAACTGCTCTCTCCCTTTTCCTCTCCCTTACCCCCTCCAGCTTTCCAGTAGGGCATGGTGGATTTCTATGTCCCAGTGCCTGTATATCTTATTTTCCAGTTACATGTAAAATAATATTAATAATAGTATATGTATATATATTTAAACATTTGATTTTAAAGCTTTGAATTCCAGATTAATTCCCTTCCTCCCTTGTCACCCACCCTTACTGGAAAGATAAGCAATTCAATATAGGTTGTACATGTGTAGCTATGCAAAACATTTCCATAGATATATTGTAAAAGACTCATAGGGGGTGGCTAGGTGGCACAGTGAGTAAGAGTGCCAACCCCAGAGTTGGGATGACCTGGAATAGGACCTGGCCTCAGAAAATGAGCACCCACACATAAATAATGACTGGCCGTGTAACCTTGAGCAAGTTACTTAACCCCAATTGCTTTAAAAAAAAGGGGGGGGGGCGGCTAGGTTGGGCAGTGAGTAGAGTTTCGGCCCTGGAGTCAGAAGGACCTGAGTTCAGATCCGGCCTTAATGCACACACAAACAAAAACCTAGCCATGTGACCTTGGGCAAGTTACTTAACCCCAATTGCCCTCCAAAAGGCAAAAAAATTAAAAAATTAAAAAAAAAAGACTGATCATATTTCCCTCTCCTATCCCACTTCCCACTTGTTCTATTCTCTACTTTGATCCTGTCCCTTTTCAAAAGTGGGTGCTTCCAACTTCTCTCCCCCCAGCCTTCCCTTCCTTCCATCATCCCCCCTCTTATCCTCTTCACCCCTACTCTCCTGTAGGGTGAGATACCCTATTTAGTGTGTATGGCATTCCCTCCCTTAGCCAAATTCAATGAGAATAAGGTTGGCCCATTTCCTTTTGCCTTCCTGTTCTTCCCCTCCATTGTGACCATTTTCCCTTGCCGTTTACCCCATCCTGTCTCTCCCCATCTCCTCTCATTATATTCCTCTCTCACCTCTTAATTTCACCTTTTAAGTATCATCTCTTCCTATTAAATTGGTCCTATACCCACTATCTATGTATACCTGTACACATATATACACATGTTCACATATATATTCATAAGCCCATATACTCTCTTATATAGACATATATATGTATGTATATGTGTATGTATACACACACATTTCTATTCCCTTCAACTATTTTCATACTGAGAAAAGATTCATAAGTTACAATTATCATTTTTCCATGTAGGAATGTAAAAAAGCCAATTTTTTAAAGTTCCTTATGATTTCTTCTCCCCATTTACTTTCTCATACTTGCTTCTTGTATCTGAATGTGAAATTTTCTACTCAACTCTTGTTTTTTCATCAAGAATGCTTGAAAGTCCCCTATTCCACTGAATGACCATATTTTCCCCTGAAACAAAATACTCAGTTTTGCTGGGTAGGTGACCCTTGGGTTCATTCCCAGCTCTTTTGCCTTCTGGAATATCATATTCCATGCCCTTCTATCCCTCAATGTAGAAGCTGCCAGGTCCTGTGCTATTCTGATTGTGTTTCCACAATATTGAAATTGTTTCTTCCTGGCTGCTTGTAGTATTTTCTCCTTGATCTGGGGATTCTGGAACCTGGCTATAATATTCCTGGGAATTTTCTTTTTGGGATCTTTTTCAGGAGGTGATCAAAGGATTCTTTCAACCTTTATTTTGCCCTCTGGTTCTAAAACATCAGGGCAATTTTTCTTGAGAATTTCTTGAAGGATGATTTCTAGGTTCTTTCTTTGATCATGGCTTTCAGGTAGAACAACAATTTTTAAATTATCTCTTCTGGATCTATTTTCCAGGTCAGTGGTTTTTCTAATGAGATATTTCACATTGCCTTCTATTCTTTCATTTGTTTGGATCTGTTTAATAGTATTTTGATTTCTTATAAAGTCATTAGCTTCCATTTGCTCCAGTCTAATTCTGAAGTAATGATTCTCTTCAGTAAGCTTTTGAGATTCTTTTTCCATCTGGCAAATTCAGCTTTTTAGGGCATTCTTCTCCTCATTGGCTTTTTGAGCCTCAAACCAAAAAGGTTTGAAAAACTCTTTTTCTCTATTCCAACTCTGGCCAAGTTCTGAATGTGGAGAAAGGGATAAAATAAAGAAGGGAGAAATCTTTTCCCCTCAGATAAAAGAAGAAGCAGGGCTAGCCTTTAACCATTTCCTGCCTCACCTAAAAGAAAAAAGTTTTGTATATTAGGATGCAACTGAAAGTTAACTGAACTCATTCTAGTTATTTTGGAAGTGTGAAAAGTGAAAAGTGTCACTCCTAATTTGATGCTAAAGATCAATCAGAATTTATCATACTATTTTGCGCTAAGGCAAATTGGGAAAATACATAGGTCTGAAAAGGAGACACTTCAGTGGTGAAGCTTTGAGCTCTCCAGTACAGGGGAGAAGGGACAAGGCTCCACTCAATCTTTTCCCAGAATCTCACTCACTTTGACTGGCAAGTTCAAAGCTCTCACTTTCAAAGAAGTTTTTAAGAAGTGTATACAGAAACTGGAGTAAAAGTTAGAACAGCTGAAAACATTTTAGTAAATTTTGTTAAAGCCTCTCATCCCACATCAGGTTAAGGAAAGAGAGTGCTGAAGAATAAAAGGGAATTTGAGTTACCCTCCACAACCTGGCAAAAGGAAGAGGAATACTAATCATATCAATGACTTCATTAGCAATAGCCCTGGGCCCTTGGGCACCCTGAAGCCCACTCCTCTAGGCAATCAGAGGAACTTCTCCTTTCAAACCCCTGAGTCCACAATCAGGCTCTGCAACTGTTGGGAGAGGAGAAAAACTCTGCACTTGATAAGCCCAGTTTCCTATCAATAATTTTTGAAATGATGATTTGGAAATGCAATTAATGTCATAGTATTATTATGGTATTTCTAAGTTGTAGTGAAATTCTCTTTATATTGTAAAAATTGAGTGATCATTGTTTGTCAGAAATTGAGTTAGATAAAACAATTTTTAATATGAATTTTGTTGAAATGAAAGATGTAGGAAAAATAGTGAAAAACATTATGTCACTTCATCAGTCCTGCTAGCCCTGTCTTATAATGTTTATATCTGCCATTTAGAAAACCAGGTATTTACATCTTTACCTGTAGTTAAAGAGAAGGTTACAGCTAAAATTATTTGGTTATCATTTATGAAACATGTAAGATTGTTAGCTAAATTATTTAAGGTTACTGTTTTAATGCTAAAACCTAAAATTGTTAATTAATTACTGTATCTATGAGAGTTGGCAGGATGGGGCACCAACATCAACCCCTCCCTGGGGTCCATGTCAATTCTCCTTATTTCATGAAATTGCCAAGGCACCTAGAAACCATCTGCACTGATATAAAATAAAAATGCTATTTGAGTATAAACTGTGTAAGTTAAAATTAATTGTTTCATGTTTGTTAACATTATGTGAAATTTTCTTTGGGTGTGAATTTTATGCCAATGGTTATGAGATGAATGATTTTCTGTGTAAAGCAATTTGGAAATGATTGAATTAAGGTCAACAGTTTGGTAATTCCTTGATTTCATTTTCAAAGTTTAAATTTAGGTATATGATTATCTGTATTATAAGAGAAGCGGTTTCTCTTATAGTCTAAATGCTGCTAAATTAAAGATTATATTTTCAGAGGAAAAAAGAAAGAAAAATGATGAATCGGGCAACCTGACCATATGTTATAATATTTTAAAATATTTTCATTTAAGAAATCATAACCTTTCAAGTTTTTCTTTGTTTAAAAGGAAGTGTCAATATTGTTTTGCTATCATTTATGAAATATGGGAGATTATCAACCAAGCTATCTGGAGTTATTGCACAAATCAAATATTTACAAAAGTATGCCTGTGAAAAGTAATTATTAGTAATTATGAAGAAAATGAAGATGAAGAAAATGAATTATGAAGAAAAAATCCTGTGAATCTTCTCATAAGTTTTGAAAAACCTAAATTTTTTTCTTGGAAAAGAGGGCTTAGGTACCCCTGGAAACCATCTGTATAGGCAAGGTCATCAACCCTGGGAAAGGAGCTTGTTTTAATTATGTAGCTCCTAAACAATGGACTTAGCTTGCTGAAAAGTTGCAAGTCTATGTACTATAAGTAGAAGCAATTTCTAATAATTGTCTTTTTCACCAGGACAAGTTTAAATTTGAGAAAGAAGATGTTAAATGGAATCCCTTATGTATGAGAGACCTGGTGAATCTTTATTACTTATTACAGGTCCATGAGAATAAAAATAATTGTAACTGGCTCTAAGCTATGACTTGTAAAAATTGCTGTTTAAGATAAAAGGCACTTGAGACCATATTTAATTCACATATCCCTACTTTTTTCCTTCTATAAGCAAATTTCTGTGATCAGAGCAAGTAGTTAGTAAAGGATAGGAGTTCTTTTGTGTTAGCTTGCTGAGAAATCTAATATTATTTTTCATCTACAATAAGAACATATGCAGAATCTTATGCAAACTGCTTAAGACTCACCTTAAGAGGGTCCCATCGTTTAAAGGGATTCTGAAACTAGTAGCCTTTAAAAAACACTGTGAACGGGGTGGCTAGGTGGCGCAGTGAGTAGAGCGCCAGCCTTGGAGTCAGAAGGACCTGAGTTCGGATCCAGCCTCAGACACTTAACCCACACAAACAAAAACCTAGCCGTGTGACCTCGGGCAAGTTACTTAACCCCAATTGCCCTAAAAAGGGGGCGGCTAGGTGGCACAGTGAGTAAGAGCGCAGGCCTCGGAGTTGGGATTACCCGAGATCGAATCCGGCTGCAGAAAATGAGCACCCACACACAAATAATAACTAGCTGTGTAACCTTGAGCAAGTTACTTAACCCCAATTGTTTAAAAAAAAAAAAAAGCACTGTGATCAAGAGGCAGGCTGGGACGGTGTGGTGTGCAGAGGCCTGATCAACGAGGGGGGCAAGTCATCCCACCAACCACAAGGGCCACTACCAGGCTTATCTACTATTCAGCTATGAGGTTCAGGTCAGTGACTTCTTTTGGTTAAGGCAGTCCACTTATGTTACTGAAGAGTATTAACTTATGAGCTGTCTTGTCTATGGTAGAAATATATAAAGGAAGGTGAAATAGTCTGAGTAATGGGTTCAAAAGATTTGGAAAGATAAATAAAAGTTCAGTTGAAAATATGGAAGCAGAGAAGAAGGTTTGAGGACAAATGAGGATCGTCCAAATCCCTCCTGTCCCTAGATAGTGGCTCTGGATATATTTGTAAAAATTTCAGGTGGTTTAAGTATGCTGAGTATGAAGAAGTTTGGCAGTATTTTAAGAAAAGAAAAATTATGGGGCAACTAGGTGTCACAGTAAGTAAGAACGCCGATCCTGGAGTTGGGAGCACCCGGGATTGGTTCTGGCCTCAGACTTAACACCCACACAAAAATAACTGGCTGTGTAACCTTGAACAAGTTACTTAATCCCAATTGCTTTAGAAAAGAAAAAAGAAAGTAAAATTATGTAACTTGATTTGAAAGTTGATTGTTCAATCAAATTTCAGATGGCCCTGTTGGAAAAAGATACTAGCCCATACTCACCCCACTTCTGGTCATTTTCCTCCTACTCTTTTTTGATCCTTGTTTGCTTAATGTCTTTGCCAGGTTTGTCTCTTTTAGGCTCAGTGCCTGTCACTTGCAGATGACATCTCAGGCTGAGCACCAACCACTGTCCAAGAGCATGACCCATCACCCCTGGACCTGACATCAGCCAAGTTCCAGACACATGCTATGGGCTCCACCCCTTGAATGGTGGGACCCTATGAAGGAGGGATAGCTCCACACCCTCTGTCAGCATGAAGCAGCTTGGGAAGATGAGACCCTCATCCCTTTTCCCAAATGATTTTGGGTTCCATCTGTTTAAGGGGGGAATGGTGGGGTGCTTGGGTGCCTGTGCTTGAACCCTAATTTGTAAAGTGACATTTCTCCCTAGCCTCAAATCTCCCTAGCCTCAAAACACTGCCTCAGGAAGTTTCTGTCTAGCACAAGGGCAGCATGCCCTAACAAAATACTTATCTCTCTTCCTGATACTGGGGCTAGCTGCATGTACAGAATTTAGTAGTTTGACCGAACTGTGCACTGGCTGAAGCAGCTGTGTACTGGGTCATATCTATCATATATATCCTAGACTCAGTCATATACATCCTCCCTAGCTCATTACATACATACTGAATCCCTTGTTAGTTTGGAATATAAATTTATTACCAACATCTATCTTGTCTAACAAGACATTGATGGGTGGCAGCTTGGTCAGCCCTGACTGCTAGCTGACTTAGTGATGTTTCAAGCCTAAAACCACACGTCCACACAGCCCCTGTTTTGGGATATTTTCCAGTGAATTCTCAGCAATATGCCTACACAGTAGATATTTAAAGTGCATGATCCTTTAAGAACTGACCACTCCTTAACTCCTGCCTAATCCCACCCTGACTCACCTAGTTAGCATATTTGGCACAGATTTTATCATAGTTATCCTATATAAACTTTAGCTGTGCCCCTCTAAGGTTGCAGGTTCCCTAAAAACTCTTGCCTGCTGTATAGCATAATAATACATTTTGCTACCTTGACTGAGAGAATGCTTGGGTCCATGAATTCATTCCAGCCTGCTCTCCAGACACTGTGGTTATTGGGGTTCCTGGACTCCCTGAACTCTTTGACCCCCCCTTGTCAAAACCCCCCCCCCAGATTTCTTCTCAACCTCACCAACCCAGACAGTCCCTACAGCATCTCCTATAACCATACAGAACTGAGGTTTCAACCACAGATATGAGAGCCAGTCTCAAGAGGACCAGGCTACTCCAGTGTTTTTTGCTTCCTTTCACAACAAGATTTCTCAGAATGTAAGGGACTTCCAGTGAACCTTTTTTTAAATCTCTTCTGTTGTTGTTGTTTTTCAGTCATTCAGTCTGTCTGAGTCTTCGTGACCCCATTTTGAGGGTTTTCCTGGAAGAGATATTGGAACGCTTTGCCATTTCCTCCTCCAGCTCATTTTATAAATGAGGAAACTGAGGCAAACAGGGTTAAGTGACTTGTCCAGGCTCACCCAGCTAATAAGTGTCAGAGGCTATATTTGAACTCAGGAAGATGAGACTTCCATACTTCAGGTTCAGCATTCTATCCATTGCTCCACCTGGTTGCAATATATAATATTGACCAACTCAATTAACCCCTCTGAGCAAAGAGGCAGATTTCATCATGAGGTAAGGAAAAATTTCCAAACAGAAATAAAGTGGGCATCCCTGGGAAATAGTGGGACTCCCCTCAGTGGAAACCTTCAAGCAAAGACTGGGTGAGCCCTTGGATACATTGTACAGAGCTTCATTTTCCAGATATGGGTTGGGCTTGGTGGCCCTCAGAGTTTCCAGCTCTGAAATTTTATGATTCTAAAATTTTATTTTTTAATACTTATACACAATAGTTATTCTTGTTTATTCGATTTTGGTTATTTACCAAGAATCTGCTGTGTGTCAAGTGCTCTTTTCAACACTGAAGAGAATATAAAAGAAGTAGGAAACATGGTCCCTGCTTTTAGAGGGCTTTATGTTCTGGTTGAGGAGACAAGTGGGGCTAGTTGGGGCTGGGGGTAGAACACTGGACCTAGAGTCAGAAAGACCTGCCTCAGGCACTTACTAGCTAAATGACCCTGGACCAGTCACTTGACCTCTTTTTGCCTTAGTTTCCTCATCTGTAAAATGAGGATCACACTAATACCTACCTCCCAAGGTTGGGGTGATGATCAATGAAATAATAATTGTAAAACACTGAGTGCAGTGCCTTGCTCATATGTTGTACTATAGAAAATGTTAGCTATTATCAGTATTATTATTACACAAGAGACAAAAGAAACACAAGGTAGCATCAGAAAACACACAGAATGCAGTGAAAAAGAAAATATCTGTGGAACCCCAAGAAAGAGACAGACAAGAACTGGGCTATTTAGAAAACTCTTCCTAGAGAACATTTATTTCTTGGCTCACCATATGTAAAACTACCCCACAAATAGCTCATTAAAAGAATAGAGATAGTCTCATGATCTCTTTTTATGTATAAAAGGATGGTTTTTATCCCCTCATTCCACTTTTACAAAGCATTTTTTACTTTGAAGACATTTATTGAAGGATCAGCAAAATGTATTTTTTTTTTGCTTTTTGGAGGACAATTGGGGTTAAGTGACCTGCCCAAGGTCACACACCTAGTTTTTATGTGTTAAGTGTCTGAGGCCGGTTTTGAACTCAGGTCCTCCTGACTCCAGGGCCAGTGCTCTATTTAGTGTGCCACATAGCCACCATAAAATGTATTTTTAAAAGAGAAAGCAATAAAAGTTCTACATAAAGTGGGCAGTGGAGATCAGGTCATGGCTTTGTTTTAGGCTGAATAGCATGGAGAAGAAGTTTTCTCTAAATGTGGCAGCTAGCAGAAACTTTTGATGCTGTCAGTCCTTCTGTGGCTCCTGATCACACTTCTGTGTGCTGGGCACAATACTAGGTTCTCTGAGCAAAATAAAAATATTCCATTGCCTCCAAAAAATGAATCTTTTGGTTGAAAAAAATATAGAAAAATGCAACTGATTCTACACAGTTGACAGACAGCAATGCAATCTGGTCCAATCAACATTTATTAGGCACCTATTATATGCCAGACACTGTGCTAATAAGTGCATGGGGTATGATTAATAAAAAGAAAGATGGAGTCTGTCCTCAAGGAGTGGGAGGCACTCCACAAAGTGAGGCTAGAAGGGGGAGGGATTGGTCAGGTAGAGGTACCTGGCATGGGAGCATCTTGTTCTGTGGAGTTGAAGCCAGGCAGGACAGCAGATGCAAAGTGGGGTGAACTGAGTCAGGTTTCTACTCTCAGTAGAGGAAGGCAGTGGCAGGAGTCTGGGACTCTGCCCTACAGCTCTCCAGTCAGAGGGGAAAGGAGGCTGAAGGAGGTGGTGTCAAGGCTAGAGTTACCAGCATGGTGGGGAGCTTAGAAGTGAGAAGCTTAGCCTGAGAGGGCTCTCTTGTTCTGTAGATTGAATCTAGGCAGGGCAGCAGATACAAAGTGGAATGAGGAGAGTCCAGTTTCTGCCCTTAATAAAGGAAGGGAGGGGCCGCTAGGTGGCACCATAGTGCAGAGAGTGCTAGGCAGAGTCAAGAAGACTCCTCTCCCTGAGTTTAAATCTGGCCTCAGATACTAGCTTTGTGACCCTGGGCAGGTCACCTAACTCAGTTCACCTCAGTTTCCTCATCTGTAAAATGAACTGGAGAAGAAAATGGCAAATCACTTCAGTATCTTTGCCAAGAAAACCCCAAATGGGGTCAGGAGGGGTCACAACTGAAACAAGGGAATGGCAAAAACAGCAAAGAAAGCAGGCATTGGAAGCAGACAGTTCTTAATAAGAAACGTCCCTCTAGGGCAGAGGGGAGAATATTGTGTATTCTATTGAATGATTAATTAGCCCGATGGTCACACAGGCCTCTACACCAGATTTGTATGCCCTTGTATAAGTGATGATCTGAATTGTGCCAACTCGCAGATAAGGAAGGGATAAAAAGCTAGTTCTCCTAAAGATATAAGGAGTCATTTCTAACTTTGTGCCAGTTAATTTTTTATGTCATTACTTCTATAGTTGGGAAATTATATAATCTGTATTATCCAAGATCAAGATAATAAGTCCAAGAATCTTCTTCCAAAAAAACTCCTCTTCCTGATGACAATGACATATAATAGTCCCAGTCCTGCTTTTATTAGAGAAGCAATGTGGTATAGTGGAGAGAATACTTGATTTGGAGAGAGAAAACCTTAGTTCAAATCCTTCCATTGACCATCCCTGTGATCTCCCTACTTCCAGCCCCATATAAAATTTTAAAAATTGATCTAGATAAGCTTTCAAGTCTTTCCAGCTCCAAATCTAGTATCCTTGATTTGTTGACAAGGGGATGCACAAAGAGTCAGAGGTGAGGCCTTGCTTCCAGGTCAACAAAGGGTTCTGATGATTGGTATGACTTGGACGACCTCGATTTCAGCCCTTTCCTCACCAGGACTGATCTATAAGAATAAGAAAAGACAGAATGATGGAACTCCATGTAAGTAAGTTTGATATTATTTTCTTTATTTGTTATCATTTATATATTTATATTATAATTTCTCTGAGTTTATACATATGGTATACAAGCTCTGGAAGATTCTCCCCAGTTGGAAAGACTTCCAGAACAATCCTAATAATGGATTTGTATTTCTCTTTTGCCAAGAACCAGTTTACCAGCCTAGATAAATTCAGAGGCCCATTGCTGGCCACTGGGCTGCAATGGGATGAATCTTCTATCCTAGCAGCTCACTAAGGCTGGTATAGGGGCTTTGATGTGTATTTGTAGAAAGTGACCATCACAAAATCACAGATACCTGAAGTAATGATCTTGGATGGGTGAAAATCAGTCTGTGAAGATCATTACTTTGGTGCTAAAATAAAGCATGTTCTCTTGTTACAGATTTGAGAGTGTTTTGGACCTGAAGCCTTCAGGACCTTTAGGTACCAGAAACAGTGCACCCACCCATACTTTCTATCAGCAACAAGACACCCCAATACTGTAATCTGTAGCCAAGCATTTCTTTTTTTTTTAAACAAATGCTTTATTAACTTCTGTTTTACATCATTCATTTCCGCCAGATTTTGAGTTACAATCATTTTCCCCCCATTTCCCAGAAATCATTTCCCCTACCCAACCTCCCAGAATAGCAGTCCCACAAGATATCGCTTCCTCCAATCTGCTCTCTCCCATACCTTCTCCCATACCCCCATCGACTTTTCCATTAGAGGAAGATGAATCTTTGTGTCCCAATGCCTGCACATCTTATCTCCCAATTATAGGCAAAAGAGTATTAATAATAGTATTTATATATATATTTGAAACATTTAATGTTACGACTTCGAATTTCAGATCCATTTCCTTCCTCCCTTGTCACCCATTCCTTCTTGGGAGATAAGTAATTCAGTATATGTTGGACATGTCTAGCTATGCAAAACATTATCATAGTAGATATATTGTACAAGGCTGCTTATAATTCCCTCCCACTCATCCCACCCCCCACCTGGTCAATTCCCTACATGATCCTGTCCCTCTTCTATAGTGGGTACTTCCAACCTCCCCTAACCCGAAGGATGCCCACCCATCCATCATCCCTCCTCTCATCCCCCTTGCCCCTATCCTGCTGCAGGTTGAGATATCCCATTTAGTATGTATGTCATTTTCTCCCTGAACCAAATTCAATGTGAATGTGGTTTGCCTTTTTAGCCTTCCTTATTCTCCCCCTCCTTTGCAACCACTTCCCCTTGCTTCTTCTACATGGGATAGTTTACCCTACCCTGTCTCTCCCCATCTCCTCTTGCCACTTTCCTCTCTCACCTCATAATTTCATCCCTTGAGTATTCTCCCTTCCCAACAAATTCAACCTATGCCCTCTATCCATATATAACTGTAACCATATACACACACATTCACATATGTATTCATATGACCACACCCCTTCTTCCATTATTTTCATAGTGAGAAAGATATCATCAGTCACAGTTATTGCTTTTCCATATAGGAATGTAAATAGTTCAACTTTGATAAGTTCCTTTTGATTTCTTTTCCCTGATTGCCTTCTCAGGCATCTCTTCCTTCTTGCGTCTGGATGTCAAATTTTCTATTCAATTCTGGTTTTTTCCTCAAGAATGCTTGAAAGTCCTCTATTCCACTGAATGACCATATTTTCCCCTGAAACAAAATACTCAGTTTTGCTGGGTAGGTGACCCTTGGGTTCATTCCCAGTTCTTTTGCCCTCTGGAATATCATATTCCATGCCTTTGATCCCTCAGTGTAGAAGCTGCCAGGTCCTGGGCTATTCTGATTGTGTTTCCACAATATTGAAATTGTTTCTTCCTGGCAGCTTGTAGTATTTTCTCCTTGATCTGGGGATTCTGGAACCTGGCTATAATATTTCTGGGAGTTTTCTTTTTGGGATCTTTTCCAGGAGGTGATCGGTGGATTCTTTCAACCTCTATTTTGCCCTCTGGATCTAAAACATCAGGGCAGTTTTCCTTGAGAATTTCTTGAAGGGTGATTTCTAGGTTCTTTCTTTGATCATGGCTTTCAGGTAGTCCAATAATTTTTAAATTGTCTCTCCTGGATCTATTTTCCAGGTCAGTGGTTTTCCCATGAGATATTTCACATTGCCTTCTAATCTTTCATTTGTTTGGATCTGCTTAACAGCATCTTGATTTCTCATAAAGTCATTAGCTTCCATTTGCTCCAGTCTAACTCTGAAGGAATGAATCTCCTCAGTGAACTTTTGAGATTCTTTTTCCATCTGGCAAATTCGACTTTTTAAAGGCATTCTTCTCCTCATTGCCCTTTTGGGCCTCCTTTGCCATTTGAGTTAGTGTATTTTTTAAGGTGTTGTTTTCCTCAGTCAGGCTGTTGACCCTCATTTCATACTTTTCCTGCATCCTTCTCATTTCTCTTTCCAATTTTTCCTCCACTTCTCTTATTTGATTTTAAAGTCCTTCTTAAGGTCCTCTATGGCCTGCAACCTGCTCATGTTTTCCCTGGGGCTTTTGGAGCAGGACTTCTGACCTCACAGTCCTTTTCCCGCTCTATGCCCCCAAAATAGGAGTCTAGGGTTGCATTTTTCTGTTTCCTTTGCCTTAGCATGTTGCCACTTAATTGCTTGACTTTTGGGCTTGTTGCCACACTATGGCTTTAAGGCCAGATAGAGGAATTTTCGTCCCGAATGTGTGGGGGCAACTTCCGTTTCTGGCAAGCTATAAACCCACCCACAACTTCCACCCTAGATCACAATCCA
This sequence comes from Gymnobelideus leadbeateri, assembly GCA_011680675.1. NCBI lineage: Eukaryota > Metazoa > Chordata > Mammalia > Diprotodontia > Petauridae > Gymnobelideus > Gymnobelideus leadbeateri. Next base: position 291,314 of record WOXC01000732.1, on the reverse strand, counting down.
GATCCAGGGAGGTTAAAGCAAGAGCGATTACCCCCCAAGACTGATCGCTGGATCTCCCCACGATTTGTAGGCTGGGAGCCGGAAATGCCTCTGAAGACTACACAGTGGCGTGTCTCCTCAGCAGCTTCTAGCCCCCAGGGGAGGGAGCTGACGCATTCCCCAAATACAGGTCCCAAAGTCCATAGGACACTAACCTCTTACTTTGTCCTAGGCATGTCTATGTTGATAATTCTGGAGTCGCCACTGCTCCTGGTGTTCTGGGGTTCCTCCAGCTGGCTGCTGGCCCTGCCACCCTGGGGCTAAAACCTCGGCTCATGCGGACCTGGGCTCGGCTCTGCTCCTGCGCTCTGCGCGCTGCACGCTGCCAGGTCCCAGACCACTGCGCTGGTCCTTCCTGCAGGGCTGCTGGGCTGTCCTCAGCGGGAGGTTAGCTTCTCTGTGTCATTCTGTGGGTGCTGGGGCTCCAGAAGTTGTTCAGAGTCCTTTTTTACATAGTTTGTGGGGAATCTGGGGGCAGAGAGGCTTGGACAAGCTGTTTCTACTCCGCTATCGTGGCTCCGCCCAATCCTAGCCAAGCATTTCTTGAAGCACTCTGGATACTTACATGGTGAATAAAATTTTTTTACCTTTAACACTATAGGCACTTAATAGATGCCTATAGATTGATTGGTTGATAATAAATCAGTGATGTTCCTTGTCTAATAAAACTTACTTTAGAAGGCAAGACAAACCTTTGGTGGACTGTGTAAGAGCTAATGAGAATGCTAGAAGAACAGTGGTTGGAGCCCATGAGTCGTGAAGCCATCCTATGCCACCTAATCAGAATAAGATGGAAAATTTGAACATGGGCTCCTTGTGGAGAGTTCCATGTCTACCCACTTGGATATCATCCTGAGCTGCCATCTGAAGTCCAGTGAGCAGAAAATCAACTCAATTTCCATTTTCCTGCTCCTAGATTTAGTCTTACATCTAAGTAGTCCCACATCTTAGATTTAGGTATAATGATAAGAATGTGGGGCTGTGTTTTTCAAAAAAGTTAATGATCATCTGTGCTTGATAAACAGGGGGGAAGGGTGAACACATGGAATAACATTCTCAGAATGTTCTGGGTACAGGGTGTGGTGACCCTGCTTGGGCAGCACAACAGAACAGGGTGGTCTCTTTTTCAGATAAACTTGTACCACAATCCTGGGACTATGCCTTGGGCAATACCCAAGACTATGCCTTCAGCTGTTTCAACCTATTACAGAGTATAGAATAGAGACAAAGACAAATATATAAAGGGGCTTAATGGTGGGCTTTAAATCAGGAGAGGAGTGATTCGGGTTTGGGCATAACACTCCTCACTTCTTTTCAGGAGAGAGTTAAAGCATTGACTAAAAGTCTGGGCTACATATGAATACAATAGAAAGAATAACATAAAACTAAAAATAAACTAGGGAAATTTCCATGATAGTACACTATCATCACAGATAAAATGAGTATATAGGGGTTCAATGTAAACACAAATAAGAAGACCAAATGCAAACACTATTAAAAACAACAAAAGAACAAGCACATGTTTAGAGCTCAAAAATAAAAGCTCAGGGTCCATTCAGCCACATGGTAGAGGAGTGGCACTGGAAGCAAAGTTGTAACTCCTGTAGGCTTGAATTATGCCAGGAAAGGAGCTGTCTCAGTAAAGGCCAGGTCTGGGCTCTTGTGAAAGCTGTCTGCCTCTGATGTCGTCTTTGTCAGATCCTATGGCTCAGAAGAGGGGTAATCTTTAGATGACTAGAATTCATGGGTATAAGCTGGCACAGCCAGCCAGACCTGACAAGAGTTCTTAGTAGCATGTGATTTAAACAGTATAAACAAACAATTTAGCTGTCTTGGTCACACAGGGCTAGGCTCAAGGAATACAAGGTGTTCTTTTACAATGTTACAAAAAAGACATGATTACATTAAGTCAGGTACACAGTAATTTTACCCTTACCACTCTCTTATACAATTCTAGGGCTAAACTTTGAGCCTCTGATTTTACTTTTAAATGTACTCAAAGCTTAAAATTACATAAGAGAAAATTTATTAAAGCCAAATTTTTAAACAGCAATATTTAAATTTAGAAAAATTATCTGTCTAATTTAAATGTAGAGAAATTATCTAAGTCTGATTCTATTGCACTTTTTAAACTTCAAATAGGCAGCATTTATTCAAGAATTTAATAGATTAGTTGTTAAACTATCAAAACTTTTTTTTTTGACTGTTGAAACTTGTCACCAAAAATATGGACAAAACTATAATAAGGGAACTATAGTTCCCTAACTTTAGAATATCAGTTCCAGGCAAGATGCATACCAAGCTGCAATCTGTAGTGAGCCAAGTTTGAGATCTGCCAGGTGCTTGTGAATAAAACGAGTCAGGAGAATCCTACCTCAGCATATGCTGAACAGTCATTTCCCCAACCTTCCTTTACACTTCATACCTGTATCTTACTGGGTCTGTCACTATGAATGGGGGGCTCAGGTAGCTTTTCTTAATGTTTATGCCTGGAGTTAGACTCAAAGAAACAGCCAATTAATAATCCCATTAAATCTTAAGTAACAATTTCCAACCATCAACTTAAAATGTGCTTATAATCTTATATTGATTGAAAAACATCTGAATTTTTATAAAGAAATTAAATATTTTATCAGAATTACAACTGATTGTTCTAACAGATATGTAATTACTTTCCAAATTTCCCTATCTTCTTATGTCTATGAGTAATTTAAGCTCACACTAAAATATTTTACTTAATTAAATATGTCTCCTATTGAATCCTAACAATTAATTCAGTAAATTGTATTAATTTTTGAAATGCCTTCCCTTAACTTCCTCATACTCTCTCTGCCTTCCCACAACTTCCTCATACTCTCTCTTAACACACTCAACTATCTAAAATTGATATCAAAGGGGCGGCTAGGTGGTACAGTGAATAGAGCACCGGCCCTGGAGTCAAGAGGACCTGAGTTCAAAATCCTGACTCGGATGCTTAATACTTACTAGCCATGGGACACTGGGCAAGTCACTTAACCCCAAGTGCCCTACAAAAAGCAAAACAAAAACAAAAAAATGAGAAAAAAACAACCATTTCCCCCTCCCCAAGTAAAAAAATAAAAGAAGACCTGATTTCAGATCTTACCTCAGACATATGGGGCGGCTAGGTGGCACATTGAATAGAGGACGGGCCTTGGAGTCAGGAGGACCTAAGTTCAGGTCTGGCCTCAGAAACTTAACACAAAAACTAGCCATGTGACCTTGGGCAAGTCACCCAACTCCAATTGCCCTCCAAAAAAAAAAAGCAAAAAAAACCCCACTGATATGAACTAGCTGGAAACAGGAGGGGCTTGGATAAACCCCATTTGTCCCCAAACCTTCTTATATGCTTTGTTCAGCTTTCCATAAATAGACTTTCAGAAATTATCACACAAGACCTTTCCAAACATCTTTTCTAAAAGTATTTCTTTCCTTAAAGACAGTTTGTGTTAACCTGTTGTTAAAAATAGTATCTTTCTTTTCTCTCAGCTAAAATATCTCTGATTTAACTAAATATCTCTGATTTAATTATTCCAATCAATTATATTAATACCAAATTATTTTTCATTGCTTTAAAATTACAAACTGGGATTCAAGAGCAGGCACCCAAGCAACTTAAACACCAGCGCCCAAGAACCCCATTATTCTCCCTTAAACAGATGGGACCCAAAATCATTTGGGATAAGGGATGAAGGTCTCAACTTCCCAAAGTGCTTCATGCTGAGGGAGGACATAAGCTGTCTCCATTTCATAGGGTCCCACTATGTAAGGGGCTGGGTCTGTAGCCATTGGCCAGTGGCCAAAATGTGGCCGAAGCCAGGTCCAGGAGGTGATGGGTCAGGGTCTCAGACAGTGGTGAGTGGATACTCAGCCTGAGATGTCAGCTGCAAATAAAGGGTGCTGAACCTAGAAGAAACAAAACTAGCAAAGAGATTAAACAAACAAGGGCCAAAAAGGAGCAGGAGGAAAGTGACCAGACGTGGGGTGAGGATGGGCTAGTATAATCCATTACTCAGACTATTTCACTTTCCTCGATATTTCTACAGACTATATAGTCAAGATACTTCATAAGTTATTTTATTTTTTTTACTAACATAACTATACTGCCTTAAACAATAGAGGTTCCTTACTTGAACCTCACAACTGAATAGTAGACATACATACTTGTTTCACAAAACTTGTTTATCCTTTGATTATAGATACTTCAAAAAGAGATACTTCAGAAATTGAATCTTTAACATATACATTCTGTAACAAATGTTAACTTGTGCTTAGATCATGGAATAACTACAAATTCAGATCAAAGCAGCAAGATCTCTTCTGCTTTACAACTCATTACATTTATTTAGCAATAAATTTATCTTGCAAATGAAGGTTTTAGTAGGCCTCTTAAAATCACACTAGAGATTTAAAAAAAATTTTAGTGATCACTAAACTTTTATGACGAAAGTTAGTTGAATTCTGTTAAAAGGATCTTAAGCAGTTTGCATAACTTTCTGTACATGTTCTAATTCTGGATGAAAAACGATATTGGATTTTCCAAAAAGATAACACAAAAGAGCCCATATCTTTTACTGATTCCTTGCTCTGATCATAGAAACCTGCTATAGAAGGAAAAAATCAGGGACACGTGACATTTCAAATAGGACAGTGTAAAACATCCTTGGCTCTGTTTAAATTCAGGTAAAGTCACAGATATCCAATAGACAGCTATACCCAAATTCAAACTTAAAATAAAATTTAGTTATGGTACCAGGTGCCTTTTACCTTAAACAACAAACCTCACCAATCACAGCTTAGAGCCAGTAAGTTGTTTTTATTTTTATGGAGCTGCAATGAGCAATACAATGTTCTTAAATTTGAAATAAAAACAAATTAATTACCAGTCTGGTGACCTTAAAATTCCACATGCAGTTACACAGGACTAAAGTTTTCTTGGTGCCACACAATCAGCTTATCACTAGAAATCAATTACGTTTTGGAATCTAACTTGGATGGTGAATGTGGTGATCCATAAACCTTCAAATTATCATGAATACATCCTTAAATGAAGCAAGCTTGAAAACCATATCCTTATCTTTTTCAAGGTTTCTCATTTGCTCAATAAGAATTCTACAAGATGAATTTCCAATAAACCTTGCACAGAGAATCATTCATTTAATCATTAATAATGTAGAAACTATAACTTTAAATCACTGTATATTTTCAGAGTGGCCAAAATTTTAAATGAACAATCAGCTATCATAGTAAATATCAGTGTATTATTACTACCTGTTTTTAACCCATATAATAGCTTCAAATGAATAAATTTTATACCATAAAAATCCAATTCACATGAAATAAATATTATAAGATAGGGTTAGCAGAATATATAAAGTAACATAGCTGATTTTACACAACTTTTTTCTCCATCTTTCAATTTCAACAAAAATCAGATTGAAAACTGCTTTATCTAACACCATTTCAGGTTCACAATGGTCACTCAATTTCTTACAGTATCAGAGGATTTTACAATTTAGAGATAACATAATAACACAATGACATTATGACATTAATTGCATTACCAAAGCATTTACCAAATTTTGCAAAAAAAAAAAATTATTTGTAGAAGATTGGGCTTACCAAGTGCAGAGGCTTTTCTCTTCTCCCCACAGTTGCAGTGCCTAGTTGTGGACCCAGGGGTGTAAAAGGAGAGAGGGTCACCTGCATGCCTAGAGGTGTGGGATTCAAGGTGGCCAGGGGCCCAGGGCTGTTGCCAGTGGGGCCCTCGATAGATCCGCTCAAATGTTGTTAGCTGTTCTAACTTCTACTCCCATAAATTTCACTTATGTGTCCACTCTTTCCCTTTTTTTTGTCTCCCAGCATTTAAAACTCTGGCCAGAAGTTTAGATTGCAGAGAGAATTAAAAAACAATCAATTAAAAACAAAAGCAAAAACAAAACAAAACAAACAAACAAACAACAACAACAACAACAACAAAAACAGAGGATAGACACCAGAACAGGATGCTACAGAGAGCCCCAAGACCCCAAGAATTATGGAGCCCCATGTCATACACTATAGTGCACCAATGAGCAGCCCAGAAACCAAAACTGACGAGAAGCCCAACATCTTGGGGTCCCTCGGAGGGGCTGTGTGTGACCAAGGAATTGGAAGCTCCCAGGAGCCCCAATAATTATGGAGCCCCCCTGTCATACACCACAGTGCACCAGTGAGCAGGTCAGATGGTCAACACTCTTCCACATCTGGCCCCATCCCCTTCCACCCACAAATTCAAAGGATAAACAGAAAATGAAATCACGGAAAGGAAGGAATTAAAAGAGAAATACAGACACTCACAAACAGTCACCTCTGGAGGATTTTTCAGATCCACTGTGAGTCAAATAAAGGCAGGTGAGTGTTAGGCAGGCAGGCTAGTCCAAGCCTGTTTCAAACTCCAGAGCCCTGGAAACAATCCAGGAGCCAGCTTCCCTGGAAAGTGGAATGGGCAGAGTCGTCTACTGGCCAGACTGAGAGCCTAGTCAAGCCCAGGTCTCAAAGGGGGTGGTCTAAGGCTACAAAGGGGCTTCTAGGATCCCCCAGATCTCACTGGGGTCTCCAAAAATGTTGTGCAAAGAATAAGAGCAAGCCAAGATCTGGGTCAAGGTAAATTTAGGTGTGGATTTATTGATTAAGCATGCGACTAGCTAGAGTATACACTCAAATCAGGCAGTATCAAACTGGGGTACACACAGTGTTTATAAAGGCTAAAACCACAATTGGGGAGGGGAACTAGCATAAGCAATGACACACAGAAGCAAAGAATTGCCATTGGTTAGATCTATAGATTAGGGCAAATTTGGGCAATCTGGCACAAGGGTACAAGGGTTCAACTTTTCCTGGAATGGGGTCCCTCCCAGAACAGGGTGGAGGGCACAGGGTGGAGGGTTGTTGGGTAATGGGGACAGGTTAGGGGTCATGTTCTGGGTTCAGGGTGGAGGGAGTTGGGTGATGGGGACAGGCTAGGGTCATGTTCTCAGTACAGGGTGTGAGGAACCTGCTTGGGCAGCAGAACAGAACAGGGGGGTCTCTTCTTAAGATAAACTTGTACCATAATCCCGGGACTATGCCTTGGGCAATACCCAAGACTATGCCTTAAGCTGTTTCAAGCTATTACAGTGTATAGGATAGAGACAAAGATAAATATTTAAAGGGACTTAATGGTGGGCTTCAAATCAGGAGATGAGTGATTTGGGTTTGGGCAAAACACTAGTCTCTGGAAAATCTTCAGGGTCAGTATTAGTAATCAGCAGAATGAATTTAGGTGAGTAATAATGAGATGCTAAATGGCAACAAGGAAATTACACTGGATTTAGCAAACTCAAGAGAAGTACCTCATGCAGTTAATGCCCTTGTTTTTGCCTTCTCACATTTTATTGTGTTATATTTAGTATGATTTTCTCCTTCTGTTATGTGGTCTGTGTCAAGTACTATGACAATATTCCTTCCTTAGTCCTTTATAATACTTAGCTTTGTAAGCTGGCTAACCTTCATGAAATGGAAGGGCAGGGAGGAGAGTTGGAAAAAGCATCCCCCTACATTGAAGTCAGCTCATTTTCTCTGACCCAGAATACCTTAGAAAATTTCTACCCTAAGCCTGATTAATGGACAGTCATAGATACTGCACTGGGGGACCAATTTTGGGATCCATACCAGTCACCTGAAGTCCCTCCACACTTATCTTATTTCCTTGTGAATAAACAAATGTTTTTTGGATAAACTGATTTCCAAAGAAGCAGCATTATAGAGTGGAAGAAGTACTAGGTAAAGTCAGAGGATTTGGTTAAAATCTTGCATCTATCACTACCTGTGTGAGTCACTTGAGCACTTTGGGTCTCATCTTCCTCATCTGTGAAATGAGAGGGTTGTACTGACTCTAAATCTCTGAATGTGTGGATTTATAATATATGGATGCATCCCTTTAAACACAGAACATTCAAGAGGAGAAAAAGACTGGAATTTAGTGGTGCAAGCTCATTTTGAATTGGAATTGATAGTTCATCAAGCTTTCCTTCCCACTCCCTCTTCTTGCTCCTTCATGATGTGTATATAGGGATTCCAGCTTGACTTTCCCTTAGCTGGACATTGCACAGGCTCACCCATTCCTACATACTCTGCTGCTAGAGTCAATCCAGCACTCCTCTGTCTGAGAAGTAACAAGCACCCTTACCCTTCTCCTGTGCTTATGTCATTCAGGTCTTAAAGACTCATGGACACAACTTTCTTGTGGGTAATCAGATGAGCATGGCAGATGTGCAACTGATTGAAGCTATTTTAATGGTGGAGGAGACTGTCCCTGACGCACTCTCTGGATTTCCTTTACTCCAGGTAATTGAAACAGGAAGTTTGAAAGTTGACCAAGGACTTCTTCCTTAAATGTCTGATGATCAGTTGACTTTCAATTTTAAACCTAGTCAGTAAGACTGTCATTAAGAGGATTCAGCTTCCAGAACTGCCTCTGCCTCTTACTAGCTGGGTGACTATGGATGAATCCCCTCACCACTCTGGGCTTCAGATTCCTCATCTGAAAATGGATGGTTGGCTCAGTGTGGTGGCACAGGCCTGTGAGCCCAGCTACCTGGGAGACAGGCTGTTGGATCTCTTGAGTTCTGGAGTCCTGTGGGGCAGTGCAGATGGGCCATTTATTCACACTAAGCTAAGAATGAACATGGTGGTTGGGGTGGGGCACAAAGTGGAATAGGCCACAATAGTGTAATTGGCCATGAGTAGCCCCTACATTTCCAGACTGGATGAGATGGGAACTCTCAATCTTTAACAAGAAAATGAAATGAGGAGTTGGAATAAATGACCTTTCATTTACTCCAAGATCTCTTCCAGGTTCAAATCTACAATCCTAGGAAGTCAGAAGAATTAGGGCTCAATTCCTATCACATGCAGAGCCTGGCCATGGGATTCTCAGTGCTCCAAGAAAATTTTCTAAGATGCTGATTCATGAGAAAGTTTCCACATTATGAGTTCTTATCCATTATGAAATTACAGATCTAGACAAAAAGGAAACAAAAAATATATATCTATACACACATATGTATGTATATATACATATATAAACATATGCATATGTACAAACACATATATTGTATAGATTGAGGTTAGGATAGAGAAAGATTGAGAATTGAATTCCCAATACCCAATACTTCTGCATGGTAAAATTATTTATACCTAAAAATGATATTATCTCCACTTTTCTCCCAAGCTGCCTCCTTGTTGAAAATTGTCCCAAGGAAATATTCCTGAAACATAAATTTATCAGTCTCTTCTGTACAAGCTGAAGCATAGGAGAGAACAGGAAAGAGTCAGTTCTTAAGATTTGAGGAGTTTCTCTTTTTCTCAATCTAGAAAGCCTCCAATTTAGAACTCATGCTTAAGTACAGACTAGCTCTGGGATCCCCCAGTATCACAGCCCTGCTGTGGTTATGGACCCTGTGGGGAGAGAGCAGCTTGGACTCTTCTTAGTATAAACATCTGGTTCAATTTTATTTGCCACTTGACCCACCTAAGGAGTGTGTCAAGATTCCTGGCAAGCCCAGCTCCACTGGGGTCACCATTTCACCATTCCTCCCTCTCCAGGTACATAAAGATATCTGGGTCCTCATTCTTTTCTCCACCCTGTCTCTTTGTCTCAGTGCCTGGACAGATCCAATTTCCCCTTCAAGACTGTTAAAATAAAATTCTTTTACAAAAAGGCAGTTTCTAGTCAATCCCAGAATTCTCTTGATCAATATGGAAATGTCAAAGCACTCCAGTATCTTTACCAAGAAAACTGCAAATGGGGTCTTGAAGAGTTGGACACAACTGAACAACAAATCTGTTCCTCCAGATTATTCCCTGTAAATAAGCAGGGATTGCTGTAAATTGTAGGTTTTGTACCAAATTGAACCCAAATGTTTTCCTCACCTAATCTCTACTCTGACAACTACTCTCTCAAGCCCTCTCTAAACATGATCCCCAAAGCCTGAGGACCTCCAGCTTTCTAGTCTTCTCTCCTCCAATGAGGGACCATCCACTATATAGTTTGGCTTGGTTCACATTGTGTTTACTGATCATTCCAAGTGTAAACAAAGGCAGATAGCTTATCAGGTGCTTATTCAATAAAAATAAGGTTTTTAGTGTCTTTTCATTCAGGACCAGTGATTTTCACTGATTTAGGGAATCCCATTGTGGAATGTTCTTCCAGCAATGCAGATTTTGTTTACAACCTTAGAGCACAGGTATTCAAACATTTTTGATGGGAATACCCCTTTACACTCTTAAAAATGATTGATGGCCCTTGCCCCCAACTCACCCCAAGAAATTCTGTGTTTGTGGGTTATATCTATTGATATTTACCTCATTAGAAATTAAAATGTATTATCAAGAAAATAGGTTTTATTGAAGATCCCTGAAGGAGTCTTGGACAACCTTATGGTTCCTGGACCCCACTTGAAAAATCATTGCTTTAGACAGTCACTTGGGCCCCAGAGCGGTTAAATGATTTTGCCTTGATCCTACAGCCAGTATGGGTCAGAAGCAGAACTTAAACTCAGGGGGGACGGAGCCAAGATGGCAGAGTAGAAACAGCGCGTCCAAAGCACTCTCCCCCCAGTTTACCTCCAAACTATGTAAAAGGGGACTCTGAACAACTTCTGGAGCCCCAGCACCCACAGAACGACACAGAGAAGCTAACCTCCCACTGAGGACAGCCCAGCAGCCCTGCAGGAAGGACCAGCGTAGCACTCTGGGAGCTGGCAGGAGCTGAGCACAGGTTCATCTGAGTCACGGTTTTAGCCCCAGGACAGCTGGGCCAGCAGCCAGCTGGAGGGACCCCAGAACACCAGCAGCTATGGCGACTCCAGAATTATCAACATAGACATGCATACGACAAAGTGAGAGGTTAGTGCCCTATGGACTTTGGGACCAGTATTTGGGGAACGTGTTGGCTTCCTCCCCTGGAGACTAGAAGCCACTGAGGAGATATGCCATTTTGTAGTTTTCAGTGGCAGCTCCAGCTCCTGGCCTGTGAACTGTAGGGAGATCCAGAGATCAGTCTTGGTGGGTAATCGCTCTTGCTTTAACCTCCCTGGATCTGGATTGTGATCTGGGGTGGAGGTCGTGGGTGGGTTTCCAGCTTGCCAGAAATGGAAGTTGTCCCCCCACAGTTCGGGACGAAAGTTCACCTGTCTGGCGGCCCAGCCATACTGTGGCAAAAAGTCCAAAAGTCAAGTAATTAAGTGGCAACATGCCAAGGCAAAGAAAAATGGAACCTTAGACTCCTATTTTGGGGGCAAAGAGGATCAAAGCATAAAACAAGGGGAGGACTGTGAGGTCAGAAATCCTGCTCCAAAAGCCCCAAAGGAAAATATGAGTGGGTTATAGGCCATAAAGGACCTTAAGAAGGACTTTAAAAATCAAATAAGAGAAGTGGAGGAAAAATTGGGAAGAGAAATGAGAAGCATGCAGGAAAAGTATGAAATGAGGGTCAACAGTCTGACTGAGGAAAACAACACCTTAAAAAATAGACTAACTCAAATGGCAAAGGAGGCCCAAAAGGGCAATGAGGAGAAGAAAGCCTTAAAAAGTCGAATTTGCCATATGGAAAAAGAATCTCAAAATTTCACTGAGGAGATTCATTCCTTAAGAGTTAGACTGGAGCAAATGGAAGCTAGTGACTTTATGAGAACTCAAGATGCTATTAAGCAGATCCAAACAAATGAAAGAATAGAAGGCAATGTGAAATATCTCATTGGGAAAACCACTGACCTGGAAAATAGATCCAGGAGAGACAATTTAAAAATTATTGGACTACCTGAAAGCCATGATCAAAGAAAGAAATTCTCTTCAAGAAATTCTCAAGGAAAATTGCCCTCATGTTTTAGATCCAGAGGGAAAAATAGAGGTTGAAAGAATCCTTTGATCACCTCCTGAAAAAGATCCCAAAAAGAAAACTCCTAGGAATATTATAGCCATGTTCCACAATTCCCAGATCAAGGAGAGAATATTACAAGCAGCCAGGAAGAAACAATTTCAATATTGTGGAAACACAATCAGAATAGCACAGGACCTGGCAGCTTCTACACTGAGGGATCAAAGGGCATGGAATATGATATTCCAGAGGGCAAAAGAACTGGGAATGAACCCAAGGGTCACCTGCCCAGCAAAACTGAGTATTTTGTTTCAGGGGAAAATATGGTCATTCAGTGGAATAGAGGACTTTCAAGCATTCTTGAGGAAAAAACCAGAGTTGGATAGAAAATTTGACATCCAGACACAAGAAGCAAGAGATGCCTGAGAAGGTAATCAGGGAAAAGAAATCAAAAGGAACTTATCAAAGTTGAGCTATTTACATTCCTATATGGAAAAACAATAACTGTGACTGATGAAACCTTTCTCAGTATGAAAATAATGGAAGAAGGATGTATGGCCATATGAATACATATGTGAATTTGTGTACCTATGTTTACAGTTATATATGGATAGAGGGCATAGGTTGAATTTGTTGGGAAGGGAGGATACTCAAGGGGTGAAATTATGAGATGAGAGAGGAAAGTGGCAAGAGGAGATGGGGAGAGACAAGGTAGGGTAAACTATCTCATGTAGAAGAAGCAAGGGGAAGTGGCTGCAGAGGAGGGGAAGAATATGAAGGCAAAAAGGCAAAACCACATTCTCACTGAATTTGGTTCAGGGAGAGAATGACATACATACTAAATGGGATATCTCAACCTGCAGCAGAATAGGGGGAAGGGGGATGAGAGGAGGGATGATGGATGGGAGGGCATCCTTGGGGGAGGGGAGGTTGGAAGTACCCACTATAGAAGAGGGACAGGATCATGTAGGGAATGGACCAGGTGGGGGGTGGGATGAGTGGGAGGGAATTATAAGCAGCCTTCTACAATATATCTACTATGATAATGTTTTGCATAGCTAGACATGTACAACATATACTGAATTACTTATCTTCCCAGAGGGAATGGGTGACAAGGGAGGAAGGGAATGGTTCTGAAATTTGAGGTCTTAAAATTAAATGTTTCAAATATATATAAATACTATTATTAATACTCTTTTGCTTGTAATGGGGAGATAAGATGTGCAGGCATTGGAACACAGAGATTCACCTTCCTCTAATGGAAAAGTCTAAGGGGGTATGGGAGAAGATATGGGAGAGAGCAGATTGGAGGAAGTGATATCTTGTGGGACTGCTATTCTGGGAGGGTGGGTAGGGGAAAAACGGGGGAAAAATTGTAACTCAAAATCTGGTGGAAATGAATGATGTAAAACAGAAGTTAATAAAGCATTTGTTTAAAAAAAAAAGAACTTAAACTCAGATCTCCTTAAGCCCTTGGGGGAGGCCTATTATTCACTGTGACAAGCTCTTCCTTTTCATATATGTTAAATATATACGCATATATGCATATACACAGAGACACATATTATATTTTATTGTAAATAAATGTATCATATATTTGTGTGTGTGTATACACATTCACACACACAGTTACAAATCCAGGAGGTAGAGTAAAACATTATTAATTTTGATTCCATTAATGCCAAATTTTCCTAATTAAACTCTGAAGCTTGCCCTTTTAACCCTATGTATGGTGCAGCTAATTGACACAGTGGATAAAATGCCAGGCCTGAAGTCAGAAAAATTTGAGTTCAAATCCAGCCTCAGACATTTACCCTGGGCAAGTCACTTAATCCATTTTCCTCAGTTTCCTCACTTGTAAAATGGAGTAATGATACCTCCTGCCTCCCAGAGTTGTTGTGAGGGTCAAATGAAATAATTGCAAATTATTTGGCACATATGAAGCACTATATAAATATTAGCTATTTTATTGATTATTATAATATGAGTAGGAAAAAAAAAGATTTATTTGGCAAATTCAGGCTTAGGAAAGGAAATACATGTTGAAAGACAACTATATGTGCTGTTTAAGCAGATTGTCCCCAAATGCTTTCAAGTGGTTCATAATTACTTATAAGGTGCTTCTGTAAGTATAAATCATATTCTTCTTTATTCCTTAAAGGTGCTTCCTTTCGGGTAGTATACACTCTGTTTGACCACTGAACTTGTATACATATAATCCTGCTGGTGGGGTAGGATGCCATAAAACTATGTGCATGTAGCTCTGCCTTTCATCAAACGGGAAGTGGGGTGCAGTGGCCAGCACTGACCAGTCATGGATGTGGGAGGGATCTAAGTGTAAATCCTGCCTCTGATGCTCCCTAGCTCTGTGTCCCTGGGTAAGTCACATAAATCCTCAGTCAGTCCATCTTTCCTTTGTTCTAAGAAAAGCAAAAGACAATCCTTGCTCTCAAGGGGATTACAGTCTAATGGGAGAAACAAGGTAACAGACAGATTGTATACAAACTAGCTATGTACAGGATAAATTGGAGATTATCAGCAGAGGGCTGATAGATCACTAGGTCTGGAATCAGGAAATCCCGAGTTGAAATGGGACCTGATATACTTACTATCAATGTATGACCTTTTGCAAGTCACTTAACTTGTTTCTTTTTTTTCCTATTATTTTTATTATTATTTTTCAAATGTTTATTAACTTCTGGTTTACATCATTCATTTCTGCCAGATTTTGAGTTACGAATTTTCTCCCTGTTTTTCCCCTACCCACTGTGCCAAAATAGCGGTCCCACAGGATATCTCCTTCTCCAGTCAGCTCTCTTCCATATCTTCCCCCATACCCCTTTCAACTTTTCCGGTAGGGCATGGTGGATCTCTATGCCCCAGTGCCTATATACCTTATTTCCCAATTACATGTAAAGTAGTATTAATAATAGTATATACATATTTTTAAACATTTGGTTTTAAAACTTTGAATTTCAGATTCATTCCCTTCCTCCCATGTTACCCACCCTTACTGGGAAGATAAGCAATTCAATATAGGTTGTACATGTGTAGCTAATGCAAAACATTACCATAGTAGATATATTGTAAAAGACTGACTATATTTCCCTCCATTCTATTCCACCCCTCACCTGCTCTATTCTCTACTTTGATCCTGTCCCTTTTCAAAGGTGGGTGCTTCCATCTTCTCTCCCCCAGCCTGCCCTCCCTTCCATCATCCCCTCTGTCATCCCCTTCCCCCTTACTCTCCTGTAGGGTAAGATACCCTATTTAGTCTGTATGTCATTCCCTCCCTTAGCCACATTCAATGAGAATAAGGTTGATCCATTCCCTTTTGCCTTCCTCTTCTTCCCCTCCATTGTAACTATTTTCCTTTGCCTCTTCTATATGAGGTAGTTTACCCCATTCTTTCTCTCCCCATCTCCTCTCATTATATTCCTGTTTCACCTCTTAATTTCATCTTTTAAATATCATCCCTTCCTATTAAATTGGTCCTGTGCCCTCTATGTATAACTGTAAACATAAATACACAATTCACATATGTATTTGTAAGCCCATTTGTCCTCTGATATAGACTATATATTTCCTTCAACTATTTTCATACTGAGAAAAGTTTCATCAGTTACAATTATCATTTTTCCATGTAGGAATGTAAATATTTCAACTTTGATAAGTTCCTTATGATTTCTTGTCCCTGTTTACCTTCTCATGCTACTCTTGCTTCTTGTATCTGGAATGTCAAATTTTCTATTCAACTCTGGTTTTTCATCAAGAATACTTGAAAGTCCTCTATTCAAACTGAATGACCATATTTTCCCCAGAAACATGAGATACTCAGTTTTGCTGGGTAGGTGATTCTTAGTTTTAATCCCAGCTCTTTGCCCTCTGGAATATCATATTCCATGCCCTTTTATCCCTCAGTGTAGAAGCTGCCGGGTCCTTGTGTTATTCTGATTGTGTTTCCACAATATTGAAATTGTTTCTTCCTGGCTGCTTGTAGTATTCTCCTTGATCTGGGGATTCTGGAACCTGGCTATAATATTCCTGGGAGCTTTCTTTTTGGGATCTTTTTCAGGAGGTGATCAGTGGATTCTTTCAACCTCTATTTTGCCCTCTGGATCTAAAACATCAGGGCAGTTTCCCTTGAGAATTTCTTGAAGGGTGATTTCTAGGTTCTTTCTTTGATCATGGCTTTCAGGTAGTCCAATAATTTTAAAATTATCTCTCCTGGATCTATTTTCCAGGTCAGTGTTTTTTCCCATGAGATATTTCACATTGTCTTCTATTCTTTCATTTGTTTGTATCTGTTTAACAGCATCTTCATTTCTCATAAAGTCATTAGCTTCCATTTGCTCCAGTCTAACTCTGAAAGAATGAATCTCCTCAGTGAGCTTTTGAGATTCTTTTTCCATCTGGCAAATTCGACTTTTAAGGCATTCTTCTCCTCATTGCCCTTTTGGGCCTCCTTTGCCATTTGAGTTAGTCTATTTTTGAAGGTGTTGTTTTCCTCAGTCAGGCTGTTGACCCTCATTTCATACTTTTCCTGCATCCTTCTCATTTCTCTTCCCAATTTTCCCTCCACTTGGTATCTGCTTTTAAGGTCCTCTATGGCCTGTAACCAGTTCGTAGTTTTCTCTTTGAAGCTTCTGGTGCAGGAGTTTTGCCTCACTGTCTTCCTCCTTATTCCATGCTTTGATCCTCTTCCCCCCAAAATATGAATCTAATGTTGCATTTTTCTGTTTATTTTGTTTCCTTTGCCTAAGAATATTGCCATTCAATTACTTGACTTTTGGGCTTGTTGCCACAGTAGGACTCTTCCACCAGCCATTGGAGCTTCTGTCCCAAATGCTGGGGTTTTCTCAACTGCCAGAGGTATTAGTTGGGTGCCCTCTCTGATCCCTCCCCATGCTCTGCCAAGCTTGGCACACATCCCACGACCTCCACCCCAGGCTGCAATCCAGATCCAAGAAGGGTAAAGCAATAGCAATTACCGCCCCCCCCCCCAGAACTGGTTGCCAGTCCCCCTACAGTCCACAGGCCAGGAGCTGAAGCTGCCACGTGGGGGAGGCTGTGATAGAAGTCTTTCAGTGGCTTCGCCCTGGAGGAAGAGTCTTCAGCGCACTCCCAACTACTTGATCCCAAAGTCCACCCTGCACTGCCCTCTCACTTTATCTTTAGCATCTATGGGTTGATAATTCTGGAAACCACTCCAGCTGCTGGTGATCTGAAGTCCCTCCAGCTGGTGGCTGGTCAGGCCCACCTAAGGATAAAAACTCTGGCCCAGGCAGGGCTGGGGTTGGCTCCCAGAGCTCTGCGCTGGCTGCTTCCTGCCGGCCTGCCAGGCTGTCCTCAGTGGGAGGTTAGCTTCTCTGTGTCATTTTGTGGGTTCTGTAGCTCCAAAGTTTGTTCAGAGTGTCTCACCTAAAAGAAAAAAAGTTTCGTGTATTAGGATGCAACTAAATGTTAACTGAATTCATTCTGGTTATTTTTGGAAATGTGAAAAGTGAAAAGTGTCACTCCTTATTTGATGCTAAAGATCAATCAGAATTTATTATACTATTTGGCACTAAGGCAAATTGGGAAAATACATAGATCTAAAAAGGACACAACTCAGTGGTGAACTTTGAGCTCTCCAGTAAAGGGGAGAGGGAACAAGGCACCTTGTGATCTCTTTCCAGAGTCCCACTCACTTTGACTGGCAAGTTCAAAGCTCTCACTTTCAAAAAAGTTTTTAAGGAGTGGACACAAATACTGGAGTAAAAGTTAGAACAGCTAAAAACATTTTAGCAAATTTTGTTAATGCCTCTCATTCCACATCAGATTATGGAGAGTGTTGAAGAATAATAGGGAGTTTGAGTTACCCTCCCCAACCTGGCAAAGGGTAGAGGCTTACTAATTATAATGATGGCCCCATTAACAACAGCCCTGGGTCCTTGGGCACCCTGAAGCCCACTCCTCTAGGCAAGTAGATTAACCTTTCCCTTCAAACCCCCAAGACCACAATCAGGCTCTGCAACTGTGGGGAGAAGAGAGAACCTCTGCACTTGATTAGCCCAATTTCCTATCAATAACTTTTGTATGTGATGATTTGGAAATGCAATTCAAGTCATTGTATACGGGATTCTTGAGCAGATGTCCAAGTCCTGAGACTTGTGAGTTGCTCCGAGTTCAAGTACTCGTTGAACTATGTCTGAGTCCAGACTTGTTGACTTGTTATTATCTGGGAGGGTGCAAAGTCCCCTTTGGACAGGTGTATTCTAGATTTCCCCTAAAAGAATATTTGGCAACCAGTATCAAGAAATATTGTTTTGTCTCCTACAAGCAGTCTGGGCATGCAGGAAGCAGCTTGGTGGTCAAGGTCGTTGCTAATATCTATGTTTAGCTGAGTGCATTTGTAAGAAAATGGGTGATCTTAAGTTCAATGTAAAACTTTCCACATAAAAACAAGAAAGATATAGAATCCGGAGTAGAAACAGCACTTCCAAGGTTCTCTGTCCCACACAACTTCCAAACTATGTAAAAAGGGACTCTGAACAACTTCTGGAGCCCCAGCACCCACAGAACTACACAGAGAAACTAACCTCCTGCTGAGAAGAACCCAGCAGCTCTGCAGGGAGCAGCCAGCACAGTGCTCTGAGAGCGGGCAGTATAGAGTGCTGGGAACCCACAGAGCAGCGCTCTGGGAGCTGAGCCCAGGCCCAAGTGAGCTGCAGTTTTAGCCCTAGGGTGGCTGGGCCAACAGCCGGCTGGAGGGACCCCAGAACACCAGCAGCTGTGGCGATTCCAGAATTATCAGCACAGATATGCCTACAACAAAGTGAGAGGTTAGTGCCCTATGGACTTTGGGACCAGTATTTGGGGAATGCCTCGGCTTCCTCTCCTGGGGGCAAAAAGCTGCTGAAGAAATGTGTCACAGAAGCTATTTTGCAGCGTCAGTGATGGCTCTAGCTCCTGGTCTACCAACTGTAGGGAGATCCAGCAATCAGTCTGGGGGTTAATCACTCTTGCTTTAAACTACCTGGATCTGGATTGTGGTCTGGGGGGGTGGGAAGTTTGGGGTAGGTATCCAATTTGCCAGAGTGGGTGGAGGCTTTACAGAGGCCACCCAACTGGCAGAAGTTGTGAAGACCCCATGTTTTGGACAGAAGCTCTCCTGTCTGGTAGCAGAGTCCTACTGTGGCAACAAGCCCCAAAATCAAGTAATTAAGTGGCAACACGCCTAGGCAAAAGAAACAAAATAAACAGAAAAATTCAACACTGGACTCCTATTTTAGGGGCAAAGAGGATCAAAGCATGGGGAAGGACTGTGAGGTCAGAACTCCTGCACCAAAAGCCCCAAATGAAAATACAAGCTGGCTACAGGCCATAGAGGACCTTAAGAAGCAGATAAGAGAAGTGGGGGGAAAATTGGGAAGAGAAATGATAAAGATGGAAGAAAAGTATGAAATGACAGTCAACAGCCTGACTGAGGAAAATAACACCTTAAAAAATAGACTAACTCAAATGGCAAAAGAGGCTCAGAAAGGCAATGAGGAGAAGAATGCCTTAAAAAGCTGAATTTGCCAGATGGAAAAAGAATCTCAAAAGCTCAATGAGGAGATTCATTCCCTCAGAGTTAGACTGGAGCAAATGGAAGCAAGTGACTTTATGAGAAATCAAGATGCTATTAAACAGATCCAAACAAATGAAAGAATAGAAGGCAATGTGAAATATCTCATGGGAAAAACCACTGACCTGGAAAATAGATCCAGGAGAGACAATTTAAAAATTATTGTTCTACCTGAAAGCCATGATCAAAGAAAGAACCTAGAAATCATTCTTCAAGAAATTCTCAAGGAAAATTGCCCTGATGTCTTAGACCCAGAGGGGGAAATAGAGGTTGAAAGAATTCACCTATCGCCTCCTGAAAAAGATCCCCAAAAGAAAACTCCTAGGAATATTATAGCCAGGTTCCAGAATTCCCAGATCAAGGAGAAAATACTACAAGCAGCCAGGAATAAACAGTTTCAATATCATGGAAACCCAATTAGAATAGTACAGGACCTGGCAGCTTCTACACTGAGGGACTGAAGGGTATGGAATATGATATTCCAGAGGGCAAAAGAGCTGGGATTGATGCCAAGGGTCACCTACCCAGCAAAACTGAGTATCTTGTTTCAGGGGAAAATATGGCCATTCAGTGGAATAGAGGACTTTCAAGCATTCTTGAGGAAAAAAACAGAGTTGAATAGAAAATTTGACATTCAGACACAAGAAGCAAGAGATGCCTGAGAAGGTAATCAAGGAAAAGAAATCAAAAGGAACTTATCAAAGTTGGACTATTTACATTCCTACGTGGAAAAAGAATAACTGTGTTTGATGAAACCTTTCTCATTATGAAAATAACTGAAGAAGTGTATATGGGCATATGTTTACAGGTATACATGGATAGAGGGCACAGGTTGAATTTGATGGGAAGGGATGATTCTTAAGGTGTGAAGTCAAGAGGTGAGAGAGGAGAGTGGCAAGAGGAGATGGGGGAGACAGGTTAGGGTAAATTATCTCATGTAGAAGGGCAAGGGGAAGTGGCTGCAGGGGAGGGGAATAATAGGAAGGCAAAAAGGCAAAACCATATTCTCATTGAAGTTGGCTCAAGGAGAGAATCACATACTAAATGGGATATCTCACCCTGCAGTTGAGTAGGGGAAAGGGGGATAAGAGGGGGGAGGATGGAGGGGAGGTTGGAAGTACCCACTATAGAAGAGGGACAGGATCAAAGTAGGGAATAGACCAGGTGGGAGGTGAGATGGATGGGAGGGAAATATAAGCAGTCTTTTACAATGTATCTACTATGGTAATGTTTTGCATAGCTATACATGTACAACATATACTGAATTGCTTATCTTCTCAGAGGGAGTGGGTGACAAGGGAGGAAGGGAATGGATCTGAAAATTGAAGTTTTAAAATTAAATGTTTCATAAGATGTCCAGGCATTGGTGCTCAGAGATTCACCTTGCCCTAATGGCAAAGTCGAAGGGGGTATGGGAGAAGATATGGGAGAGAGCAGATTGGATGAGGGGATATCTAGTGGGACTGCTATTCTGGGGTGGTGGGTAGGGGAAAATGGGGGAAAAATCGTAACTCAAAATGAATTATGTAAACCAGAAGTTAATAAAGCATTTGTTTGATAAGAAAAAAAGAAAGATATAGAATCAACTATACTACTCCATTAAACCATTACTGTTGCCTAACTATGCTCACCCAGCCCGACTCTTTTGTTGACCGTCCATTCTACAATGTCAGTTTTGGGCATGCATTCTTCCTGTTGTGATATGTTGCTTTGGTTGAAGGATATGAAGAAAAACCAGCTTCACACATATATGTAGTTGGAAAAGAGAAGAGTATTTTGATAGGCAAATAACATCTTAGCATTACTATGAATATAGTTTTTACCATAAAGGTCCCCTTGAAATTTGTAGACAAGGGTCTTACCACCACACTTTGGGAATCACTGCTGAGAATCACTAATAGGTCTCTATTAAGAGTTAGTAGAATTGATAGAAATTAAAATTTAATTAATAAACATGAAAAGAATGAATAGATAACATTATTGGGAATGCAGAATTCTCCTAGATTTCTTGAGACAGTAAACTTCAACACTCCAGTGGATACAGGATTTCCTAAGTATAGGGGCAACAACGCACAGCCCAAGAGATTCATGCTTTTCATTCTGTGTGATTCTTGTCCATATCCTTTGATAAGTCCTCCAGTCTCCAAACCTCTCTTAACATCAATTTAGTTTCCTCTCCTATAAAATAAGAGGGTTGGACTGGATGACCTTTCCAGCTTACAATCTATGTCCTACCATTCTACCTGCAATTTTGATTCCTCCTGGTTCTTGTTGTTCAGTAAAGAATAGAGTTAATGAATTACTTAAATTGCCTGTAGGGTGTAAGGGGAGTTCAGGAGGACTAGCACTTCTGGTGTGAGGGCTTGCCCCGCCCTTTTCATTCACCCTTGGTGTCCACCTTTCACCCAACTCTCACTTGTGTCTCCAAGAAGCTGTGGCACATGCAGAGGCAAAGCCCCCCTAAAACCTCATGGGCAGACCGGCTAAATCAGGTTAAGAGTGATGCCTAGACCAGGCCATCAGTGAGGTAGGGCAATGTCTACTCTAAGCATTTGAAGACTTCCTCTGGAGAAATGGGTGGATGAAAACCATTTGTTCCAATGGCCATGAAGTCAATGTTGGCACATTGGGTCCACTTTTCATCTATTTGTTGTTCTCCCAATTTCAGTTATAATTGTCTTAAGGATGAAAGAGCTTATTAGTTCTCATGCCAACTTTCCTGAATACTTTTTCCATCCCATGCTTTTCCTTGACTTATGAGGCAATACAGTTCATGATCTTCAGATATTTTCTCTAGTATTCACAATCAAGCTTACACTCTATTCTGTTGATTATTTAGGCTGAGTAGGTCATGAATTCTGCTTTCACAATTCTTATTTCTCTTTTAAACTGTTTGGGATAAAAGTAATTGAAATTAAGTTAAACTAATGTTCAACTTATTGTTAAGGCTTGTAAAAAAGGGGTCTTTAGCTCCCCAGCAAGCCGAAAGACCCCAAAGTGGATTTCTCAAGACTTCTTATAATTTAGGGAAAGTGGATAAGATAGAACAGCACACAGGCAGGACATATGATTAAGTCTTCTGGTTTCTATCAGTTGGAGGAATGAGATTTTCATCCTTGTTGCTAGAAAAACTTGATCCATTGTGTCCATCCATATCTTTGCAAGGACAGCTGGTGGTACAGAGATGACAGGTCTCCTTGGCATAAAGATAAAACAGTTATTTACAAAAAGACTGAACTTCTGCACTTCTGAACTTAACTCTGAGATAAAGAAACATTATGTAAGCACTTACGCAAAAGGTTAGGACAGAATAAAATCAGTTACAAAATGGAATCAATTTGATTTTCTCAGCATCTTCCTGCTTTTGGTATTGTGCTCTCTTGGGAATCCACAGGGTCCTCTGCCTCTTTGGGTAGCAATTCATTTTCCTTTTGTTTTTCTTTTTTTTCTTTTCTTTCTTTTCTTTCTTTTTTTTTTTTTTTTTTTTTTGCTTTTTGGAGAGGGGAAGGCAGGGCAATTGGGGTTAAGTGACTTGTCCAAGGTCACATAGCTAGTGTGTCATGTGTCTGAGGTCAGATTTTAACTCAGGTCTTCCTGACTCCAGGACCAGTGTACTATTCATTTCGCAATTTAGTTATCCCCTATTCATTTTTCTTCATCTTGAAATATTTAATCACAGATATCTGGGCTTGTTTAGCTGATCTGGAAGCCACACTCCCTTTTGTTATTGATATCTGTTTTTTTGGTTCCTCTGCTTAGGTTCAAGGTCATTGACCTTTTTTTTTTCCTCCCCCTAAGCCATCTTTCCATTTAGTTGCAACTTCTGGTTTTATTTACTGTGAGGTTCATTTATTTCCTGAATACATCAATCAGCTTTTTGGTCATTGGATGAAAGGTTAACTTTTAGTCTATCAACAGTTAACTTGATGCTTATAGGTGGCCTGTTGCTGTAGCATTAGAAATTATTCTCATCTCCACAAATAATTCTTTAAGCTAAACCAAAAGCAGAGATACAGATAAGTGTAGGATTTCAGGAATGCCACAAGTTTCTCCCAACTCCAGTTCATTCTCTGCCGTGCTGTCAGAGTGATCTTCCTAAAGTGCAAGTCTGACCATGTCACTCTTCTCAATAAACTGCAGTGACTCCCTATCTCCTCTAGGATCAAATAGAAAATTCTGGTCGGCATTCAAGGTCTGCCATAACCTGAGCCCCCTACTTTTCCAGTCTTCTCATACCTTATACAACAACCCCCATATTTTTTGATCCAGTGACCCTGGACTCTACCTCCCAACTCCAGGCATTTTCATTGATTGTTCTCAAGAAGGGAATGCTCTTTTGCTCATTTCTGCTTCCTAGCTTCCTTCAATTCCAATTTCCTTTAATCCAATTAACTAATGTGTTAATTGATACCTCTGATACCTATTTCCAATCCAGTCTATAGCTTGTTTGTACATAGTTACTTGCATGTTGTCTTTACCATTAAACTGTGAGCTCTTTCAGCACAGCAGGTATCTTTTTCCTTCTTTTGTAACCCCAGTCTTAGCACAGATTCTAGTACATAGTAGGTGCTAAATAAATGTTTATTGACTGGCTGAGTGGATAAGCATTTATTAAGTGCTAGATACTATTTTAAAAAGGTAGGGCTACAATGACAAAACTGAAATAGTCCCTGCCCTTGAGGAGTTTATATTCTATGTAGATTCTCTATGACGTCCCTTTCAAGGTCTAAATCTCTGCTGAAAAGTTCTATCTCATCATAATAGGGATCTCAGCTATTTTAGTGGTTCAGGTAAAAGAGAGAAGGCAGACTGTAGAGTAAGATGCAGTTCCACATCATAAGATGGTGTGACCTTGGTCAGAAGTAGAAGTTATGAATCTGTGATCACATGTGAAGCCTTTCCAGTGTGGCAGAGCTTCTGTTGTACTAGCATAGCCTTCAAGAATCTGGCTTCATCTCCATGCCTCAAAGAGACTTCTGAGTAGAACTTTGCTGTGTTGATAATTCCTAATCAATCTAGCTCATAGGGTTATTGTGGGTAAGGTGGGAAGGAGACACAGACCATATAAGATAATACATGTAAAGCTCTTGTAAAGTGCTATATAACCTCCTCCTCTTCCTCTTTCCCCCTTTTCTTCCTTCTCTGCTCTCTCATTCTCCTACCCATCCTTCTGTGCCCTTCCTCCTCATTCTCTTCCCCCTCTTCTTCCTCCTCCTCCTCTTCCTCTTCTTTTTTTCCTGTATGACATATCTGGGCCTCACTTTTGGAAATTACAATTTATATTGTAATTCTCTCTAATGAACACATGAAGGCACCATAGAGCTAGCTCTATGACTAGACAAGAAGATTATCTTCCATCTTTAAATCAAGCAACTAAAAGGGAGGAAATATATGAGGCTGGGCTATGACCCCAAAAGGATGGATCCTATAGCTGTTTTGCTCACGTTTTTCCCATTGGGTTAAATCTGGTGAATTGGGTTTTCCTTCCTGATAAATTGGCTTCTCCTCTCTTTAGGTCCCACTCTCTTCCCTTATATATTGAATTCAACAAACATTTACCATGGGCATCATATGTATAAAGCTCTGTATTGGGCCTTGAAGATAAAAACATACCTACAACACAGACGCCATGTTGATTATCTAAGTGAGGGGAAAATATGAGTACAAAAATAGCCATGCTATGAAGGAGGGACTGTAAGTGAGGTAGAATGAAGTCATGGCCTTGGAGTTGGGGAGACCTGGGTTCAAATTCCAGTTCTTCCATTTCCTTGCTGGATAAGTCACTTAACTTTTCTGACCATCAGTTTCCTCATTGGTTAAATGAGCAAGTTGGACTAGGTGGCTTGAAACTTATTAACCTAAAATAAGTTGGAAGAAATGGGTCAGGTAAGATGTTATGTGAAATCTGAAGAGAGACAGAAGCAGAGACAGAGACAGAATGTTTTCACTAAGGGCATCCAGGAAAGACTTGATGAACAAGGTGACTTCTCACTTGGAGCTTCAGCAAATGTAAGAAAGAAAGAGAAAAAGATAAGAAGAGGAAAAGATAGTAAGTCACTTCATCTGAGCAGCTATGTGGGCAGGATGCAATGTGCATGTAGAGGACTTTGAATGCCAATGTCTATTTTCTGTCCATTTTCTGTAGGACCCCAAAGATGGATGTGTTTTCACCCTCCTCCTGGTTGTAGTTAAGAGGCCATCAGGTGAGGCCATCAGGACTTTTCATACTCCTGAAGTCATTAGTCAATACCTTCCATCATTAAGGTCCCCAAGTAGACAAATTTCCCATTTTTTACATGTGAAAGCTCAGTGGACTGTCCCAAACTGTTGGTTTTTGCTATTTGACCCCTTCTACTCCTGGAGTGTTTTAATAGTATATGACAGATAGGGTTTGACTTTCTCTTATCCTGCTAGAGCAACTATTATCTCCTGAAAGTAATGGCAACTTTTTCTATTAATGCTATACTCAGATTGTGTATGGGATCTCTGCTTCAGAGTTTGCCCAGGATGCTGGGCTATCTTGATAACATGGCTGTGTAGAGAGATGTCCTACTGCAGTGGTTTTGCTAGATCTGACATATTTCTCTCTTGAACAGTAAGGAGGTCAAGTCAGTTTCTTTAAGGTTCAGTTTGAATATCCAAAGTAAAAAGGCTCTATCAACAAGCATTTATTTAATAAACATTTAGTAAGCTGTTACTATGTGCCAAGTACTGTGATTAGCACTGGAGAGACAAAATAAAATAAAAAGCAAAACCTGTCCCTGCCCTCAAGGACCTTACATTCTAGTAGTCACTTTCCATGTATATCTATTCTCTGTATAGTAAAACCTGGAAGAGTCCATTGCTTTAGAATGCTCAAACACTGTTGCATTTGCCTCATTCTCCCTTCTAGACATGATGCCCAGTAGTCTACTAGAGAATCCCAAGCAGTCTGCAGGACCTGTTCACAGCAGAATAGTATTTAAGGTTTTGTGTGGATCTTTCTTTATTCCAGTGCTTCACTCTTTTTTTATTTTTTTATTTTTATTTTTTTTTAAGCAATTGGGGTTAAGTAACTTGCTCAAGGTTACACGGCTAGTCATTATTTATGCATGGGTGCTCATTTTCTGAGGCCGGATCTGATCTCGGGTCATCCCAACTCCGAGGCCGGCTCTCTTACTCACTGCGCCACCTAGCCGCCCCTTTAGGGCAATTGGGGTTAAGTAACTTGCCCAAGGTTACACAGATAGGTTTTTGTTTGTGTGGATTAAGTGTCTGAGGCCGGCTCCGAACTCAGGTCCTTCTGACTCCAGGGCCAGCGCTCTATTCACTGCGCCACCTAGCCGCCCCAGTGCTTCACTCTTTTAATGGTGCAGAAGCCATTTTTATAGCTTTCCCTTATACTACAGAGTGATATATATATATATATATATATATATATATATATATATATATATATATATACATATATATATGTATATATATATATGATGTATAATTGACCTGAAGTGTATTTTAAAGAGAAAGAAATTGTTTACACAGGAATTTGTGAGAACCCAGAGTTTTCATTCTAGTAAACAAATCCCATTTTGGAGTGCGACTGGAGGATGCTCTTGAATGGAGAAGAGAAGAGGTCTTGGCAGAAGGCAGATGGGCAGTGTCTCACAGTAGATAACCCAGGATGGAACTCTATAGTGAGATTCTGTGGCAGAAGTGCTGGTTAATTTGATGTAGATTAGCTAGCTGGGACTAAGTTACCTGAGGAAGGTAACTTAGATGGGAGGTACCACAAGGAGTGTGGTATAAGGCTGAAGGCAAGAAAAATGACATGATAATCTTGACCCAAACAGAGAGAAAAAGATAGTGAGCCTCAGCCCAAAATTTAACTGAGAGAATTAAAAGATAATTTAAAAAAATTTTAACCATATTATACATATGACTCAATATTCTCTATCATTTTGAACAATTCATCTTAATGTGTTTCTTCCTTGTTATTAAATAATTATGCCCTAATTTGCATAGGTGCCTTATGGTTTACAATATGTTTTTGCATATGTCATCTCATTTAATCATTCCCCACCCCCACTCCTGCAAATAAAAGCTAACCCTGTGATATAGTTTAGCACAGATTT
This sequence comes from Gymnobelideus leadbeateri, assembly GCA_011680675.1. NCBI lineage: Eukaryota > Metazoa > Chordata > Mammalia > Diprotodontia > Petauridae > Gymnobelideus > Gymnobelideus leadbeateri. The sequence goes on along the minus strand of WOXC01000732.1, from coordinate 263,638 downwards.
GATGGAAGTTAGACAGCTAGTAAGTGGGGGGCTTAGCCTATAACCTACCTAGGTCCAGGAGCCGAGTCTAGAACTATTGAGTCTAAGTTCAATGCATTTTCCACTATGTCATTTCACCTTGTTAAATAAGATATCCATCATTCCTTTTTCACAATGTCAGTCAATAAACATTTATTAAGCTCCTTCTGTGTACCAGGCAATGTGATAAGACACAATGGTTTTTAAAGGCTCATTGAGACAACATCTTTGAGTTCTTAAACCTCTTCTCCAAGATTACTTTCTGTATGTTTTCTTAGTGCTTTATGTATCACTATACGTGTGTGTAGATATGTATCTCTCTCTCTCTATTTTTTTCTATCTATGTATCTATCTATATATGTTGTCTCTCCCATTAGTATGTAAGCTGGATAGGGACTGTTTTGCTTTGTGTTTGTAAACACAGTGCCTGGTATACAGTAGGTGTTGAATAAATGATTGTTAATTGAATGCTTGTCTGAAAAGAGGTAGAGGGGCAGCTAAGTGGCACAGTGAATAAAACACCAGCCCTGGAGTCAGGAGGACCTGATTTGAAATCTGGTCTCAGACACTTAACACTTACTAGCTGTGTGACCTTGGGCAAGTCACTTACTCCCAATTGCCCTGCCTTTTTCCCCCCCTCCAAAAAGAACCCCCCCAAAAAAAGTAAAAATTGTGTGACTACAATAATGATAATAATAGTTCACACTTAAATAGGGCTTTAAAAGTTTGCAAAGTACTTTACATGTTATCTCATTTAACCATCACTACAATCCTTTGAAACAGATATTATTCTAACCATTTTACAGATGAGAAAACTGAAGCTGACAGCTGTTAAGTAGCTGGGTTACACTGCTAGTAAGTCCCTGAGTTGTAGTTGTAAATCACATTTTCCAGATACCTTGTCCACTCCACTGGTCCATCCTGCTTTTCAATATGGTTCAAAATAGAAAAATGAAGGCCTATGGGAGGCCCCTCAAAGTACAAACAATCAAGAAATGTTCTCTAACTTCTCATAATTTTACACACTCTTTAGCCAATTCCAAGAGAGGAGTGGACAATCAGGCCTTTGTGGACATCATACGAAGCTGGGGTATTCTGAAAGACAAAGGGTCTAGGGACAATGATACTAACTGCTAGAATATATGTCTCTCCTATCTCTGGTAGGCATTGATGACCTTCATTTAGTTATGTTAGTAATGAACCAACCACATTTTCATACTGAAACTATCACAACCATATCAGAGTTATTTTTCTTGGCAATGTATAAAAGGCCATTCATAAATATTAACCAAACTGTTGCTGTCTGAATGTGGCCAGTGTAGTAGGCAGAGGCTGCAGAGTGTCAGTAAATGAAATCACCAAGGAGAACAGAACCATAGGGAATACTTACATCTCAAGGATGGAGAAGGAGGGGGTCTCATCACGAAGAGACAAAGAATGGGCAGAGAGTTGAAGTGGCCACAGTAGTATGGTGTCCTGGAGGACAGGGCAGAGAATATCAAGCAGAAGAAGTGATCATTCCTGTCTGAGTTTTCTAGAAAATCACCGAGGATGAGGACTGATAAAAGACTTTGGTGTTTAGATGCCTCAGCCTGATTAGTGACTGGTGAGGAAACAGCTCCAGTAGAATGTAGGAACAGATAGCAGGCAACTGGGTGGCACAATAGATAAATCCTGGGCCTAGAATCAAGAAGATCTAACTGAGTTCAAATCCAGCCTGAGACACTTACTATCTGTATGACCCTAGGCAAGTCACTTAACCTTGTTTGCCTCAGTTTCCCCATCTGTAAAATGAGCTGGACAAGGAAATGGCAAACTACTTCAGTATCTTTGCCAGGAAAACCCCAACTGGGGTAATGAAAAGTCAAACATGTCTGAAAAATGACTGAATAGCAACAACAAAGGAATGGATAGCAGACTGAAGGGGTTGAAGAGTCACTGGCTGGTGAGGAAGTATAGATAGTAGACACAGGTGGCTCACTAGAGGGCAAGAAATAGGAACGCGCATTTATTAAACACCTACTATTTGCCAGGCACTGTGCTAAGCACTTTGTAAGTTTATTTCATTTGATGCTCACACCAATCCTGAGAGGTAGGTGCTATTAGTATCTCCATATTACAGATGGGGAAACTAAGGCAGAGAAGTTAAGTGACTTGCCCAGAGTCACACAGCTAGTAAGTGTCTCAGACCAAATTTGAATTCAGGTCTTCCTTACTCTAAGTTCAATATTCTGTGCCACCTAACTGCCTCTATTAGAGACTGTTAGAGTGGCAACAAAGTACTAGTCTCATACTGAAAGAGAGCTTGGAGAAGGGGACAGAGCTCTACACTTGGAATCTGGAGAGCCTCACTTTGAATCCTACTTCAGACATTTACTAACTGTGTGATCCTGGGCAAGTCATGATCTTAGGGCTGGGGCTCAAGAATCCCATCATTGTCAACAATCAACAATTATTGATATTATTACTGAAAAGCAGACTGGATTGAGACTATAGTTTTAAACTCGAATTCTTCTTTAATCAATGACTTTTTGCGTGTTCTTTTAACTTTTGTCGTGTCATAAATATGTCATGAGTCTTTTGATCCTGTTTCCACGTTTTGTGGTATTGGAAAAAAAAGAAACACCATAATCTTATTGCACATTGAAATGGTCCTGGGGCTTTCTAAAGATGTGGACTGACAAATAAACACCATGGAAACACTTTTCAGCCCAGGTCCTCTAAAAGACGAGTTATACAATGACATTTTGGTCACTAAGAACCCTGGGGAAATTACTATGCAAAATCAGAATCACAGCACACTGGAATTCAAAGGTCCTTCAGAAGCCAGGAAATCAAATCTCTATCTGGATAAGAATCTATAACATACCTGGTAAGTGCTCACCTAATTTTTACCTGAACATCTCCAGGGAGGGGGAGCCCACTATCCCCAGAAAGCATCCTATTGCTTTTTAGGATTGCTCCTATTTTAAAGAAGCTTTTGTCCCTGATTACCAAGCTGAACTCTCTCTTCTTGCAACTTCTACCCATCGATCCTGAATTCTTCCTTTTCATATTAGTCCAGACAACTTTAATTCCTCCCTCTGTCTCCTTTTTTTTTCTTTTCACCCCTTCAAATACCAAGAGACATCTATCACCAAGCATCTTGGTCTTCTTCTGCAGGCTAAATGTCAACAATTTCTTTAATTGATACTCATATGGCATGATCTTCAGACTGTTTACTGTCCTGGTCACTCTTCTCTGATCCCCATAATGGTTTCTTTTAGATAGCCTCATATTGAAAGGATCATTGATTTAAAGTTGGGAGGGACCTTAGGGGCCATCTAGATCTCTCAAGTTCTAGACTTTTACACTGTAGTCCTCTTTCTGTACTCTTAGAGCTTAACACAGTATCTGGCATGCTGTGGAGGGCTTAATGAATTACTGACTAACTGTAGAACAGGGACTGCCTTGCATCGTTAATGGGAGTTTCCTCATTAGAAGTTCTCTGTACCAACAAAATTATATTTATGGTCTCTTTACCAATAAAATTATATTTATAGTCCAAAAAATGAATATATATTTCTTTCTAGGAAGAATGAGCACATATATGTCTGTGCTCAGTTGCTTAGGTCAGTTTAAGCCAATAAAACCAACATTATATACTTAATAGATGAAACAATTATTATTATCTATAGAATTTAAAATACCTAAATATTTCAGGAAATCTTCATAGAGTTAGGGTCCAGCAAATATCCTAAATCAAGAACTATTGCTCTTAGCTTTTATTTTGTTACAAAACACAATATGTCCAGAAACCCTGACTTTCAGAAATGATGAGATACTTTAAAATATTCTCCAAAGACAAAAATAAAATCTTATTACATTATTATTATTTAATATATAACATATTATGTAATATACCCCTACTTCTGAGTAACTACTGTACTTTTGATCTTGTACATAAAAAATCCTCCCTATAATCATTGTAAACTTACATTTTTTAAATGACCATATTTCACCTATGAGCAGATATGGGATTCAATACAACTTCCATTCAAAGCACCAATAAAAGCAATTCTAATTAGATTTGTGGAAATTACTCCTCATATTAAAATGCATCATTGTGTAGAAGATAGTCTTGGAGGCAGGAGTCAAGTCTTGGTTCTGACAGATAATAGCTGGGTAAGCAATAGACAACATGCTTAACCCTTCAGTGCCTTAGTCAGACTCTCAAAGACTGCAAATCAGTCACAATCTCAAACAAGGGATATAATTTTCATTTGGAGGGGAAGGGGTCTCCCCTCCCACCCACCCCCATGATTATGGTAATGAAATTACAGATCTGGACAAAAAAATTGTAAAAACAATAAGAAAAATCCCTTTATGTATATTTTTATTTTTGCTTTGCATATATTATTTCATTTGATACTGGATACCCTGTAATAGAAAGAACGCTGACTCTGGAGTTGCAGGGCACAGTTTCAAGTCTTATGTCTGACATCTGTCCCCTGTGCCATTTTGGGAAAGTCACTTAGCTTCTCTGAGTCTCTGTTTCCTCATCTGTAATATGAAGGGGTTGGATTAGGTGGACCCTAAAGAACCATCTGGGTCTAGATCTATGATCATTTCTCTGATTATTTTTGTTTTAACATAGTATGGTTGAAACTCTTTAAAATGCCCCTCTAGGAAGAATGGGCAGCAAGGTGGCTCAGTGGGTAGAGTGCTGGGCCTGGAGTCAGGAAGATTCCTTTTCATGAGTTCAAGTCTTTCTTTACTAGCTGTGTGACACTGGGAAAGTCACTTAACCCTGTTTGCCTCAGTTTCTTCACCTGTAAATTGAGCTAGAGAAGGAAATGGCAAACCACTCCAGTATCTTTGCCAAGAAAAAAACAAAAAAACAAAATGGGGTCACAGAGAGTCAGATACAATTGAAACTACTGAACAAACTAGAAAGATTGTAAACTTCCTAAAAGGAGGTTCTGTTTCACTTTGTCTATAAAATCCCCATCAACCAGCAGGGTGCTCTGGGACATAATAGGGGCTCAATAAATATTTGCTGAGTGATTGTTAACAGCAGAATATGGCAAGCACCAATCTTAAAAGCCCACTCAGGCTCTAAAAATGCAATTCAATTAAATTTAAATATAGATTTGATTACATTCAATAAACATTTATTAAGTGCCTAATAGGTACCAGGGATTGTGTTAGGAGGTTGGGAAGACAGAGGACAATCCCTGCTCACAAGGAACTACATTTTATAATGGAGAATATAACATTTATTTGGTTCAGGGATGTCTAGCTGGAAGGGCCCCTGAAGGCCATCTGGTCTGAATCCTCTCCTTTTATTAAGGACAATGTTGACTCCTAGAGAAGTTAAGTGATTTGCCAAAGGAGTAAATGGTAAAGCTGAGATTTGAACCTGAATCTTTAACTCCAAACTCAGCCCCATTAGATAGCTAGAGGATCTAGAGAACAGTGTATCAGTCCTTTATTATATAGAGCTATTATGGGTTGGGTGACATGATTTGTCTTGCAGCATCACAGAAACCATTTAGAGGACTATGGTTCTACAGTATTATTCCTTATAAACAATGAATAAGCATTTCTATGGGCACTAGAGAAGTAGGACCAGAATATAAGAGGATAGAAATAGGTGACAAAAATATTCCACCATCCTCCCTAGCTCTCTAGTCCAGAATTTCCTGTCTTATATCCCCTTCTTCTGTATTTTCTGAGAGCTCCGCCTAGCAAACTACTGATTTATATTTATTCACAGCTGCTGAAAGCTCACTGTTATCTCAGCTAGCTGGAAACAGACCAAGGTTTTTGTCTTTTTTGTGTTTTTTGTTTGTTTGTTTGTTTTGCTTTTTGGAGGGCAATTGGGTTTAAGTGACTTGCCCAAGGTCACACAGCTAGTTTTGTGTTACGTGTCTGAGGCTGGATTTTAACTCGGATCCTCCTGAATCCAGGGCCAGTGCTCTATTCACTGCACCACCTAACCACCCCAACAGACCAATTTTTTTAAAGGTGGTTCAGTAATCTAAATATGAATACTGCAAACTCAGCTAGATACCCAGAATTAAGTACAAATGAGGCAGAGGCAAGATGGTGGAGTAGAAACAGAACTTCCCTGAAGCTCCAGCTTCTACCTCCTCCAAATCATGTAAAAGGTGACTCTGAACAAACTTTGGAGCTACAGAACCCACAATATGACACAGGAAAGCTAACCTCTCGCTGAGGACAGCCTGGGAGGCTGGAAGGAAGCAGCCAGTGAAGCACTCTGGGAGCCAACCCAACCCCTCCTTCCCCCCCCCTCCCCAGCCTGAGGATTTAGCCTCAGGGTGGCCACAACCAGGCACAGGCTAGAGTGACTTCAGAGCACCAGCAGCTGTGGCAGTCTCCAGAATTATCAACACGTAGATGCTAAGGACAAAGTGAGAGGTCAGTGTAATGTGGACTTTGGGATCCAGGAGTTCCATAGTGTGGTTCAGCCTTTATCCCCTGGAGGGAGAAGCTGCTGAGGCACTGCAGCCATGCAGCTGCTGCCAAGTGGCAGCTTCAGCTCCTGGCCTGCAGACTGTAGGGGGACCAAGGGATCAGTCTGAGAGGTAATCACTCTTGCTTTAACCTGCTTGGATCTGGATTTTGGTCTAAGGTGCAGGTCCTGGGGTGTATGACCAGCTTGCCAGAGCATGTGGAGGTTTCAGAGAGGGGACCCAACTAATTGCTTTTGCAGCTGAGAAAACCCCAGATATTTGGGACACAGCTCCCCTGTCTGGTAGCAGAGTCCTACTGTGGCAAAAGGCTCAAAAATCAAGTAATTGAGTGGCAACATGATCAAGCAAAGGAAGCAAAGCAAGCATAGCAATTTGACTTTACACTCCTATTTTGGGGACAAAAAGGATCAAAGCATGGAACAGAAGGAAGACAGTAAAGTCAGAAACCCTGCACCAAAAGCTTCCAAGAAAAATACGAGCTGGTTACAGGCCATAGAGGACCTTAAGAAGGATTTTGAAAACCAAATAAGAGAAGTGGGGGAAAAACTGGGAATAGAAATGAGAAGGATGCAAGAAAATTATGAAATGAGAGTCAACAGCCTGACTGAGGAAAATAACACCTTAAAAAATAGAATAACTCAAATGGCAAAAGAGGCTCAAAGAGCCAATGAGAAGAAGAATGCCTTAAAAAGCTGACTTTGCCAGATGGAAAAAGAATCTCAGAAGCTCACTGAAGAGATTCATTCCTTCAGAGTTAGACTGGAGCAAATGAAAGCTAGTGACTTTATGAGAAATCAAGATTCTATTAAACAGATCCAAACAAATGAAAGAATAGAAGGCAATGTGAAATATCTCATGGGAAAAACCACTGACCTGGAAAATAGATCCAGGAGAGACAATTTAAAAATTATTGTTCTACCTGAAAGCCATGATCAAAGAAAGAACCTAGAAATCATCCTTCAAGAAATTCTCAAGGAAAATTGTCCTGATGTTTTAGAACCAGAGGGCAAAATAGAGGTTGAAAGAATCCTCTGATCACCTCCTGAAAAAGATCCCAAAAAGAAAACTCCTAGGAATATTATAGCCAGGTTCCAAAATTCCCAGATCAAAGATAAAATATTACAAGCAGCCAGGAAGAAACAATTTCAATATTGTGGAAATACAATCAGGATAACTTAGTACCTGGCAGCTTCTACACTGAGGGATCAAGGGCTTGGATTATGATATTCCAGAGGTCAAAGGAGCTGGAATTAAAACCAAGAATCACCTACCCAGCAAAACTGAGTATCATGTTTCAGGGGAAAATATGGTCATTCAATGGAACAGAGCACTTTCAAGTATTCTTGATGAAAAAACCAGAATTGAATAGAAAATTTGACATTCAGATACAAGAAGCAAGAGAAGCATGAGAAGGTAAACAGGCAAAAGAAATCATAAGGAACTTATCAAAGGTAAACTATTTACATTCCTACATGGAAAAATGATAATTGTAACTTATGAAACTTTTCTCAGTATGAGAATAGTTGAAGGGAATATAAATGTGTATATGTATACATGCATATATATGTCTATATAGGATGGTAAATGGGTATATGAATACATATGTGAGTGTGTATACATATATATGTACAGGTATACATAGATAGAGGGCCCAGGACCAATTTTATAAGAAGGGATGAAATATAATATAAATAATAAATAATATAATATAAATAATAAATAATATAATATAAAAGGATGAAATATAATATAAAAGGTGAAATTAAGAGGTGAGAGAGGAATATACTGAGAGGAAATGGGGAGAGATAGAATAGGGTAGACTATCTAATATAGAAGAGGCAAGGGAAAATGGTTACAATGGAGAGGAAAAACAGGAAGGAAAAAGGGAATAGGTCAACTTTATTCTCATTGAATTTGGCTTAGGGAGGGAATGACATACACACTAAATAGGGTATCTCACCCTACAGGAGAGTAGGGGGGAAGAGGATGAGAGGGGGGATGATGGAAAGGAGGGCAGGCTGGGGTGGAGGGAAGTTGGCAGCATCCACTTTTGAAAAGGGACAGGATCAAAGTAGAAAATAGAACAAGTGGGAGGTGGGATAGGAGGGAGAGAAATGCAATCAGTCTTTTACAATATTTCTACTATGGTAACGTTTTGCATATATACTGAATTACTTATCTTCCCAGTAAGGGTGGGTGACAAGGGAGGAAGGGAATGAATCTGGAATTCAAAGTTTTAAATTAAGTATTTTATATATATATACTATTATTAATATTATTTTGCATGTAACTGGGAAATAAGACATACAGCACATACAGAGGAGGTATGGCGGAAGATATGGGAGAGAGCAGATTGGAGGAGAGGATATCCAGTGGGATTGATATTTTGGGGTGGGGGGTAAGGGAAAAATGGGGAGAAAATTTGTAACTCAAAATCTTGCAGAAATGAATGATATAAACTAAAAGTTAATATAGCATTTGATAAAGTAAAAAAATAATTAAGTGCAACTTTGATGACCTCTATCACCAATTCTGGGGGCTAAGCATTGGGCACAGGAAGCTTATATTTATGGACTGAGGCCTCTTCTCCTTCCTCCCAAGTTGGGTTAACCAATCAGGGAGGAGTGGAAGGAAGAAGGGAAATAGCATGCAATAAATAAGACTACCTCCAGAATAATTTGGAAACACTGGAACAATTTTATATGATTGAGTATGGCTTCCACATGAGGAAAGTCCATAGAGCTTCTGCCCTGACCTGATGCAAGTAAAAGTTTCCTGGGTCTCAAATTCAACACAAACTTCCCAGGGCAGCCAAAGATCTCAGAGGCTTTCTGAACCCTTTTTTTTTTTTCTTTTTGGAGGGCAATTGGGGTTAAGTGACTTGCCCAATATCACATGGTTAGTTTTTGTGTTAAGTGTCTGAGGCCGGAATCGAACCCAGGTCCTCCTGACTCCAGGGCCTGTGCTCTGTTCACTGTGCCACCTAGCCACCCCCTTTCTGAACCTTTTTAGATTACTGGTAGGTATATCTTACCACATGGAAATGTTGAATATAGACAACAATATGAAAATCACAGCACAGGATTTGGGAATATCTAGTAATTGTTCATTTGCTTTCATTCATTTATTTAGCAAATGTTAACTAAGCATCCACTTTGGGCAAAGTACTGAGTTAGGCACTTGTGGGAAGGGGGGGGGGGTGATACCAAAAAGAAAAATACAGAATCTCATAGTTAATGATCTTATAATCTGGTTGGGAGGTGAAGTACACATACACACACACACACACACACACACACACACACAATAACAGTACAAAAATTAAATATCAATTTGAAACAAAAATATTAGAGTTATGGCAAAGCAATGTCCTGAAGGATGAGACAGGTTATTGAGGGAAGGCTTCATGAAGAGTATGGGACTTGAAATGGGTCTTAAAAGATACGTAGGGTTCAGATAGATAGAAAAGAGATAGGAAGGCATTCTGGGAGTGCGCAGGATGGAGTGTAGGGAAGAGAGATTAAAGGGAGAAGGTAAAGGGAACAAGCTTTGATTAAGCCCTAGTATATGTGAGAGAGGCACTGTGTTACTGTTATTATCTTATGTGAGGTTCATAACAACCCTAGGATGTAAGTGCTATTATTATCCTCATTTTATAGTTGAGGAAATTAAAGCAGTGATTTGCCCAGGGTCACATTGCTAAGAAGTGTCTGAAGCTAATTCTTCCTGAAGTCAAGTCTTCCTGATTTCAGGTCTAGTACTCTATCTCCCATGCCACCTGGCTACCTAAAGTCCACAAGATAAATTAGGAGATTATTGAAGTGATTAGGACAGAATGAGGAAAGTCTGGATGAACTAGGATGGAATTGATTGCATAAAAGAAATGATGCTTTCAGGAGACATTATGAAGGAAGGACTCATATCCCCTGGAGACTTATTAGATTTGGAAGTTAAACAAAAGGGAGGAGTCATGTTTGACACCTAGACTTTATTTAAGCCTGAACAAAAAGGAGAACTATGGTACAATTGCTATGTCAGATGAAGAGAAATCAGGAAGTGTTTGGGCTATAAAGATGAAATTTAGTCTAAATTCCTTGAGTTGGGAGTGATGACAGGACATTGATATGGAAATGTGCAAATGGTGCCATAGAAGAGAAATAAATCAGAGATTGACATGGGAGTCATTGGGAGAAAGAGGACAGTTGAAACCATGCTTCTAAGAAAGGATAAGCTATTTTAAAGCTGAAGACTGAAGCTTGGGGAACATCTATAAGTAAGGGGCAACAGAGGGAGACAAGAAAGTAAAATAAGCAGGAAAATGGTCAGAGATATGGAAGGAGGACCCGAGAAGAGCTATGGAAGTGAAGAGATTTATTTTGCATTTTGTAATTCTCTTTTGGTTTTTATATCACTTTTATTGTGAAATATATTCCTTGCCTACCCAGTGAGCTGTTTCTGTAACAAAGAATAAGAACAGAAAGAGAAAAAAATAGTTCAGTTAACTAAGAAACATCAGCTGAATCTGACAGATTATGTAATCTTCTGCTCTCATAGTGTCCTCCTTCTGCAAGAAAAAGTAGGGAAGTGAATATTCTAATATCTTCCCTGAGGCCAATTAATCATCCTAATTCCACATTATTCAGTTTCTGTTGTTATTTGTTATTATTGTTATTTCCATATAGTCAGTGGGTATGTTGTTTTCCTGGTACTTTTGACTTTACTTTGTATCTTTCTATAAAAGTCTTCTAGTCCCTCTCCAAATTCTTTGCATTCATCACTTCTTATAGCATAGTTTCATTCAGATACCACAATTTCTTTAGAATTCCCCTCAGTTGATGGGAACCTACTTTCTTTCTTATTCTTTGCTACTTTTAGTGTTGCCATGAATCTTTGGGAGGTTTCTGTCTTTGACCTCCTCAAGGGGTATATTTTCTAGTAATGGGATTTTTAGGTCAAAGATTATGGTCATTTTAATCACTTTTTTAGCCTAATTTTAACATATTCCAAATCAATTGCCAAATCTTGCTATCTCTACACAATGCCTCTCACAAAGCTATCTTAGGATTCATAGATAGTTCACTTCAGCTGCCTCATCACCTGTTTGTATAGACTATTGCAAAAGCCTCTTGATTGATCTTTCAAGACTCATTGTTCCAATCCATACTCCACACAAAGGCCCAAGTGATATTTCTTTTTGTTTTTTTTTTTTTGCAACTTTTTGAAGGGGGCAGGGCAGGGCAATTGGGGTTAAGTGACTTGCCCAAGGTCACAGGGCTAATAAGTGTGTCAAGTGTCTGAAGCAGGATTGGAACTCAGGTCCTCCTTACTCCAGGGCCAGTGCTCTATTCACTGTGCCAGCTAGCCACCCCCCAAGTGAAATTTCTAAAGCTCAAGTCTCAACATGCCCCTCTCATACTCAGTAAATTCCAATGGCTCCCAATTACTTTTAGGATTAAACACAAACCTTTTGGATGGTTTTTAAAGTCTTAAGCAGTCTTTCCAACTTCAGGCCATTTCCCATGTCTGAATTTCACCCCCTCCCACTTCCATCTCCGAAAATTCCTCACTGCTTTCAAGACTCAGCTCAAGTATTAGCTTCTACAAATAACACCAATTTCCCCATTTTGATTTATGTGGGAGTATACAACCCACTTTCCCCATGGATCACTTATCTGTAAGCCAAATCTATAAGGTTTTTCACATAGTCATAATCAGAATTTCTTAAGTCAGGTTACCAGATCAAACTATTTAGAGGGCTCATGATAGATAATTTTGAGAAGAGTCACTAAAGAAACCAAGAGAAAAACATAAATTAACATCAAGTCTCCTTGTATCCTAGTCACCCACTCCCAATGTCCCTTTAATCTGCACCTTTGAGTCCCAGATGTGCCAGGTAGCCATCTGGTCCCTGAATTTCTTCTCTTGTACATTTTGAAATTGGCTTTCATTCTTGGGGCAGCTGGGAAGGGACCTCTGCTTCTCTGGTTTCAAATCATTTAATAGAAGCTCTTAAATAATTCTGCTAAAATCTGCTAGTAACAAGACTTAATACAATTAAGCACAATCTCTCAAATTTGGTTCTCCACTCATAAAACTTCAGAGAATTTCAGGTTATTTTTTTTTATATTCCACTTCTGCTTTCTGTTTTTACTTAAACCCTCTACCTGATAGAAGAATCTTAAAAAATATATATTCATGGGTAGGATAGGTGGTATAGTGAATAGAGCACTGGCCTTGGAATCAGGAGGACCTGAGTTCAAATTCAGCCTTAGACACTTAACACTTACTAGCTGTGTGACCTTAGGCAAGTCACTTAACCCCAAATGCCTTGCATTCTCCCTCCAAAAAGGAAAAAAAATTCATGAGGGTATAACTTGTAAAATGAACTCTTCTGTCTTTTAAAATTATCAGATACTTTGAAAATAGAAAAATAGGGGCAGCTAGGTGGCACAGTGAGTAGAGCGCTGGCCCTGGAGTCAGAAGGACCTGAGTTCGGATCCGGCCTCAGACACTTAACACACACAAACAAAAAAAAACCTAGCCATGTGACCTTGGGCAAGTTACTTAACCCCAATTGCCCTCCAAAAAAAAAAATAGAAAAATAATTTTACTTTCTTTGTAATTACAAATACAATTGTATATGTAAAACCTTTAATCCAATTTTGAAAACTTATTTTGGGATCTTTTTCAGGAGGTGATCGGTGGATTCTTTCAACCTCTATTTTGCCCTCTGAATCTAAAACATCAGGGCAGTTTTCCTTGAGAATTTCTTGAAGGGTGATTTCTAGGTTCTTTCTTTGATCATGGCTTTCAGGTAGTCCAATAATTTTTAAATTGTCTCTCCTGGATCTATTTTCAGGTCAGTGGTTTTTCCCATGAGATATTTCACATTGCCTTCTAATCTTTCATTTGTTTGGATCTGCTTAACAGCATCTTGATTTCTCATAAAGTCATTAGCTTCCAGTTGCTCCAGTCTAACTCTGAAGGAATGAATCTCATCAGTGAACTTTTGAGATTCTTTTTCCATCTGGCAAATTCGACTTTTTAAGGCATTCTTCTCCTCATTGCCCTTTTGGGCCTCCTTTACCATTTGAGTTAGTCTGTTTTTTAAGGTGTTGTTTTCCTCAGTCAGGCTGTTGACCCTCATTTCATACTTTTCCTGCATCCTTCTCATTTCTCTTTCCAATTTTTCCTCCACTTCTCTTATTTGATTTTTAAAGTCCTTCTTAAGGTCCTCTATGGCCTGCAACCCACTCATGTTTTCCCCTGGGGCTTTTGGAGCAGGACTTCTGAGCTCAAAGTCCTTTTCCCACTCTATGCCCCCAAAATAGGAGTCTAGGGTTACATTTTTCTGTTTCCTTTGCCTTGGCATGTTGTCACTTAATTGCTTGACTTTTGGGCTTGTTGCCACAGTATGGCTTTAAGGCCAGATAGAGGAATTTTCGTCCTGAACGTGTGGGGGGCAACTTCCGTTTCTGGCAAGCTGTAAACCCACCCACGACTTCTACCCTAGATCACAATCCAGATCCAGGGGGGTTAAAACAAGAGCGATTACCCCCCAAGACTGATCGCTGGATCTCCCTACAATTTGCAGGCCGGGAGCTGGAGCTGCCTCTGAAAACTACAAAATGGCATTTGTCCTCAGCGGCTTCTAGCCCCCAGGGGAGGGAGCTGACGCATTCCCCAAATACTGGTCCCAAAGTCCATATGACACTAACCTCTCACTTTGTCCTAGGCATGTCTATGTTGATAATTCTGGAGTTGCCACAGCTCCTGGTGTTCTGGGGTTCCTCCAGCTGGCTGCTGGCCCTGCTGCCCTGGGGCTAAAACCTCGGCTCACGTGGACCTGGGCTAGGCTTGGCTCCCCGAGCTCTGAGTGCTGCTCGATGCCAGGTCCCAGACCGCTGCGCTGGTCCTTCCTGCAGGGCTGCTGGGCTGTCCTCAGTGGGAGGTTAGCTTCTGTGTGTCGTTCTGTGGATGCTGGGGCTCCAGAAGTTGTTCAGAGTCCCCTTTTACATAGTTTGGGGGGAATCTGGGGGCAGAGTGGCTTGGATGAGCTGTTTCTACTCCGCCATCTTGGCTCCACCCCCCCAATTTTGAAAACTTATTATGGAAACATAACCAAAATCTGAATTTTAATACTAGACACATTAGGAAGGCAATCAAAAACATTTGTATACAGTTCTCTGAGAAAAAAAATCTAATCCTGTTGCATTCTAAAAATTTACTATTCCATTTGAGTGGGATATATCCTATGTGAAGATTCCTCAGGGAATTCTTCAGGAGAGAGAGAGAGACTATCTTAAAACTAGAGGCAGGCTTTGGTAAGACCAGACAGACCTAAGTTCCAGGTTCCTAGAAACTACCCAACTTATGACCCTTCTCCCTCCTTTACCAACACCTTAGCATCAAGTTTGCCAAATAAGGACATATATGTTTTCATTAGCTATGCCCTGTTTCCTTGTTCTTTGTCTTTTGAGAGGATTTTCACACCAAGATTGTGAGCCTACCTCCCAGCCAATGACAATAAGGGATAGTGGTGGGAGGGGGTTTGTTTATGCTAGGTTATATAACCTTGCTTTGCTTCTGTAATACTCCTCCTTCCACTAGTCTTTTCTAGTGGAGGAGATGCCATTTTCTCTCCAGAATTGAATAAATGCTTTCTGTTCCCACCTTGAGAAGCCTCTGAGTTTTATAAAATTTGGGTAGGGGATCTTCTTAACTGAACTATTTAAAATTAAACTATTTAAAACTATTTAACACATTTAATTAGAAAACTTTTGTATTAACTTTTTGTCTTATTACTTTGTTTAATTCTACCATGTAGGATATTATGCCTATACTATAATTTGCCCATAAATTCAGATTAAAATTATAAGATTTTTCATATTTGCATACTATTGTAGTAACTCAGAGATGTTCCAATAGCAGTCTATTAATTAGCAGATTTAGTATTATATTTACAAAACTTCTACTGCTCTCCTGCCCTTATTGTAGAAATTTGATATGAAAAGAAAAGGAGAGACATAGTTATGACAGTGTCAAAACTTGTCCCCTTGAGGGCACAGACTGACCTAACATATGCCATAACAGGGAAAGAGCTCTTAGCTCTGTTTGATTCTAGGCATGAACCACATCTGATAGCCAGTCATGTAGTCGATGGGTGTCAAAAGCTAAGTCTCAGGATTAACCAGGTGGAAAAATTTCCTGCTCAGCAAGGAAATAGCACAATGAGGAAATTGAGGCAAAGGGACTCATGCCAAGGTTATCCCTAAAACTTTTCCCAAGCACAGACATCCACCTTTAGCAGTTCTTAGACTTCAGTATGTGTCATTTTCTAAATTACCATGGCAATTCAGACAACCATCGCTTTAACAAAAACTCAGAACAGTAATAAATTATAGTCCCAAGAATTTTTAAGGCTCGAATATCTTTACTTATATTTCCCTTACACTTAATATTTCTTTTATCCTTTACTTATAAATTAATGTTAGTCACATTCTGGGGTTTCAGAAATACATCAAATAATTAACTCATATTAAAATATTGAAGTTACATCTTTAAACCACCATATACATTTTCATAACTTTATAAATGACAGTCAAATTTTTTCAAAGTCTATTTTCAAAAATCTTCAAAACTCTTTGTTATAGGAAACTCATTATGATTATCTGTTTTAAAACAATATACCCCATTAAATATTAAACAATTTTCAAATATCTGTTTTTATCACATTCTTTTTTTTCTCTTTTTGGAGGGGGGAAGATTAGGCAATTGGGGTTAAGTGACTTGCCCAAGGTCAGAGGGGTAGTACATATTAAGTGTCTGAGACCAGATATGAATTCAGGTCCTCCTGACTCCAGGGTAGGTGCTCTATTCACTGCCCCCACCTATCCGCCTCTATCACATTCTTTCAATAGGTCTATTTATAATCTAGATTCAAAGGGAAGTTAAAGTTCAACAGAATTTCTGATAGAATGGTTAACTGAAGTATTTTATGATAGAGAATTTAGAAATACAATAATAGCACACGTGACATCATGTTTTTAAAACTTTAAACAAAATTTATTACCAGATGGCATCAATTCAGCACATGCATTTCCAAATTATCCTCCATAGAACATCACTGATCTTTTTTAGCTTTGCAATTTTATACTAGTTGTATCTACAATGCAGTATGCAATACATTTAACCAAATGCCAGTCACATGTTAAGCCCTTTACAATCATTATATTATTTTGATCCTAGCAACAACCCTGGGAAGTGGGTACCATTATTATTTTCCTCTTTTACCCATCAGCAAACTAAGGCAAACAGAGATAAGATAACTTGCTTAATTTCACACAGCTAACAAGTTTCTGAGACCAAAATACAAGTCATGGTTCCCTGCATTTTTCCAGCAGTTGTTATTGTCTTTCTAATACCTTTCTTTGAGAACCTGATCTGAGATGAAAGGGGTTACCTCCTCATCCAAACATTCATTATCCCATGTGGCCTTATCTTGTGGAATATCCCTCCCTTCCCCTCAACTTCCTTCAGTTGGTAGAGAAACCCCCAGTCCCAGGAAAAATTGTTTTGTTCTGTTTTGGGGAAGGGAAAAAAAACAAAACAAAACAAAACAGATCTCATGACTTGCAAAGTATGGGAATTCCAGTGGGATGTGTTGAAACTTCCTTTGACCCTGAAAATCTTCAAAAGAGAGTACAAATTTGGTTTTGGCCTTAGCAGTACCTGCCAGAGATCTCTGTGTTGAGCAGCCTCCATTTGAAAGAAAGAGAAGCTGGCAAGCTGGTAAATTCCAGGTAAATTTGTCTCCAAGGGATAGATTGGTCAGGCTAAAATGTGAAGTGGAGCTGAATGGCAATCCATTTAGTGCCCCACCATCAGCCCACTCTACTGAGTTCCCCTATCCCCCCTCTTCTGTTATAAGTAGGGCAGGAGGGTAGGAGGCTGGGAAATGTGGTTTAAGGAAAGCCTGGAGAACATTTGTCCTTCTGTGTAGGGACATAATGGTGAAGAGGATTGAGTGCTGGCCTCTTATCTAGCAAGACCTGTCACTTTAGAGAACTAAATTCAGTTTCCTCAACTGGAACTCAAACTGCAATTTGATGGTCTCTAAGGTCTTTTCTAGGCCCAAATCTACCACCCTTAGCCAAGGGAGATTTTCACACTATTGAGGCATGGGGGGGGGGGCTGAGACTGATGAGGAAACAGTTCGTGTGTGTCTCCTGTCATAGCCCTCACTGAGTGGATGCCATTCACAATTTCCGGCGCTCTCACAAGTGTTGTTTCTCTTTTCCTTTTTTCTGAGTACATATAATTGAATATTAATAAGTTACATGCTGTTTGATGAGACTACAGTGCACCCCTTCTCATCCTCTTCGTTCTAAACACATTCTCCTAGTTCTTCACACATAACATTTCATCTCCCCCCTTTGCTTTTGCACAGGCTTGTGCCCCATTCTTGGAATGCCTTTCTTTTTCACCTCTTAAAATTCCTCCTTTCCTTCAAAGCTGAGCTCAGACATCATCTCCTATGTGAGACCCTTCCACATCCATTCAGCTCCAAGGGGCAGCTAAGGTAGCACAGTGGAGAAAGTGCTGGTGCTGGAGTCAGGAAGACCTGAGTTCAAATTCAGACTGTGGGACCCTGAGCAAGTCACTTCATCTTTGCTTGCCTCAATTTCCTCAACTGTAAAATAGGGATAATCATCGAGCTTACCTCCCAGGGTTGTTGTGACAATCAAATGAGATGTTAATTGTAAAGTGCTTGGCACAGTAAGTTCTTTGTAAATGTTAGCTATTAGTAATAATAGTAGTCTCCCTCCCCTTTCTTATAGTACTTTATCTTTATTTACTTTTTGTATATTTACTTATCGTGTGCATGTTATTACCTCCCAATGTAATGTGGGCCCCTCAGGAAGTCCCACAGTTTACATGGCACCTCACTAACCAGCTTCCTTTCCCTTGCTGTGGGCCAGTTGTCTCTGGCTATACAGGATGGAGCAGACTGACTGGTAGCTATCTCCCTTCATTTCTGAAAAAAGAAGTGGGTACTACTGGACAAAGGGTGTACCTCGCTCCTATTTCAGATCCTTCTCCTGGTAAGTTCAGTTAACACAGGGCATTAATTGTGCATGCAGAGGTGCTTTTATACATCCCACAACAGCTAAACAGAAGCCTTATTTCCCAACAGGGAAGCCTCAATGTCCCTTACAATTCCTGAGCACTGCCCCTGTCATCCCTCCCCCAAAAGGCTAGATGAAGAAATGCAGTGGGGAGTGTGGGGTTGGTGAGGCAGCCAGGGAGAGCTGTGGCATCAGGCACTTCCCAGAACACAGAGCCTGGAAGTGGATGGTTGGGTTTTTGCAAGATAGGACTTCACCATCTTCCCTGCCTTTCCTGATGAAGAAGAAAGTAGCCCACACACTTCTTTGAATGAATATCTGTACAAGACATATTTGTTGTTTTATAAGCATTGTTTTTGAAGGACATTCCCTCCTCACCTCTGCATCCTAGAGTCTTTGATTTTCTTCAAAGCTACCTCTCACAAAGGGTCTTTCTTTATCCTCTCTGCTGTCTTAGCCAGTTTGGTGGCAAAGTGAATAGAACTCTGGCCCTAGAGTCAGGAAGACCTGAGTTCTGATCCAGCCTCAGACACTTACTAGCTATGTCACCCTGTGTAATAATGTAGTATTGCAATAGAGGTGATGCTAGTTGGTGAGGTAGAGTGCCAGACCTGGAGTCAGGAAGACTCCTTTCCCTGAGTTCAAATCTGGCTTTACACATTCACTGTCTGTGTGACCTTAGGCAAGTCCCTTGACCTCAGTTTCTTCATCTGTAAAATGAATTCGAGAAGGAAATGGCAAACCACTCTAGTATATTTTCCAAGGAATCCCCAAATGGGGTCACAGAGTCAGACATGACTGAAAACAACTGAACAGGAGAGATGCAATTTAGGGCTATGTGATACAGGGGCATTCACCCACCCACCTGGCTATTTTGTGAAGTGGTTAAGTTGCAAGTTACTTAGCCTCTGTCTGCCTCAGTTTCTTCACTATAAAATGGGGGGAATATAATAGCATCTATCTCCCAGGGTAGTTGTGAGGATCAAATAAGATAATGTTTGTATTCTATTTACCACTTATGTTATTGTTCAATCGAGTCTGACTTTGCATGACCCCATGTACCATGGCACACCAGGCCATTCTATCCTCCCTATCTCCTGAATTCTGTCCAAGTTCATGTTCATTGTTTCTGATGGGGTGCTTGGGGTGTTTATGTTTGGAACATCACTTTGTAACATCAGTTTGTAAAATCAATTTGTAAAACCAGTCTGTAAAATCACATTCCCCGCCCCAGCCTCAGAGCATTAATTCTGCCCCTTCCCCTGCCAGCACTCTGCCTGGCAACAACTCATGAACTATTTATCTTCCCCTAGTATAGTGGCCAGCTGCAGCTATGAATCCTTCAATGCACTATCTGTAAGTTAACTCCTTAGCCATTTATACACATACTAAATGTCCATTAGCCTTGGTTCTCAGCATCCATCTCATCTAACATGACACTGATGGGTGGCAGACTAGGCACTTCTCAGTCAGCCCTGACCACTAGCTGACTTAGTGACATTTCAAACCTAAAATCACACCTCCAGGTAGTCCCCTGACTTGGGCTTCTTCCCAGTGAATTATGGGCAAAATGCTTGCAGAGTAAGTAACAAAAGTATATGTTCCTTTAAACACTGACCAGTCCTTTACTCCTCCCTAATCTCACCTTTACTCACCTAGTTAGCATAATTGACATCTAATTTACTATTGTAACGATTTAAAAACTATTCTTATAGGGGCATCGAGGTGGAGCAGTGAATAGAGCACCAGCCCTGGAGTCAGGAGGACCTGAGTTCAAATCTAGCCTCAGACACTTAACACAGGGGAAAAAAAAAACTAGCCATATGACCTTGGGCAAGTCACTTAACCCCAATTGCCCTGCCTTTCTCTCTCAAAAAAATAAAAAACTATACCTATGATTTCTTTAAGTTTGCAGATTCCCTAAGAACTCCTGCCCACTGTAAAACATAACAATAAACTTTTACAATCATGACTTAAAAGATTTTCTTTCTTTTGGCTGGTTATCATTCACTTTCCTTTTTTTTTTTTTTAACAGGTTATGTTTCACTGAAGTCTGTGAGACCACATCATAATCGGCCCCTTTTCCACACCCAACCCAGAAGTACGCCAGGGTTATTGCCTCAGCCACCTTCAGCCCAGCCAGTCCATGGACGTACTGACTGGGTTTCAAAAGATGCATTGTAGGGGTGGCTAGGTAGTGCAGTGAATAGAGCACTGGCCCTGGAGTCAGGAGGACCTGAGTTCAAATCCAGTCTCAGACACTCAACACACACACACACAACTAGCCTGGGTGATCTTGGCCAAGTTACTTAACTCCAGTTGCACTACCTTCCCTCACTCTAAAAAGAAAAAAAAAGTGAAGCACTTTGCACAGACAATTATGGTGAAGGAAACTGTCTTACCTGCAATAAACATGAGAAATGATAAGCATAACTACATATAGTATTGTACTTATGTATTGTATTATTGTACTTACATATTGTAGTTATGTTCTGCAATTAAGATATTTCAATACTCCTTTTTTTTAGTTTTTAAAAAATATTCATGGGGCGGCTAGGTGGCGCAGTGAGTAAGAGCGCCGGCCTCGGAGTTGGGATGACCCGAGATCAGATCCGGCCTCAGAAAATGAGCACCCACGCATAAATAATGACTAGCCGTGTAACCTTGAGCAAGTTACTTAACCCCAATTGCTTAAAAAAAAAAAAAAATATTCATTTGAATCCAATGTTGTACTTTTTGTACAAAATTATTTTGTCCTATACCTGTGTCCTATTATTTTCTTAAACAGCAGTATTTTGTATATAGGAAATTACATTTTGACATTTTAAACAGGAGCCTTTATAATGAACTTAAAAAAAAAATCTCTTAGGGGCGGCTAGGTGGCGCAGTGAATAGAGCACCGGCCCTGGAGTCAGAAGGACCTGAGTTCGGAGCCGGCCTCAGACACTTAATCCACACAAACAAAAACCTAGCCGTGTGACCTTGGGCAAGTTACTTAACCCCAATTGCCCTAAAGGGGCGGCTAGGTGGCGCAGTGAGTAAGAGAGCCGGCCTCGAAGTTGGGATGACCCGAGATCGAATCCGGCCTCAGAAAATGAGCACCCACGCATAAATAATGACTAGCCGTGTAACCTTGAGCAAGTTACTTAACCCCAATTGCTTTAAAAAAAAAAAAAATCTCTTACTTGGGACAGTGTCCAGCAATATTTTATACAAATAAAGAAATACAGTGCAACTAATGCAGTATTGCAATATTGCTATGTGATACAGGGGCATTCACCTCTGCCTTGTGGCTATTTGTGACCTCGTTAAGTTGTAAATATGGTACATTAGACACATCTAGCCTGCTCTGAGAGACGGGCTTGGTTTTAATACTGTAAAAGTGATTCTCAGTTTTTTCAGATGCCCTGAGTTTGTAGCACCATGATTCCTCCCTCCTAAAAGTATTATAACATTTCTTGAATTTCATTTTGAGAATTTGCTAGCATCTTTTGGAATTATTGGAGACACCCTAAGGTATTGCAAAGTGAGCTGTGGGGATCTCTGTAAGAGACCTTCCTATTCCCCTTCCTACCCATTTTTGAAACAGATTAACCTGCAGGGAGAGGTAGCCCTATAAATAATTGTGCACACACACAAAATTGATAGGATGGGCAAAAGCCTCTTTTAATCTAAAGGCTAACACAGACAGTTTGAGTTTATATTCCTGTCCCACAACAATTGCTAAAAGACATAGACAATGGTGTTTCACTGTGGTAGGGGAGATTTTCCCCCTCAAAATTCCAAGTTGAATTTTGCACATCTCTAGGTCTGATTAGGACTAGACTGCATGTAATCCCATTGTCCTTGCCAGATACATATTGGCAGTCTGATCAGGAACAAGGACTTGGGCTCTCTCTGATTTGTTGGGAAACCAAGTTAATAGTAATGTTAGTGTCAAATGGGTCACGTTTGAACTTAACCATTAATTTCTCTCAAGCAAAGGGAAGATAAACTGTATTTATCTGGTAGAGACTGTCCCTGGGAGAGGAATGTTGACAGCAATATTAAAAATGACAAAGTTGGTTTGTAGGCAGAAAACATAAAAGGTTAGACCTATTCTTGACACATCTCTGTAGGACTTTTCTACTGCCTTAATGGGTATTCCTATGGGCAAAAGTAAAAGTTATTTCAAATGAAAACAAAAATATTTATGGTTATTTGGGTCCATTCCTGTGATTTCCTCCTCATAAGGAATTCCCAGTGCAGAAACTCCCTTCACTGAGACAGACTAATAACTTACCTGCAACTCATAGTCACTAGGGGTCAGGCCTTAAATCCAGATCTTCCTGATTCTAAAGCCAACCTCAAGCTGCCCCTAACAGAACATAGTTATTTCAAATTTTCTGAAGCATTTGAATCTGATTAACCTTTTAATAGTAAGTGAACTCAGACTCAATACCCAACTGTTCCTTTTCAGATCTCCCAAATTCAAGGGGCTCTGATATGAATGTCATTTTATTGTATCAAGTTATGGCATAAAAGAATGACTATGACTTACAATGGTCTCTAATTTAAAACTGGGAGTATCTTGTGCCCTGAGAGTAATCTGGCTCAAAAATTTGTAGTCGGCTATTAACCAATCTTATGCCCTTTGCGCAAGGGAGTCAACAAAATCAATTTTTTTAAAAAAGCACATAGTGGATATGGGTTTGGTCTTTGGACAGTTATGTTTTGTTGCTGGCAAACTAGCAGTAAAATGCAAAAAGGAACTGAGATCTTTATATATGCAAGCACACTTTGCAGCTGCTTTCATTCATTTTATTGTATTGTGTAACCCGTTGATTTCTTTCTTTTTTATTTTTTTTGCTTTTTGGAGGGGGAAGGTAGGGCAATTGGGGTTAAGTGACTTGCCCAAAGTCACACGGCTAGTTTTGTGTTAAGTGTCTGAGCCATATTTGAACTCAGGTCTTCCTGGCTTCTGGGCCAGTGCTCCATGCACTGCACCATCTAGCCCCCCCCCCCCGCCCGTTGATTTCTTAATTTGGTGTGCTAGCTAGCAAATATTTAATTTCAATTTCTCTCCTATGTCATTACAAAAATCCAGTTTACATGAAGATGAGCATATACTGATTTGGTCAGGAGAGCTGTTTTCCCATTGCAAACCGAGACCCTGGGAGATCACAAGTAAGACACATAACCTTACTT
The DNA here is from genome assembly GCA_011680675.1 of Gymnobelideus leadbeateri. Taxonomy (NCBI): domain Eukaryota; kingdom Metazoa; phylum Chordata; class Mammalia; order Diprotodontia; family Petauridae; genus Gymnobelideus; species Gymnobelideus leadbeateri. The sequence continues at coordinate 239,826 of WOXC01000732.1, read as the reverse complement.
CCATCAGGTTCTAATTTCTGTTGAATTCATTGAATCTTACCAATCCCAAACACTGGATTTGTATGTTTTCCAGAAGGCCAATTCTTATTACAGAAATATAAAAATTTTTGTATGATCTGTTAAGAATTATTTTTTCCTTTTAGTTGAGATTTGAAGGAAGGAAGACAAAGAAACAAGAGATGGAGATAAATAGAGAAAGCATGAACTGAGCCTTATTTTCTTTATTTGTGAAATGATGATAATGGAGTCAGAAGGAATGTCTTATGAGAGGAACAGCCAGGAAGTCAATGTCACTGGATTTCAGAAGGCACTAAGGTTAGGTGTAAAAAGACTAGAACATAGGGAGGGGACTTTGTTTTTAAGGGCTTTGAAGCTAAATAGAGGATTTTATAAGTGGTTCTGAAGGTGTTGGGGAGCCACTGGAGTTTACTGAATATGTGTGTGTGGCATGGTCAGACCCACACTTTAAGGAAGATGAGCCAGTTAGAAGACTTAAAAAATTCTTATATGTGTGTGTGTGTGTATATATATGTGTGTGTGTGTGTTTGTATGTATACATGTGTATGTGTATATGTGTGTATATATGTATGTGAATTTAGATTGTGAGTATATAGATGTGTGTGTTTAGATGTGTGTGTATATATGTACTTTATTTTTAATTCATTAAAAATGAGTTCCAAATTCATCTTCTCCAGTTCCTCATCCATTGAGAAGGCAAATAATATAATATCAACTATACATGTGAACTCATGAAAAACATTTTCATATTAGCCTTGTTGGAAAAAAAAGGCAAGATAAATAAGTGAAAAAAGTATGCTGCAATCTGTACTCAGAGTACATCAGTTCTCTCTCTCTGGATGTGGATGGCATTTTTCACTGTGAGTCCCTTGGAACTATCTTGGATTATTTGTCTTGATTAAAATAGCTCCATCTTTCACAATTGATCACTATTACAATATTGCAGCTACTGTGTACAACATTATCCTAGTTCTGCTAACTTCACTTTGCATCAGTTCTTATAAATTGAAGACTTTTAAAACATCTGGTTCAGAAAACCTACTTTTTATACATTCTACTATGTGTAGCCTGTATCTTCCTTGAGAGTGGCTCCCTGAAGCTGTCTCTATAAAGCCATATAGCTCACAAGCCTCTGAGGTTTCCTTTTTATTCTGATTAACTAGAGGTTGCATTAATTCACAACAAATGTACTTATTTAATAGTATTGTTCAGTCCAGTCCAACTCTTCCTAACTCCTTTTTAGGGGTTTTCTTGGCAAAGATACTAGAGTGGTTTTCCATTTCCTTCTCCAGCTCATTTTACAGATGAAGAAAATGAGACTAATAGAGTTAAGTGACTTGCCCAGGGTCCCACAGCTAGTGAGTCTAAGGCCAGATTTGAACTCAGGTCTTCCTGACTCCAGGCCTGGCACTCTATGCACTGAGCCACCCACCTGTCCCTAAGTTAATTTAAATAGTATAGCAAGGTAAATAACAAGAATTCCCCTTCCCTCTTTCTCCCCTCCCCTCTCAATAATACAGGGGCACATTGCCACTGACTTCCATGCCACTGGTAGGAAAGGAGAGAGAACACAGGAATCACTGGGCAGATTTCTCACTCTTAGCACTGTGTTTAGCTCAAATGTCTCTTCCCTCTATCTGCCACCATTCCAACTTTTCTGTTCTGGAACCATAATCGAATCAATCCTGACAGGGCTCCAGGAAAGGGTGTAACTATCTAGTCTCCCCTGGATCCAATCACTTTCTTGGACAACTTTCTGAAACAAAATTCTCCTGCCCTCACCCCAACCCAGATGCCAAGCCTGGAGTCAGAAAGACTCATCTCCTTATGTAACTCTTGACAGGTTACGTAACATTTATCAGCCTCAGTTTGCTCATCTGCAAAATGGGTACTAACAATGGCACCCACCTATCAGGGTTGTTATGAGTATAAAACAGAATGACATTTGTAAAGGTGCAGCTAGATGGCTCAGTGGACAGAGCATTGAGCCTGGACTCAGGAAGACCTGAGTTCAAATTTAGCCTCAGACACTCACTAGCTGTGATTAATATTTGAGGGCAAGTCATTTAACTTCTGTTTGCCTTAATCTACTAGAGAAGGAAAGGGCACATCACTCCAGTATCTTTGCCAAGAAGACCCCATGGACAGTATTGACATGCTGTGAAGGGGTCATAAGAGTTGGGCACACTGAACTCACATATATGCTATTATTATTCCACCTATTGCTCTTAAATTCTGCCCCTTAGAGTCAAGGAAAACTATTCTGTCTTCCAAGTGACATTTCAAATACTTGAAGGCAGCTAGAGCATGTCCCTCCTGAGCCTCCTCTATTCCAAGCTAACCATCCCCAGCTTCTTTCACTAACCTTGTGTGACACCAGCCCTCCCTCACTGAGGGTGCACTTTGTTCACTACACTTCTGCAACGGACTATCAATGGTCATCTGAGTTCATGTCATACCCCCTTACTAGACTGTAAACTCGGTGAGTATAGGAACAATTTCCTGTCTAAATGTGGCAGCTGTCCCAGTCCCTTGGACAGGTAGTATGTATGTGGAAACCACTTAATCAAGGTTGAACTGAATTTGTTGTCGAAAGAATCTTAGCTAATAGATCGATATCAAACTGAGCAAAGATTGCCAAAGGGCCTATCCTTGGGCACAGGTTCAATATATATAGACAAACATATATGTGTTAATCATTTACTTGGATGAAGAACAGGGGGCATTTTTAAAGTTTACAGATGCAATAAAGTTAGTAAGCATATTTAATGCCTTAAAGAATAAAATCAGGATTTAAAAATCTTCCCATAGGTTAGAACAGGACTAAAAATAATATGAAATAAAATACGGACCAAGAGGAAGTCCTATAATGGGATTAAAATAAAAATCAAACACATGAGTAAAAGAGGGGAGAGATGTAGCTAGACAGCAAATTCACAGAGAAAGACTCAAATGTTTTAGAGGTTATATTTTTGACTTGAGTCCAGTGGGTCACTGCTAAAAAAGAATGCTATCTTGGGTTTTTTAAAAGGAGTATCCCCAGAGAGATGGAGGTGATAATCTTTGCCTTGGAGCAGGAAGTCTTAACCTTTTTTGTATCATGTATTCCTTTGGGCATGCAATGAAGCCTATGGACAGACCTCTTCTCAGAATAATATGTATTTTTTTGTTTTGGAGGGGCAATTTGGGGTTAAGTGACTCGCCCAAAGTCATATGATTAGTTTTGCATTAAGTTTCTGAGGCTGGATTTGAACTCTGGTCCTCCTGACTCCAGGGCCGAAGCTCTATTCACTGCGCCCCCTAGCTGCCTCTCAGAATAATATTTTTAAATAATTGAAGGAACTAAATTTCAGTTAAAAGTTAGTTAAAGTAAAGATACAGGTTTGTTTGCTTTTTTTTTCCACAATCAAGTTCACAGATGTCTTAGAATCTATTCATAGATCCCAAGCTAAGAACTCCAGGTCTAGAGAATGTATCTCCTCCTGAGTTATGCACTTTAAAAGAGATATTAATATTTGAGGAAAATCCAGAAGACAGTGAACACGACAGTGACTTTTGAAAGTGTACTATGTTGTTGTCCAGTCATGTCTGACTATTCATGACCCCATGGGTCAACTATTCATGGGATTTTCTTGGTACGGATACTGAAGAGGTTTGCCATTTCCTTCTCCAGTTTTATGCAGGCAAGGGTTAAGTGACTTGCCCAGGGTCACACAGCTAGTAAGTGTCTGAGGTCAAATTTGAACTCTGGTCTTTCTGACTCTAGGCCCAGTGCTTTCATCCACTTCAGAACCTAGCTGCCCCATATCACAGAAGGAATCATTTAAAGGAACTGCCAAGAGAAGACTTAAAATAAGCACAATTCCCTTCTTCACTTATACATACATACTCTAGCCTCCAACCTCCATTTCTCAAAATTCAGTTCTTATGATGAAGCCTTGTACAAAGTCACATATGACTATAGACTTAGACTTGGATGAGACCTTGGAGATTGTACAGTATAAACATTTCATTTTAGACTGAGGACCATAAAGAGAAAGGTTAAGTGTTTAAAATTGTCCTCTCCAGCACAGGGTGGAGCCAAGATGGCAGAGTAGAAACAGCATTTCCGATTCGCTCTGCCCCACACAAATTTCAAACAATGTGAAAGGGAGCTCCAAACAATTTCTGGAGCCACAGCACCCACAGAACGGCACAGAGAAGCTAACCTCCTGCTGAGGACAGCCCAGCAGCCCTGCAGGGAGCGGCCAGCTCAGCGCTCTGAGAGCAGGCAGCACAGCGCACTGGGAACCGACAGTGCAGCCAGCAGAGCCGAGCCCAGGTCCTCGGTTTTAGCCCCAGGGCGGCCGGGCCTTCAGCCAGCTGGAGGGACCCCAGAACACCAGCAATTGTGGCGATTCCAGAATTATCAGCACAGATATGCCTAGGACAAAGTGAGAGGTTAGTGCCCTATGGACTTTGGGACCAGTATTTGGGGAACACGTGGCTTCCTCCCCTGGGGGTGAAAAGCTGCTGAAGAAACAGCTGCACAGAAGCCATTTTGCAGTGTCAGTAGTGGCTCTAGCTCCTGGTCTTCGAATTGTAGGGAGATCCAGCAATCAGTCTGGGGGTTAATTGCTCTTGCTTTAAACTGCCTGGATCTGGATTGTGATCTGGGGGGGAAGTTTGGGGTGGGCATCCAACTTGCCAGAGTGGGTGGAGGCTTTACAGAGGCCACACAACTGGCAGAAGTTGTGAAGACCCCACGTTTGGGCAGAAGCTCCCCTGTCTGGTGGCAGAGTCCTACTGTGGCAACAAGCCCCAAAATCAAGTAATTAAGTGGCAACATGCCTAGGCAAATGAAACAAAATAAACAGAAAAGTTCAACATTGGACTCCTATTTTAGGGGCAAAGAGGCTCAAAGCATGGAGGAGGACTGTGAGGTCAGAACTCCTGCACCAAAAACCCCAAATGAAAATACAAGCTGGCTACAGGCCATAGAGGACCTTAAGAAGCAGATAAGAGAAGTGGGGGAAAATTTGGGAAGAGAAATGAAAAAGATGCAAGAAAAGTATGAAATGACAGTCAACAGCCTGACTGAGGAAAATAACACCTTAAAAAATAGACTAACTCAAATGGCAAAAGAGGCTCAGAAAGGTAATGAGGAGAAGAATGCCTTAAAAAGTCGAATTTGCCAGATGGAAAAAGAATCTCAAAAGCTCACTGAGGAGATTCATTCCTTCAGAGTTAGACTGGAGCAAATGGAAGCTAGTGACTTTATGTGAAATCAAGATACTATTAAACAGATCCAAACAAATGAAAGAATAGAAGGCAATGTGAAATATCTCATGGGATAAACAATTGACCTGGAAAATAGATCCAGGAGAGATAATTTAAAAATTATTGGACTACCTGAAAGCCATGATCAAAGAAAGAACCTAGAAATCATCCTTAAAGAAATTCTCAGGGAAAATTGCCCTGATGTTTTAGACCCAGTGGGGGAAATAGAGGTCGAAAGAATCCTTTGATCACCTCCTGAAAAAGATAACTCCTAGGAATATTATAGCCAGGTTCCAGAATCCCCAGATCAAGGAGAAAATACTACAAGCAGCCAGAAAGAAACAATTTCAGTATTGTGGAAACACAATCAGAATAGCCCAGGACCTGGCAGCTTCTACACTGAGGGATCAAAGAGCATGGAATATGATATTCCAGAGGACAAAAGAGCTGGGATTGAAGCCAAGGGTCACCTACCCAGCAAAACTGAGTATCTTGTTTCAGGGGAAAATATGGTCATTCAGTGGAATAGAGGACTTTCAAGCATTCTTTATGAAAAAACCAGAGTTGAATAGAAAATTTGACATTCAGACGCAAGAAGCAAGAGATGCTTGAGAAGGTAATCAAGGAAAAGAAATCAAAAGGAACTTATCAAAGTTGGACTATTTACATTCCTACATGGAAAAACAATAACTGTGTTTAATGAAACCTTTCTCATTATGAAAATAATTGAAGAAGGGTACATGGCATATGTTCACAGGTATACATGGATAGAGGGCACAGGTTGAATTTGATGGGAAGGGATGATTCTTTTTTTTTTTTTTTGGAGGGCAACTGGGGTTGGGTGACTTGCCCGGGGTCACACAGCTGGGTTTTTATTTGTGTGTTGGGTGTCTGGGACCGGATCCGAGCTCAGGTCCTTCTGGCTCCGGGGCCGGTACCCTGCTCACTGCACCACCTAGCCGCCCCAAGGAAGGGATTATTCTTAAGGGGTGAAGTCAAGAGGTGAGAGAGGAAAGTGGCAAGAGGAGAGGGAGAGAGACAGGGTAGGGTAAACTATCTCATGTAGAAGAGGCAAGGGGAAGTAGTTGCAGAGGCGGGGAAGAACAGGAAGGCAAAAAGGCAAAAGCATATTCTCATTGAAGTTGGCTCAAGGAGAGAATTACATACATACTAAATGGAATATCTTACCCTCATTCACTCTCCTGAGTAGGGGAAAGGGGGATGAGAAGGGGGATGATGGAGGGGAGGGCATTCTGGGGGGAGGGGAGGTTGGAAGTACCCACTGTCAAAGAGGGACAGGATCAAAGCAGGGAATGGACCAGGTGGGAGGTGAGCAGGGTGGGAGGGAAATATAAGCAGTCTTTTACAATATATCTACTATGGTAATGTTTTGCATAGCTATACATGTACAACACATACTGAATTGCTTATCTTCTCAGAGGGAGTGGGTGACAAGGGAGGAAGGGAATGGATCTGAAAATCAAAGTTTTAAAATTAAATGTTTCATAAAATGTCCAGGCACTGGGGCTCAGAGATTCACCTTGCCCTAATGGCAAAGTCGAAGGGGGTATGGGAGAAAATATGGGAGAGAGCAGACTGGATGAGGGGATATCTAGTGGGACTGCTATTCTGGGGTGGTGGGTAGGGAAAAAATGTAACTCATAATCTGATGGAAATGAATGATGTAAAGCAGAAGTTAATAAAGCATTTGTTTAATTAAAAAAAAATTGTCCTCTCCAATGATAAATTAGTGCCTTTCAAGGTTTGGACCCTGATCAATACATGTGGCAGAGAGGGAAGAAGACCCAGTTTGCAGATTTGTTTATTCTTTTTTGCAACCAACAAAAAAGAGAGTCATTATTGCAAAATCATTATTTTTCGATGATTGCAAAATAAAATTGAACAAAAGAGGCATTGACTGCACTACATTTGGCATATTGTATTTCTTTGAGTAACTCCAAGTTTTTCTCTGAAATAAAATCAGATCTTTTTATCAATTTCATTTTTTTAAAAATCGTGAACTTGACTACTACGGACATTTCCATATGCAAAGAAAAATAGAAAAAGATTGTATATGAAACTATGAATGTTTCATTGATTCCTTCCTTTCCCATATACACAGAAAGAAACAGTATATACTGTGTAAGTTCATGTGTGTGTATGTATATGCATATATATATATATATATATAATTTGTTTATATATTGTATTTACACGTGTGTGTACAATCTTTTATAAAAAAAAATCCTTCCACAAGCAAAACACAGGCTGATGGTACAGGTATTTTCCCATTATTTTTGACTTTCTTTCATTTTCTTATCCTCATGTAAACTCCTTCCTATAAGTAGAGAAAAGAAATCCAGAGTAAGTTAGCAACTTACTCTTCAGAACTACACAGAGGACATGCTTCTTTCCTCTCTTGCAGAACTGTTCTTCAAATAAATAAAGCCGATAATGATCACAGTCTCACTCAATCTCCTTTTCTGAGACAAACCACCTAGTGCTTTCTACCTTTTCTCTAATATTTTGGCTTTGACACTTATCTTTGCTACCCTCAGTATTCTCTCTAGAATATGGTCATCCCTTGTAAAATGGGTCTTTCAAACCTGCACATAGTGACCCACATGTAGTGCCAGAAATTCAAGTACCACGTGTAGATATCAAGTGGGGGAAGAACTAGAAACTCCGAGAGGGAAATAGGATAAGGAACAGAGAGCCTTGATCCTGTGATTTAAATGAGCATAATTTTTAGAGCCTAACAATATTATTGAAAGATTGGAAGTAGCTTTGAAAGAAGCTTAAATCTTGTGGCCAAAATCAGCTTTTGCTTTGAGGTTTTCCTTGTTTTCACTGAGAAAGTTAGCGATGACATAGAAATTCGGTTTATTCTTTTTTACTTTTGTCTTAAAAAAAAGAAAATTCTTGATTGCAGATGTAATTACAAGGTATGTGTGCGTTTCTGTCTGGGAAGTGACTTAGCTAGGACAATTTGTTAGATAGTTTGACAACTGTTTATTGAATTACAGGATCGTTTCTCTATGTCATTTTTTTCCCTACATAAAAGACTGTAAAATGCAGGGTTCGGGGAATTTTGGCAAAAGAAGAGATGTGTATTCCTGTACTGGCCTTAGTTTTGGGGTTGTCGGGCGCGTGTAAAAAGGAAGGCAGACTGCCACATGCAGCGCCTCATTTGGATGTGTCTGGAGTCTTGGAAGCTTGACTACCCTACGTTCTCCTACAAATGGACCTTGGGAGCTTGTTCTAGCAGGGGAGCGCAGCTACTCGTATACCCTTGACCGAAGAACGGTACCGCCTCTATCGGGGAAGGTCGTCCTCTTCGACCGAGCGCGCAGCTTCGGGAGGGACGCACATGGAGCGGTGAGGGAGGAAGGGGACACCCGCCTAGCCAGCCAGATCAGCCGAATCAACCCTGGCGATCAATGGGGTGACAGATGTCGCAGCCAGATCGCCCTCACATCCAGCCACCGGCTGGCCGCGTTCCCTATAAGAGGCCGAGAACTCGGCTTTCTTTACACCTGGGGTGCCCACAAGCAAATGCGAAGGCGAGAATCCTAAGGGGCATATCTCTGTAGCTTCCTGAATACCAGCTTTTCGGACCCCCTTCGGAAACTTAATAGCAGTGGAATTTCTTTGCAATTGGGGAAGATTTTTTCCCCTCCCCATGGTACCTTGCAGCTGGGTTGGGCATGAAAAGCAGCAGAGTCACCATTGGTAGGTTTCTCCCAAAGTCCTCGCCCACTTCGCATAACTAGGGCTCCCTGCCTGTGCACCCCAGGGAGCTTTCCCTCAGAAGCTGCTCCTCTCGGACCCCAGCTCGCAGGACTCTCTTCCTTAGCAGCGGCCGGTGAGAATGTGCGGAACTCCCCGGCCTCTCCCGGCCTTTCCCTCCCTGCCTCTTTGCTACCTGCGCTCTGCTTTCCCTGCTAAAGGGGTCCCCGCATCCCTGTCCTTGCTCCAGAGGGTCTGCAGCGCCGTCCCCTCGCCCTCACTCCACCTTCACCACCTCCTCTGTCCAAGTTTTGGCTCAGTTCTAGGTGTGGGGGGAAAGGGATGCTCATTTTATTGTGACAATTGACAAGTCACTTCATCCCAAGGTGTCTTGGTCTCTTCTTCTATGAAATAGGTGTGATGACAGGGGCTCAAAGGGCTGTCCCTGTAAACTATTTTGAAAACCTGAGGTCCCGTTTTCGCACTGGCTGCCTCTGAAATTTGTCTTGTTGGGGCTGCCTTGCGACAGGTGGATTGACCTTTCTTTGGGAAGGCATCCTGTCTGAACTGCCCAGTAAACGAGTAACTATTTCTTTTGAGAAAGGTCTTTCTTGGCTCAGAGGGCTGGACAGCAGTTCCAAACCTCAAGGTGCCAAAATAGTCTTTAAGGAACTCTTGGAAATAGCTGTTAATCTTCCCTCCTGGTGAGATAATGGATTAAATGTTTAAAATGAACTCTTTTCTCCTGGACAAAAGTGATAGAACTCCTCCTCTTACCTCGCTCTCTGACTCCTCCGCCTCCCCCATTTCTCCTCTTCCTTGTGCCCTTCCTCTTCCCTCTCCCTCTCCCTCCCCTTTCCCTCCCCCACCCCCATGTCCATCCTTCTCTCCATCCTTTCTCCTTCCTCCCTTCCCTGGCCTAGACGATGCCTTGGTGGAGACGGCTCAGGAGGCCACGGAGCCCACTGAGGGGAACATCAGGGGGCTGTGCCATGACAAGTTCTCCAAAATGGCCACATACCTTAGGGGGTGGCTGACAGCCACCAGTGAAGATTATAAACTTCTGGAAAACAAAACAAGCTTAAAGTATCTAGAAATGAAAGATATTGCAGTAAACATAAGTAGAAAGTTAAAGGACTTAAACCAGAAATATGCCGCCTTTCAGCCTTACCTGACCAGATCACTTTAATTGAGGAGCAAGTAGCTGCTCTTCAGCCGGCAACTTACAAGTTTGATGCATATTCAAAGAAACTAAAAGCGAAGTACAAGAAGTTAGAGAGGCAATGAAAGCATTCTTTAGCACAAAGACTTTAACTACAAGAATGTGTTATAAGAAATATGTGGGATGGAACTTAGCACTAGGCTTCAGTTCCCAAAAGGAAGCGGTGCTGCTGATCCTAGGAGAATCCCAGCCCCGCCCCCCACCTCCAACCCCCCCCCCCCATCCCCCCCACCCCCTCAACTAAATGCGTAGCTATGGCCACCCCCAGCTGTTTTCCTCTATGCCTGAAACCTCTTCGTCATGTACTTCCTTGTGTTCTCTGGACCAAAGCTCAGAAATTAGGATCAACTTGTTCTAGAACAGACACAGAAGAGAGACTCTCATGTCCCTGTCTCCTCCCTTGCCCTCCTCACCTAGGCCCTCCTATCCCCCTCATAACCTATTCTTCAGCTTAAATAATAAATGCTTACATATGACTCAAAAAAAAAGTGATAGAAGAGCGTTCTGAAAAATTAGAACGTTCTGATAGCCAGTTACTGTGTGAGTGCGCTATTCCGGCCTTTTTTTTTCTTTAAGTAAAAATGGTTCTAATCCAAAAATTCTTAGTAGAAAGTGTTAGAAATAGTGGTTAGTTGGTCAGGCTAGGCCAACCCAACCAGTGAAAACTTAATTAACCTACAGTGTCCCTGAAGGATTGACCCAAGCACTAACTTATCAGAGCTCTAAGGTTCAACTCCAGAAAGCTGACCTCCAGATGATTGGGGTGTGAGGAAGATATGGGGAGAGGACAAATCATGTAGTCCTGTCTACTGATGGTGGAGGGTAAAGATTTGCCAATATTATGGACTATTGAAGATGTTTTTTCACCTATTGCTAAAAACCACTTTTGTGCCAGGAGCACAGGAATTTTCTTTTCTAGTACCCTCTCTTCACCTTTCTTCCCCACAATTTCCTCCTTTTTTTTTTTTTTTTGGTGGGGGTGGGGTGGTAAGTTTAAGACTGAGCCCCAGTGACTTGTTAACTTTCTACTCTGCCATATTTCCATTAGAAATTTATTTTGTAAGTGGATGCAAATCTTTGGTCTATAATTAGTGTTCTGATATTCGAATACTTTGCTGACAGACTGTACCGGTCTTTTTTTTTTTGCTTTTTGGAGGGCAATTGGGGTTAAGTAACTTGCCCAAGGTCACACGGTTAGGTTTTTGTTTGTGTGTGTTAAGTGTCTGAGGTTGGATCTGAACTCAGGTCCTTCTGACTCCAGGGCCAGCACTCTACTCACTGTTTGTTCTTTTTAAAATATACCCAGTACCATACTTTAAAAATCTCATTAGGAAGTAATGACCTAAGAACCCCAGATAATAAAGGGACACACTATAAGCAAATATTTTCTGGTTTTTGTTGTTATCTTAAATGGTGCCTTTTTTTAAGTGGAGAAAATAGCAGGATTAAGATCATGCATTTAAGGCTGAAAAGGACCCTGGATATCACCTAACCCAGCTTCCTCATTTTATAGATGAAGTAAATGGAGGCCCAAAGTGACCTACCCTCCCAAGTCCACACAGATATTCAGGGACACTGGTTTATAGCTAGTCTTTCTGCCTCCAAATTCAATGGTCTTCTTTTTGTATCACAATCTTTACAGGTCATTAGATGTTTGTCTTGGATAATTTTCTGTTTCATATATGTGACTGTCTTTCCACCAGCATTGCATGTAATATATCTTTTACAGACATACCCCTGCCCAACACAGTTGTTTGTAATGAGCCAATCTTCTTTAAATGCCTCTTAGCATACAAATCAAATCAAGATTTCAAATATTTAATCTAGCACCAAATGTATGCATGAGATTATACTGGGAACATAAAATCCAGTATCACTTAAGGGTCACTTATATATGTATATATACATTTTCATCTTTTTCAGAAAACTCAAATCATCACAATGGCAAATAAACCAGTCCTCCACTACTTTAATGGAAGGGGCAGAATGGAATCCATCAGATGGCTCTTAGCTGCAGCTGGAGTGGAGGTTTGTCTAATCTGGGGTGGGGGGAACTTTCCAAGGAGATTCCATTGTTCTCAAGCCTCTTGGATGTCTTAGAACAGACTGTGGCCTAAACTTCTCTAGTTATATTATATCAATCCCTCCTTTTAGCCAAGAGCTGTTTCCTCCAAAAGCTGACTTGGACAAATTGATATACTTTTTTTTTTTAGTACAATCTTACTTTGTAATTGCTATTTGCTTTATAGTTTTAGACATATTTAATCATCATTTGGGAGCTACGAGGCACCTCAGACAGTCATTTAATCCAGTTCTCTCTTCTTAAAGATAAGAAAAGTAAGGCCCAAAGAGGTTAATGAGCTGCTGAAGGCCCTCAGTTTAGTATTTAGAGTTTAATATTTAATTAAGTATTAAGAGAGCTTCCTGTGTGCAAGGAATGAATCAAAATTTAGGAGTGACTCTCAAGGCTTTAATTTTCTAAATCTGAACATTAGTTTTCCTCAGCTCCCAAAGCTTTTCAATCTCGGGCCTAGGACAAGGTATTTGTAGTCTATAGGAAATCTCATGCATTTTGGGGAAGTATGAATATGTGTTGATGCTTTTGTGAGCATTTTCGTTTTGTTTTTTGGGCTTTTTTTTGCTTTTTGGAGGGCAATTGGGGTTACGTGACTTGCCCAAAGTCACATGGTTAGTGTGTCAAGTGTCTGAGGCTGGATTTGAACTCAGGTCCTCCTGACTTCAAGACCCACGATCTATTCACTGTGCCACCTAGCGCGCCCCCGCCTTTTTTTTTTTTTTTTGCTTTTTTGAGGGCAGTTGGGGTTAAGTGACTTGCCCATTTTGTGAGCAATTTCACTGGTTTTGTTTAAAATCAAAGATCCCTTAAATAAATAGGGCATAATGCCCTTAAAAAAAATGTGGGGATTTGTTTTGTTTGACTATGAGTATTGGTTATAGGGATTTTCTTTTCCTTTTTTCTTGTTTGTTTTTCAGCGAAGGAGGAGTGAGAGAAAATAAGTGCTACTTAATCTTTAAAATTTTAGATTTAAAAAAAAGGGAAAGAAAATGAGGCTCCCTGAGAAGCAAAGACTTTGAGCCTCTACTATAACACAATTACTAAAATTTACTACTTAAAACATGGCTTTTTTTTGCTTCTCAAAAAATCAGTCTCTACATGTTGCAGAGGACAGAATTTTCTGAATAATGACATATTTCCATAATGTCATAATTACATAATGGCAATATGTACATTTATAAAAAAGTAATATTAAAAATTGTCGCCTTGTGTTCAACCTCTGGGTTTGCTCTCCTTCATAACTGCTTACTTAGTCCTGGCCCAGGCCTTCAGTGTCTCTGCCAGGTATTTAATGAGTAATTAATAAGGGTATTTCACAAGCCAGTCAGTAAATTTAGAAATGAAGTAGGAGAGGTCCTACAAAAAGACTTACACTGCCATTGTGACAATAGCATAATCCTTATTTCAAGATCTGTGATTTCCCTGCGGGGAAATGACAAGATTTTCCTTGTATATCATATTCGTTACAATGAAAGCCTTCTGCAGCAGAGCAAACAGGTTTTGAGAATTGCAATGTAGAAATGTATAATTTTTCACTTGGTGACCAGCCATAAGGGGATGAGCCATTCAGAGGTTAGCTAGGCCAGGCCCTGGATGATAGCCAACCAGTTTGTGTTTGAGCATGCAACCAAAGCTTTTCTGGATTAGTGGGATTTGACTAAATTTGCAGGCACCAGACACACTCAAGATCACTCTCCTCAAGGTGATCAGTTCAAGAGAATGAACAATCAGCAGGCATTTATTAAGTGCCTATAGCATTCCAGATACTGTGTTAGGCCTGGGGGGGATGTAAAGATAAGTCCAGCTTGGCCTAGCTTCCAAACCCTTAAAGAGCTAATATTCTATCATGGGACAACATGCCTACATAAATATACAAATATGTAACACATATAAATAGACCACTTCTGAATGATAATATATACTTATGTAAACCCTCATATAAACTTATGTAAACACACACTCTCCTGAATTGCCCATGACATTTCCTAATACCATTTTGTATTTCTGTTTTTGTTTTAGTTTGAAGAACAATTTTTTGAAACAAAAGAACAATTAGAAAAATTAAAAGCAAGTGAGTATAAAAATACATTTGAAACACTGGAAGGAATCATCATTCAGTGGAAAGAATGATGCCTTTGGAGTTGGACCATCTTGGTTTGGATCCTGGCTCTGGCTGCCACTCATTATCTATGTGACTTTGGACAAGTCAGTTAACCTTTATGGGTCTCACTGTCTTCCTCTGTGAATAAGTGACTAGTAAGACCTCTTTTGCTCTAAGTCCATGATTTTGCCCTTAGTTTTTATTAAGCTGAAGGAAGCCATCAAAAACACTGACCTAATAAAATTAGAATGGGGAGAACAAGTTTTTAAAAGGAAATGCTTCTAACTGCACTACAGGATGCCTGATAATAGAAATGTGGATTATCTGGTTTGTACCCAATATGATATACAAATTAACATTGAGGTATGGCTCAAAGTGGGGCTGTTAGGTGGTACAGTGGATAGAGTTCCAGGCCTGGAGCCTGGAAGACCTGAGTTTAAATTTGGCTGTGTGACCCTGGACAAGTCATTCAACCCTGTTTACTTCAGTTTTCTCATCTGTAAAATGAGCTGGAGAAGGAAATGGCAAACCACTCTGCTATCTTTGCCAAGAAAACCCCAAATGGGGACACAAAGAGTGGGAAATGACTAAACAACACCAACATAGCTCAAAGTCACATACAAGCAGACATAAAGTTACTGAAATGCTTCCATCTTTTGCTTTGGTGAACCTGAATGGACCCTGTGCATTTATTCACTGGACATGAATTTATTCATTAAACACCTACTGTATGCTGGGTTCTATGCTAGGTGCTGCAGACACCACATCCAAAATAAAAATTCAGTTCTCCCCCTTAAGGAGCTTATGTATTACTAAGAGATAACAGCATCCAAAGAGATATCTACAATATAATTTGAGGACAGATGGGGGCCACTGATAACTCATCACCAGGAAACCTGTTTAGTTTTTAGGGTGTATTTCTGAAGAATTTTACAAACGCCAGAAGTCCTCTCTACTCCCTCTTTCCTGTGGGCCAAGGCTGCCTCTACTCCTAATTCCAATTCCCCTAAAAGCTGCAGGTTCCATTATATTGTGCTGCATGAGACATGGTACCCTGAGAGGTGGGAGACCTGGATTCTGGTCTTCACTCTGCCACTAAATCACTTTGTGGCCTTTGACATGTGGCTTCACTGCTCCAGGGCTCAGTGTCCAGCTCTGTGAAAAAGAAATACTGGACAAAATAATCTCTAAGGACTCCTTCCAGGTCTAATATTCTATGATACTTTGTGTGTTCTTTGTAAACTCTTTGACCTCTTATTGTAAGAAGCTCATATATACTTGATTTCTTCACGGTTTACCTAGTTGGGGTGATGGATTTATATTGATCCACTCACATTTGATTCCCCTTTAGCCAGATGGCCAGCTTAGAGTAAGAGTGGTGATCTGTGACCAGGAAGCAGTCAATAAACATTTATTAAATACCTACTACAACATGTGCCAGACACAGTGCTAAGTTCTGAGGATGCAAAGGAAGGCAAGAGGCAATCTCTGTTCTCAAGGACATTACTTCTAATGGAAGCAAGTATATGCAAACAACCAGGTACATACAAGATATATACAGGGCAAATTGGAGAGGATCAGCAGAGGACAAACCCTAGACTGAAGGGGAATCACAGAAGGCTTCCTGTAGGAGGTGGGATTTTGGTGAAGCACAGTGGTTGGCAGGCTCTTGATATTAGCCAAGGGTCAAATTAGTCAGTGGCTTTAGCTTCATTAACCCAGTACTCCAGCCAGTTAATAATATTAATATTAATAAAAACTAGCATTTATATAGCACTTTAAGATTTGCAAAGTGTTTTACAGATATCTCATTCTTCCTTCACAACAACCCTGGGATGTTGGTGCTATTATCATCCCCCATTTACAGATGGAGAAATTAAGGCCTATAGAAATTTGACTGACTTGCCCAACTCACATGGCTAGTAAATGTCCGAGGCTAGATTAGAACTCAGGTCTTCAATCCAGGTTCAAGGCTGTATCCACTGTGCTACCTAGCAATTTCTTTTAAGTTCCCCATCCACAAATCGATGCTATAAATAAAAGTGTGTCTCTGTTCCTCTCCTTAAGAACAGAAAGGTCCATGGGTGAGAACAACACTCCTTTTGTTTCTTGGTTCCCTGCACAAAGTCTTCTATCCTTCCTTCATTTCCATATCTCCTGTTAATTTTCTTGCTGATTTGGTGCCCCAGGACCTGACAGTACTGTTTTGTAGTGTGTGTGAGTGGCTGGATGCCAAAAGTTTTGACATCAAGGCCTATGCTTTCCTTCCTCAGCTGTCCTGCTGTTCCAACAAATGCCAATGGTTGAAATTGATGGGATGAAGCTGGTTCAGTGCAGAGCCATTCTCCACTATATTGCTGAGAAATACAATCTACTTGGGAAGGACATAAAGGAGAGAGCAAAGTACGGTAGCGGTTCTGTTCTTGCCTGGGGGTGACTTGCCTAAGTGGTTAGCTAGCCCTGTCCCATCGAGCTGTCATCCACAAACAGAATCTTGGTTTTTCTGTATCATATTGGTTTGAGTAATGAGCAAAGACTAGAGCATCTTCAGGACCAGTGTAACCTTTGGTTGTCTGCCTCCTTTTGGTTCTCAAGAGCTTTTTTGTTTTCAGGAATTTAAGGAAGAGGCCTAGAGTTCAAAGAAGCCAGGCTTCCTTTTGTCACCCTCTAGTTCCTCAGTGGTGGGACCTTCCAACACATGTTGGGAAAAGTCTTTAGTTGCCTTTCTTCTTTTGGAGATAGGAAGCAGAGACTGGCTGGGAGAACTGGGAATGAATTACCTTCCCTAATTATGACAAGACTTTTCAGGGGGATTAAAAAAAAAATTCCTTAACTCCACAAAACACCTTTGCTTTGCAAGGGTTTGAAAGCCTTAGGGAATGAGCAGACTTCCAGGTACTCCTGTTGTCGTACAAAGAGACTTAGTGGGGGAAGCCAAGGAAAGGGAGCATTAACTGAGACACTACATACTTTTTTCCTATTTTAAGGATTATCATGTACTCAGAGGGCACAATGGATCTGATGGAGCTAGTCATGGCTTATCCTTACCTAAAAGGAGAAGAGCAGGAGAAAAGACTGACTGAAATCGATAACAAGGCCAAAACCAGATACTTCCCTGCTTACGAAAAGGTACAAGACAGAGGATCCAGTACATTTAGAATGATGAAACCAGGAGAGAGAGAGAGAGAGAGAGAGAGAGAGAGAGAGAGAGCGGGGAGAGAGAAGAGCAGGATCTAGTTCAGTTCTCTAAATAATTTTTCTTCGGCTATATGTTTTTTCATTTTTTTTGTAATACAAACCTTAGGGGAACATATTTTATATTGCTAAGGACTCATGGTAGGGGACTGAGAGGTGATCAAGAAGCTTTCTACTGGGGCAGGTGACATGCCCTCAGTGGAGGGGGTACTCTGGTACAAAACTGCCAAGGATGGGTGGGGAGGGAGCAACAAGAATTAAGAGAAAATACCCCTTATCAAATGAGATAATATTTGTTAGGCACTTAGTCCATAATGCCTGTACTAGGCACTGTATTGTAACAGGGGTGGGGAACTTGCAGCCTTGAGGCTCCACCACTGGCCTAGAGTGTAGTAGGTACTTCATGAATGCTTGTTCCCTTCCCTTTCCAAGGAGCACTGATAATCTCTCCGGGCCTCAGTTTCCTCATCTGTAAAACAAAGAGATTGGATGAGATAGCAGTTGCATCTGGCAGTTTCTAATTTTATCTAATTCTTATTAACCATGGACTATGCTCTGTTGTTTCCATGCTACAAAAGGACTGAATATTCTGTCATTGCCCTTTAATTTTAGTACCTTGGGTCAAGATTCTGATCACCTTACCCTGTGGAACAGGAATAGGAAGAGAGATAATTTTTTTTCTTTGTTCTTTCTGTTATTTATTACCCTGTTCCAGTTCCCAGTCTCTTTATCTGGTCTTCTTCATCAGAACTGATTAGGAACACAAATACTTTGAATAAAAGAAAGGAAATGGGAAAAATACAAGTTGTAGAAAAGGCCTGGTATTCAGGATTTGGCAAAATTCTTCTTACTGTCCACTGGACATTCCTAATTCTAGGAATGGCACATAACCATAAAATATAATAATGCCCTGCTGGACCTTAGCATTGGCTTGGAGTGTACCACACTACCTAAAATTAAAATACTTATAATTGGATTGGAAACAGTGCCAGGCACATCCATTCCTTGGGTGGCTACTCTTCACCTCTTTCTGTGATCAACTGTGTAATAGAGGGTTTAAAAAAAAGTTGAAAAAATCTGCAAAGTAAGCAAACTAGGAATAGAAAACCAAGGGGTTGCTGTAAGGGGGAATACAACTGCTTTGGCCACTGGCCTATCCTTAGTCCTTTATCATACTTAGCCTTGTAAGCTGGCCAACCTTCATGAAATGGAAGGGCCGGGAGGAAAGTTGGAAAAGGCTCCCCTTACACTGAAGTCAGTTCATTTTCTCTGGCTTAGAAAATCTTAGAAAATTTCTACCCTAAGACTGATTACTGGACAATCATAGATACTGCATTGGGGGACCAACTTTGGGATCCATACCAGTCACCTGAAGTCCCTGAACACTTATCTTCTTTCCTTGTGGAAAAAAAAAAGTTTTTTGGATAGACTGATTTCCAAAGGAGTGGCATTATAGAGTGGGCGGAGCACTAGGTAAAGTCAGAGGACACAGCTTCAAATCCTGCCTCTATCACTACCTGTGTGAGTCACTTAACCACTTTGGGTCTCACCTTCCTCATCTATGAAATGAGAGGGTTGTACTGGTTCTAAATCTATGAGTGTGGATTTATAATATATGGATACATCCCTTCAAACACAGGACACTTGAGAGGACAAAAAGACTGGAATTTAGTGGTGCAAGCTCATTTTGAATTGGAATTGATAGTTCATCAAGCTTTCCTTCTCACTCCCTCTTCTTGCTCCTTCATGATGTGTATATAGGGATTCCAGCTTGACTTTCCATTAGCTGGACATTGCACAGGATCACCCATTCCTACATACTCTGCTGCTAGAGTCAATCCAGCACTCCTCTGTCTGAGAAGTAACAAGCATCCTTACCCTTCTCCTGTGCTTATGTCATTCAGGTCTTAAAGACTCATGGACACAACTTTCTTGTGGGTAACCAGATGAGCATGGCAGATGTGCAATTGATTGAAGCTATTTTAATGGTGGAGGAGACTGTCCCTGATGCACTCTCTGGATTTCCTTTACTCCAGGTAATTGAAACAGGAAGTTTGAAAGTTGACCAAGGACTTCTTCCTTAAATGTCTGATGATCAGTTGACTTTCAATTTTAAATCTAGTCAGTGAGATTGTCATTAAGAGGATTCAGCTTCCAGAACTGACCCTGCCTCTTACTAGCTGGGTGACTATGGATGAATCCCCTCACCACTCTGGGCTTCAGATACCTCATCTGAAAATAGATGGTTGGCTCAGTGTGGTGGCACAGGCCAGTGAACCCAGCTACCTGGGAGACAGGCTGTTGGATCTCTGGAGTTCTGGAGTCCTGTGGGGCAATGCAGATGGGCCATTTATTCACACTAAGCTAAGAGGGAACATGGTGGTTGGGGTGGGGACAAAGTGGAATAGGTAATTAGCCATGAGCAGCCTCTGCATTTCCAGACTGGATGAGATAGGAGGACTCCATCTTTAGAGATAAAATTAAAAGAGGAGTTGGAATAAAGGGCCTTTCATTGATGCCAAGACTTCTTCCAGCTACAAATCAACAATCCTAGGAAGTCAGAAGAATGAGGGATCAATTCCTACCAGATACTGAGCCTGGTCATGGGTTCTTGGTGCTCCAAGAAAATTTTCTAAGATGCTGATGTATGAGGCAGTGCCCACATTATGAGTTCTTACCCACAATGAAGTTATGGGTCTAAATAGAAAAGAGAAGAAATATATATAAATATATATACTCTTTTTTTTTTTTTTTGCTTTTTGGAAGGCAATTGGGATTAAGTAACTTGCCCAAGGTCACACGGCTAGGTTTTTGTTTTTTGTGTGTGTTAAGTGTCTGAGGCCGGATCCAAACCCAGGTCCTTCTGACTCTAGGGCTGGCGCTCTACTCACTGCGCCACCTAGACACCCCAATATATATACTCTTATATATATCAGAGTGTATGTATTCTTATGTAAATATAGACATATGTATATGTACAAACACATATATTATACAGATTGAAGTAAAGATAAAGATTGTGGGGGCGGCTAGGTGGCACAGTGAGTAGAGTGCCGGCCCTGGAGTCAGAAGGACCTGAGTTCAGATCCGACCTCAGACACTTAATAGACACAAACAAAAAAAAACCTAGCCATGTGACCTTGGGCAAGTTACTTAATCCCAATTGCCTTCCAAAAAGCAAAAAAAAAAAAAAAAGAAAGATTGAAAATTGGATTTCCAATACCCAATACTTCTACATGGTAAGATTATTGATACTTAAAAATTATTTCATCTCTACTTTTCTTCCAAGCTGCTTCTTTGTGGAAAATTGTCCCAAGGAAATATTCCTGAAACATAAATTTATTAGTCTCTTTTGTACAAGCTGAAACATAGGAGAGAATAGGAAAGAGTTCTTTCTTAAAAATTGAGGAGTTTCTCTTTTTCTAAATCTAGATAGCCTCCAATTTAGAACTGATGTCTAAGTACAGACTAGCTCTGGGATCCCCCAGTATCACAGCCCTGCTGTGGTTATGGACCCTGTGGGGAGAGAGCAGCTTGGACTCTTCTTAGTATAAACATCTGGCTCAATTTTATTTGCCATTTGGCCCACCTACAGAGTGTGTCAGTTTTTGTGGCAAGCCCAGGTCAACTTGGGTCACCATTTCACCATTCCTCCCTCTCTAGGCACATAAACATATCTGGGTCCTCATTCTTTTCCCCACCCTTTCTCTTTTTCTCACTGCCTGGCCAAATACAATTTCCCCCTCAAGACTGTTAAGGTCGAATTCTTTTACAAAAAGGCAGTTTCTAGTCAATCCCAGAATTCTCTTGATCAATCTGGAAATGTCAAACTACTCTAGTATCTTTACCCAGAAAACCCCAAATGGGGTCTTGAAGAGTTTGACACAACTGAACAACAAATCTGTTCCTCCAGATTATTCCCTGTAAATAAGCAGTTATTGCTGTAAATTGTAGGTTTTGTACTAAATTGAACCCAAATATTTTCCTCACCTAAACTCTATTCTGACAATTACTCTCTCAAGCCCTCTCTAAACATGATGCCAAAAGCATGAGGACCTCCAGCTTGTTGGTCTTCTCTCCTCCAATAAGGGACATCCCTGTATCATTTGGCTTGGTCACATTGTATTTACTGATCATTCCATGTGTAAACAAAGGCAGATAGCTTATCAGGTGGTTATACAATAAAGACAAGGTTTTTAGTGCCTCTTCATTCAGGACCTGTGATTTTCACTGATTTAGGAAATCCCATAGTGGAAAATTCTTCCAGCAATGTAGGTATTGTCTACAACCTTAGAGCATAGGTGTTCAAACTTTTTTATGGGAGGACCCCTTTCTACTCTTAAAAATGATTCAGGGCCCTTGCCCCCCACTTACCCCAAGAGCTTCTGTGTTTGTGGGTTATATCTATTGATGTTTACCTTATTATAAATTAAAGTGTATTATCAAGAAAATAGGTATTAACTTTGCAGAACCCCTGGAAGAGTCTGGGACAACCTTAAGGGTCCTAGACCGCACTTGAACAATCATTGCTTTAGACAGTCACTTGGGCCCTTGAGAGGTTAAATGACTTTGCCTTGATCCTACAGCCAGTATGGGTCAGAAGCAGAACTTGCACTTGTATTTTCTTCACTCCATGGGGAGCCCTATTATCCACTGTGACAATCTGTTCCTTGTAATGTATGTTAAGTACACGTACACATGTATATATATGTACACAGAGATACATATTATATTAGAAATATATGTAACATATATTTGTGTGTATATACACAAACACACACAAATCCAGGAGGTAGATTAAAACCTTATTAATTTTTATTCAATTAATGCCAAATTTTCCTATTTTAACTCTGAAACTTGCCCTTTTAGCTATATGTGCGGGGCAGCTAGGTGGCACGGTGGATAAAGTGCCAGGCCTGGAGTCAGAAAAATATGAGTTCAAATCCAGCCTCAAACATTTACCAATTGTGTGACCCTGGGCAAGTCACTTAATCCATTGTCCTCAGTTTCCTCATCTGCTAAATGGAAATAATGATAGCTCCTACCTCCCAGGGTTGTTGTGAGGGTAAAATGAGGTAATATTTGTAAATTGGTTGGCACATAGGAGGCAGCATATAAATATTAGCTATTATTGATTATTATAAGGTAAGGAGGAAAAAAGATTTACTAGGCAAATTCAGGCTTAGGAAAGGAAATTCATGTTGAAGCTGCCTGTGCTGGTTAAGCAGATGGTCCCCAAATGCTTTTAAGTGGTGCATAGTTAGTTATAGGTGCTTCTGTAACTATAAATCATGTTCCCCTCGGGTAGTGTATACTCTGTTTGACCGCTGTACTTGGATACATATAATTCTGCTGGTGGGGTAGGATGCCATAAAACTATGTGCATGTAGCTCTGGCATTTAATCAAACAGGAAGTTGGGTGCAGTGGCCAGCACTGACTAGTCATGTATGTGGGAGGGATATGAGTGTGAATCCTGTCTCTGATGCTCCCTAGCTCTGTGTCCCTGGGCAAGTCACATAAATCCTCAGTCAGTCCATCTTTCCTTTGGTCTAAGAAAAGCAAAAGACAATCCTTGCTCTCAGGGGACTTACAGTCTAACGGGAGAAACAACATAACAGACAGATTGTGAACACATCAGCTATGTGCAGGATAAATTGGAGATCATCAGTAGAGGGCACAGTGGACAGATCGTTAGGTCTGGAGTAAGGAAATGCTGAGTTCAAAGGGGGCCTGAGACACTTACTAGCAATGCATGACCCTGAGCAAATCACTTAACTTGTTTCTTAATGGTTTCTTCAGCGATAAAATGCGTCTCCCAATAACACCAACCTCCCAGGTTAAACAAGATGGTGTCTGTAAGTTGCTTAGCACAGTGCTAGGCACATAATTAATAGTCAATTATTCAGGAGATTTCTGTTGTGTCCAACTCTTTCTGATTCTGATTTGGGATTTCTTTGGCATGGAGATCTCTTACTGAG
This sequence comes from Gymnobelideus leadbeateri, assembly GCA_011680675.1. Taxonomy (NCBI): domain Eukaryota; kingdom Metazoa; phylum Chordata; class Mammalia; order Diprotodontia; family Petauridae; genus Gymnobelideus; species Gymnobelideus leadbeateri. Next base: position 216,246 of record WOXC01000732.1, on the reverse strand, counting down.
GTAACTACCTCTATCAGCAACACCCATCTGCAAATCTATGGTAATTTATAATTTTGAAGAGTGGCCTAAGGCATGGAGAGTTTAAGTGAATTGGTCCAGGGCAACCCAGGCAGTAGGTATCAGGTGTAAAAACTGAACCAGGTCCTTCTGACTCTATGACTGGATCTCTCTTAATGACTCCATCCAGCTGCAGGTAGAGAGGAAAGGTGTCTGTTTCTGGCCCTATAGATATATAGGCTTATGGGGAGAAACTCAGTACCTGGCACTGAGAATCACTCCCTCGTCATTAGGACTATCTCCCCAACTCCCCCCCAACTACTTAATTAGGAAAGAAAAGAAAAAAAAGTCACATTTTTGCATCTAGTCATACTCTAGTAATTCAAGATTAATTTGGAATAGGGAAGACCAGTATGAATTATTAACAGCTGACAATTATATAGTGTTTCAAGGTTTTAGGAACATTTTACATACATTATCTCAACTGATGCTCAAACAACCCAAAACAAAGGGGCTACAGGTATTATTATCCCCATTTCACAGATGAATAAACTGAAGCTCAGAGTTTATGTAACATTTTCACTAACTGTCCTGTATGCCTGGAATTCTCTCCTGCCTTATCTCTGCCTCCTGGCTTCCCTGGTTTCCTTTAAACCCCATGTAAAATCCCACTTTTGACAAGAAGCCTTTCCTGATCTGGTAGGTGGCGTACTGGATAGAGTGCCAAACCTGGAGTCATGAAAACTTTGTGACCCCCTTCAGCATTTTCTTGGCAAAGACATTGGAGTGGTTTGCCATTTCCTTCTCCAGTTCATTTTACTGATTAGGAAGCTGAGGCAAACAGGATGAAGTGATTTGCCCAGGGTCACACAGCTAGTAAATGTCAAAGTTCAAAACCTGGAGAAGATGATTTTATTTTTAACCATAGTAGGCATTCACATTTACTCACTCTTAATGACATTTTCATGTACTTGACTCACATTGGATCAAGGAGAGTAAGTCCTTTGCTATAGTAGATGGATACTTGCAACCAATCAATAAACATTTAGTAAGTGCTTACTGTATGCAGGTACTGTGCTAAGCACTGGGTATACAAAATGAGACGAAAGACAGAACCTGCCCTCAAAGAGATTACAGTCTGTTAGAAACACAAACACAATTGATACCAAAATCAATTTTGTAATTATGCAAATCATTACATAATTGTTCAGTCAATTATGGACATCTCTGGACAGAAGCTGACTCCTCCCTTCTTTAGGAAGGAGGAGTGCTGAACATAAAAGGGAGAAGAGCTTTTTACTATTAGTTATCTCAGAAACCTCCCTTCAGAGGACAAATTGGTCCAATCTCTTCAGGGTTTCAATTTTCCCCATATGCCCATGACACATTACTCTCAAGCATGACCCCTTCCCTTCATCATACATTATCATGCATTCCATGTTCCATTAATGAGTCTTTAATTCTATTCGAGGTGTATCAGACAATATCCATGAGGTTTATTAAGCAAGAACAGTAGTAATTTTGGAATACTAGGTCATTGACCATTTTAAACTAGATCAGTCCTTATCATGATCTGAAGGTCTCTCTGATTGCCTTCTCTTTGGTCGGGCCCACCTACTGTCTGCTAACTCCTTTTAATCAATAACTTCAGTGATTTTTAGCAGTTCTGTGGAAACTTAACTCTTTGCTGTCTCTCATAAGTCTTTGTACCCTATGTAGCAAGCGTCTTCCCACTACCCACTGCTGATTCTCTCCAGTTTCTCCTGTGTGTAGGTGATTTGTACACAATTTGTCTGTATGTCATTTCTCCCACTAGATTGTAAACCACTTTAGAACAAGAATTGTCTTTTCTTTTTCTTAGAACAATGGGGAAATTGACTGATGATTTATGTGACTTGCCCGGGGACAACATGCTAAGAAATATGTACCAAATAATCTCTATACAAGATAAATAGGAAATAATAAGCAGAGGGAATAATTAATAAAGGGAAGACCCTAGAATGTTGAGGGGTTGGATCACAAGCCTTAATCTTGGCTCCACAATTGATTAATTGTATAACCTTGGACAACTCATTTAACTGATTGTAGTTTGCTCAATTAAACATGGGTTTTAATTATTCATTAAGACCATCTTCAGTTTTAATACTGATACCCCTAAATTTGGGGGGGTATCACCATTGTCATTTGGACTTTGTGTCATGAGGTTTTTTACATCAACTGACTTTCCTTTCAACCTTTTTTCCTCTAGGAATTTAAAACTCGAATGTGTAATATCCCAACAATTAAGAAATTCCTGGCCCCTGGCAGCAAGAGAAAGCCTGTGACCGATCCCAAGTTTGCAGAAAAGATTATAAAGATGTTCTATTCATAAAAGAACAAACTCACCCATGGAGAGAGAGGTTCAGTGTGTGATTAATCTGTGATTCTAGGTCCCTTAATGTCAGACTCCAGACATGCCAGTGCTCTGTGAGCCTTCTCTAGGTACAGCCCATGGTAGCCTTTGAGAGAAGCCTAAGAAAACCAAGAAGGGCACAGGAGGCAAGGAAAGGACCCTCTCTCCATTCTAAGTTTCTTCTTTGCTCAGTCTTTCTAAACACTTGACTTTGGAGCCCATAACTGAAGCACTGGTCTCTTGATTTCTTGGCCTTCTGGGTTTCTCCACCTTATCTAAACCATGTCAGGTTCCTGTAGTTCACTCTCTAAGCTTCAGGGATATACATGTCCTAAGCCTAACCCTCTCCATCCGTTCTCTGACCTGAGGGAGACCTCCACCAGCTATGTGCCTCTTCACCCTCCAGAAGTGACCTCAGTGGAGAGGTCTTATCTAAACTTCTCCAGCACCTAAGACAAAGAGTGCTTGCAGAATTCTGCACCAATGCTTTTTGTGCTGAACATAGCATTTGAAGTTGGATTACTCTAATTGTTGGAGCCTAATAAATAGCAAAATGTTAGTTAATGCTACTGACATAAGTCCCAATTACCTCTGTACCATGACAACAAATGAAATAGATATGCATCAAATAAAGGCTTTCTATGCACAGATTTGTGGTTTATATTCTAATTTTTGCCATTAGAACTGAAAACGGGGAGATAGTCTATGTTTATTGGTTTAGTATGGATAGAACGAATGTTCTTTGACAAAATCCTTCAGAAGGTAGCATTGGTTTTTTGGGGGGGTGGGGGAAGTAAGGTTTGGGAATATGTGAATGATGATCCTGTCTCTTCCCAAAGCTATGCTCATAATTTTTCTTCTAGTTTCAAGCATCTCAAAATTTCTCTAAGGTCTAGGTAATAGTTCTTGAAGAATTTTCCCTTATCAAGATGCTTTGTGTATAGGTATAATTATGTGTGTTTCAGGATAGGGATATAGTTGGTCTCCATCATGCTTGTCTCCCAGGGCTGAAATTTACAAGAAAACGAGACCATTCATTGACACAGAACATGATTCCTGAAAACAAACAAACAAACAAACGAAACAGAAGCTAGTCAGAGGCAAAAATGAGCCCAGGCTGGAAGGCTGGAAGAGAAGTCAGTCAGGAAAGGAGCCCCTAAGTTGAAGGGGTTTAAGCCCATGTTATTCCCCTGTGGTGCTTTCATCCAGTCTATTAACCACTTACCTAGTGGACAGGAGTAGTCAAGAAGAATATTTTGGCCCAGCAGCATGGGATAATGGATGAAACAGAAAAGTTGAAGGAAGACTTAGGTCTGGTTTCTGACACTTGCAAAATGTGTGACCCTAGGCAAGTCATTTAACGTCCCTCAGCTTCGTTTTCTTCCTTTGTAAAATGGGAGCTGGGATGTTGGATAGATAATACCCAGGGTTCTATTTAACTCTTAGTCTATTATCCTGTTTTTGTCCATTTTTCTCCTCCTGTCCCTACTGGTCCTGGTGACATTCTGAAGCCTACTCATTCAACACACCAACAATTTCTGTAGGGCATATGTCACTGGCATTTGGCCAGAGAGCAGTACACAGTGGAAACACAATTCTCTACATCAACATGGTATAGTGGAAAGAGCAGGGGCTCTAGTGTTGGTGGACCTGGGTTCAAATTCTGTCTCTGCCATTACTTTTGTGACCTTGGACAAATTACTTCATCTCAGTTGTTTCATCATCTATCAAATGAGGCTGGTTGTTCTGGATTGCTTCTGAGGACCCATCCAACTCTAGAGTCATGATCCTATAACCTCATGGGGATGGACAATCAGTCACTGAAAATCTAGTAATTTAGACCAGCAGTTCTCAAACTTTTTGGTTTTTAGATCCTTTTACTCTCTTAAAAATTATTAAGGACCCCAAAGAACTTTTGTTTCTGTGGGTTATACCTATTAATATTTATCATGTCAGAAACTAAAACTGATAAAATTCTAAAATAAGTATTCATTTAAAAACAATAACAAATAATTGCATGTTATTGTTAATAATTTTATGAAGAGCTATATTTATGAAACAAAAATTAAGTGAGAAGGGTAGCCTTGTTTTATATCTATATATATATAATAATTTTAATGCTGTGACTTATATGACAGCTGGATTCTCATATCTGCTTCTGCATTCTTCCTGTTGTGATATGTTGCTTTGGTTGAAGTAGATTAAGAAAAACCAGCCTCACACAGATATGTAGTTGGAAAAGAGAAGAGTATTTCGATAGGCAAATAACATCTTAGCATCACTATGAATGTAGTTTTGACTTCAAGGGTTCCCCTGACAGTCATAGACAAGGGTCTTAGCACCACACTTTGAGAATCACTGCTGCAGGCCTCTATTAAGAATCAATAGAATTGATAGAAATTAAAAAATTAATTAAAATCAAAAGAATGAATAGAAAATATTATCGGGAATGCAGACTTCTCCTGATTTCTTGAGACAGTAAACTTCAATACTCCAGTGGATACAGGACTTCCTAAGTATAGGGGCAACAATGCAGAGCCCAAGAGATTGATGCCTTTCATTCTGTGTGATTCTTGTCCATATCCTTTGATAGGTTCTCTAGTCTCTAAACCTTTGGGTAGATATCGCTATCAGTCCTGCTGGGGAATAGCAGGACTCCCAATTCACTCTCAGGCCTGTTGCAGGATGGCAGCGCTCCCGGCATTCTCTGAGCTCTGCCACGGAAGGCAGGGTTCCCTGCCTTGGCCCACCACAGCCTATGGGGATTATGGGGAGTTCAGAAAGACTAGCACTTCTGGTGTGAGGGCTTGCCCAGCCCTTTTCACGAACCTTTGGTGTCCACCTTTCACCCAACTCTCACCTGTGTCTCCAAGAAGCTGTGGCACATGCCGAGGCAAAGCCCCCCTAAAACCTCATGGGCAGACCGGCTAAATCAGGTTAAGAGTGATGCCTAAACCAGGCCATCAGTGAGGTAGGGCAATGTCTACTCTAAGCATATGAAGACTTCCTCTGGAGAAATGGGTGGATGAAAACCATTTGTTCCAATGGCCATGAAGTCAACGTTGGCACATTGGGTCCACTTTTCATCTATTTGTTGTCCTCCTAATTTCAGTTATAAATGCCTTAAGGATGAAAGAGCTCATTGGGTCTTATGCCAACCTTCCTGAATACTTTTTGCTTCCCATGCTTTTTCTTAACTTTTGAGGCAATACAGTTCATGGTCTTCTGATATTTTCTTCTCTAGTATTCACAATTGAGCTTACACTCTATTCTGTTGATTATTTAGGCTGAGTAGGTCATGAATTCTGCTTTCACAATTCTTATTTCTCTTTTAAACTGCTTGGGATTGTAGTAATTGAAATTAAACTAAGCTGAGGCAGCAAAGTTCCAAGCATGTTCAATTTATTGACAAGGTTAGTAGTTCCCAATGAAAGGGGTCTTTAGCTCCTCAGCAAGCCAAAAGACCCCAAAGTGGTTTCTCAAGACTTCTTATAATTTAGGGAAAGTGGATAAAATAGAACAGCAGAGAGGCAGGACGTATGAATAAGTCTTCTGGTTTCTATCAGTGGGAGGAATGGGACTTTCATCTTTTTTGCTAGGAAAAGCTGATCTGTTGTATCCTCCTGTATCTTTTCAAGGACAACTGGTGGTACAGAGATGACAGGTCTCCTTGGCATAAAGATAAAAAAGTGATTTACAAAAAGACTGAACTTCTGCACTTCTGAACTTAACTCTGAGATAAAGAAACATTATGTAAGCACTTACGCAAAAGGTTAGGACAATAAAATCAATTACAAAATGGAATCAATTTGGTTTTCTCAGCATCTTCCTACTTTTGGTATTGTGCTCTCTTGGGAATCCACAGGGTCATCTGCCTCTTTGGGTAGCAATTCATTTTTCTTTACCTTGAAATATTTAATCACAGATATCTGGGCTTGTTTAGCTGATCTGGAAGCCACACTCCCTTTTGTTATTGATATCTGTCTTTTTGGTTCCTCTGCTTAGGTTCAAGGTCATTGACCTTTTTTTTTTTCTTCCTCTGAGCCATCTTTCCATTTAGTTGCAACTTCTGGTTTCATTTATTGTGAGAATATTGATGCGGTTCAGTTCTTTCATGAATAGATCAATCAGCTTTTTGGTCATTGGATGAAAGTTCACTTTTAGGGTACCAACAGGTAAATTGATGCTTATAGGTGGCCTGTGATTTCTTTGCTGTAGCATTAGAAATTATCTCATTTCCATAAATTATTCTTTAAGCTAAACCAAAAGCAGAGATACAGACAAGTGTAGGATTTCAGGAATGCCACAAGTCTCTCCCAACTCCAGTTCATCCTCTGCCGTGCTGTCAGAGTGATCTTCCTAAAGTACAGGTCTGACCATGTCACTCCTCTTCTCAATAAACTTCAGTGACTCCCTATCTCTTCTAGGATCAAATAGACAATTCTGGTTGGCATTCAAGGTCTGCCATAACCTGAGCCCCCCTACTTTTCCAGTCTTCTCATACCTTATACAACAATCCCCGTATTGTTTGATCCAGTGACACTGCACTTTACCTCCCAACTCCAGGCATTTTCACTGACTTGTTCCTATGAAGAGAATACTCTTTGTCCTCATTTCTGCTTCCTACCTTTCTTCAATTCCAATTCTCCTTAATCCCCCAATTAACTAATATGTTAATTGATACTTCTGATACCTATTTCCAACCCAGTTTGTTTGTGCATGGTTACTTGCATGTTGTCTTTACCATTAAACTGTGAACTCTTTAAGCACAGGTTTCTTTTGTAACCCCAGTCTTAGCACAGATTCTAGTACACAGTAGGCACTTAATAAATGTTTATTGACTGGCTGAGTGGCTAAGCATTTATTAAGTGCTAGACAGTATTTTAAAAAGCTGTTATTGTAGAATAACAAAAGTGAAATAGTCCCTGTCCCAGAGGAGTTTATGTTCTATGTAGATTCTCTATGACGTCCCTTTCAAGGTCTAAATCTCTGCTGCAAAGTTCTATCTCATCATAATAGGGATCTCAGCTATTTTAGTGGCTGGGATAGAAGAGAGGAGACAGACTGTAGAGGCAGTTCCACATCATAAGATGGTGTGACCTTGGTCAGAAGTAGAAGTTATGAATCTGTGATCACATGTGAAGCCTTTCCAGTGTGGCAGAGCTTCTGCTGTACTAGCATAGCCTTCAAGAATCTGGCTTCATCTCCATGCCTCAAAGAGACTTCTGAGTAGGACTTGGCTGTGTTGATAATTCCTAATCAATCTAGCTCATAAGGCTATTGTGGGTAAGGGGGGAAGAGACGCAGATCATATAAGATAATGCATATAAAGCTCTTTATAAATTGTAAAGTGCTATATAACCTCATCCCCCTCCTCCTCTTCCTCTTTCCTCCTTTTTTCCTCCTCTTCCTCCTTCTCTTTCCCCCTTTTCTTCCTCCTCATCCTTCTCTGCCCTCTGCTTCTCCTCCTCCTTCTCTTCCCCCTCTTCTTCCTCCTCCTCCTCTTCCTCTTCTTTTTTTCCTATATGACCTATCTGGGCCTCAGTTTTGATTACAATTTATATTATAATTCTCTCTAATAAACACATGAGGGCACCATAGAGCTAACCCTATGACTAGGCAAACGTTCCATTTTTGAATCAAGCAACTAAAAGGGAGGAAATATATGAGGCTGGGCTATGACCCCAAAAGGATGGATCCTATAGCTGTTTTGCTCATGTTTTTCCCATTGGCTTAAATCTGGTGAATTGCGTTTTCCTTCTTGGTGAATTGGCTTCTCCTCTCTTTAGGTCCCATTCTCTTCCCTTATATATTCAATTCAACAAACATTTACCATGGGCATCATATGTGTAAAGCTCTGTCCTGGGCCTTGGAGATAAAAACATAGCTACAACACAGACCCCATTTTGATGATCTGAGTGAAGGGAAAATATGAGTACACAAATAGCCACGCTATGAGGGAGGGAGTGTAAGAGAGGCAGTATGAAGTCATGGCCTTGGAGTTGGGGAGATCTGGATTCAAATTCTGATTCTTCCATTTACTTGCTGTGACCTTGGATAAGTCTTGACTTTTCTGACCATCAGTTTCCTCATTTGTCAAATAAGCAAGTTGGACTAGGTGGCTTGAAACTTATTAACCTAAAATAAGTTGGAAGAAGTGGTTCAGGTAAGATGTTATGAGAAATTTGAAGAGAGACAGAAGCAGAGACAAAGGCAGAGAGAACGTTTTCACTGAGGGCATCCAGGAAAGACTTGATGAACAAGGTGACTTCTCACTTGGAGTTTTAGCAAACGTAAGAAAGAAAGAAAAAAGGATAAGATAGTAAGTCACTTCAGTCTGAGCAGCTACATGGGCAGGATGCAATGTGCATGTAGAATGCCAATGTCTATATGTTACATGGTAGACCCGAGGCATCAAAAATGTCACCTAGGGCATGTGTGGTACACAACACTCTTGAGTGTAGTCAGAACCAGATTAAAATGTGATTGGGAAATGTTTAACAAAATAAGTAAAAATGCTTCCACCAGAGATCCTTATGTATCGTGCCCCCAGCCCCTTCTATTTCAATTTGATACCATTGTGGTAGACAATGGGGAGCACCTTCAGGTGTTTGACTGTACTGCAGGGGTGGGGAACCTGCACCACATGTAGCAAGGCCACAGGTTCCCCTAGAGGAACGACATGATTAGAGTTGTGCTAGGTTCTGACCTTCTTTCTTACTTATAAGACTTTTTCTTTTAGGGAGGAAAAATAACCCAGACCTCCAAGACTGAACCTTTCTCTCTGGGTCAAATTATATCATATCAGAAATGTTCTAGAGTGGTCTCTATCTGCCCTGACTTCCTGGGAAATCTCTGGAGTTTCCCAGTTCAAGTCAATGTCCTTTATGCTGCAATAGCACCACCAATGTACTGTGTCCCCTTTGTCTAGTTGTTGCTTCTTCCACAGTCCATGCCATTTCTGCCTTGCCCATGCCACTTCTGACTAAAGCTGCAATCTCTTGTGACAGAGGACTAATCCAGGACAAACTTCAATTTCTCTCTTTGGTCCTTGCAAATGGCATAGCTGAGACTCATGAGGGGAGATGATTTTGCTATACAGTCTGCTTCCTAGATGTAGACGAACTCTATAAGATCCCAACTGGAGCTAGACAGGACTTCAGATGCCATCCTGTGAGGATCAAATGAAGTATTTTTTTAAGCAGGCAGGATAGTGTCTGGAACATAGTCGATGCTACGTAAGTGTTTAATCCTTTCGTCTTCCCTTCCCCTATCTGGTTTAAGCCCTCATTTTACAGATGAAGAAACTGAGGCCCAACGACTTACTCACTTAAGATTATACAGACAGTAAGTATCAAAAGTGGCAGGTGAACCTGAATCAACACTTTCAAATTGTGGTGTTCAAAAAGATTTTTGAGACTTCCTTGGACAGCAAGGAGATCAAGTCAGTCAATACTTAAAACTAATTCATCGGAAGGTCAAATACTGAAGCTGAGGCTTAAATATTTTGACCACATAATGAGAAGGTGAAACTCATTGGAAAACATCCTGATGTTGGGAAAGATTGAAGGCAAAAGGAAAAGGGGAAAGCAGAGGATGAGATGGATAGATCGTGTAATGGAAACAATGAACATAAACTTGGGCAGACTTTGGGAGACAGTGGAGAACAGAAGGACCTGGCATGCTGGCCATAGGGTCATGAACAGTTGGACATGACTGAACAATACCAACAGCCTCTGACTCTAGAGGAAGTGCTTTTTCCACCATACCAAACTGAGAGGGAAGGACAAGCATTTATTAAGCGCCTATCATGTCTTAAATTCTTTTACAAATATTATCTTATTTGATCACATTGCCATCTAGATTCAACTTTGTGAGAAGTAGAACTGGGACTAAGGGCAGAAAAGGTAGAAAGTTACTTTGGGGGCAAGTGTACAGTAAGAAATGGAGGTTTTGTAGAAAGAAAAGATATCAACACAATGGATTTTTAAAATTTTTAAAAGAGGGGCGGCTAGGTGGCGCAGTGAATAGAGCGCCGGCCCTGGAATCAGAAGGACCTGAGTTCAGAGCCGGCCTCCGACACTTAATCCATACAAACAAAAAAACCTAGCCGTGTAACCTTGGGCAAGTTACTTAACCCCAATTACCCTAAAGGGGCGGCTAGGTGGCGCAGTGAGTAAGAGCGCCGGCCTCGGAGTTGGGATGACCCGAGATCAGATCCGGCCTCAGAAAATGAGCACCCACGCATAAATAATGACTAGCCGTGTAACCTTGAGCAAGTTACTTAACCCCAATTGCTTTAAAAAAAAAAAAAAATTTTTAAAAGAAAGGCACAACATGAAGTAGAGAGAAGTTCTGATGATTTTTAGTTTTTCATGAAATGTGCGCATTTTAGTACCCCAACTTCTATTGTCAGTGGCACATGTGTCGTTATTGTATGATATTATTACATGTCCTATAGTGAAGTATCACAGTGGGTATTAACAATCAGGTAGCTGGTACAGTGAATAGAGTGTAAGCTCTGGAATCAGGAAGACCTGAGTTCAAATCTGGCCTCAGATACTTACTAGCTGTGTGACCCTGGACAAGTCATTTCACCTTGTTTGCCTCAGTTTCCTCATCTGTAAAATGATCTGGAGAAGGAAATGGCGAACCACTCCAGTATCTTTGCCAAGAAAATTACTAATGGGCACATGAACAACAACAAAGACTGATTGAACAACAAAGTAACAATCAATTAATCAACAATCATTTATTAGGTACCTACTTTGTATTAGACTCCTTATTAGGGACAGAGGACATACAGACAAAAGTAATTCAATTCCTGCTCTCCAAAAGTTTACAACCTATGTGAATAGAGCACTGGCCCTCGAGTCAAGAGGACATGAGCTGAAATCCAGCCTTGAACACTTGATACTTAATAGTGACCTTGGACAAGTCACTTAACCCCAATTGCCTTCCCCCCTCCAAAAGAAAAAAAAAAGCTTACAATCTAGTGAGGAAGAGGGGAAGACAATATTTACATTTATGGACTTAGGAGGTACAATTTTCAAACTTTTCCTAGAGCACAGGAATGTCTCATCCTGGTTCAGCTGAGTGAAATGTCAAGACTTAGGAGATATAATTATGCATCTTGAAACAGATAATCACCTACCATTTTAGAAACCACAGAACACTGGTTCTGATACAAAAGCATTCATACAAAAGCAAGAACCCTCTCTTAGGGTTATGTTCTTAGGGTAAGGTAGTATGCATAAATTTCACGGTAATTGGGATCCAGAAATGGTTTCCATGCCCAGGAAAATATCTGTGCAAACTACAGCTTCATAGAGGAGGGATACCAGATGCACTATCTTTTCTTATCAGTGTCTCTGGATGCCTCAAACCCTGATGTTCAGCCTGATAGCAATAACCAGCTCAAGTTTTTATAATCTGTCATCACAAGAACCTTGTGATTCAGTAAGTAAAAGCAGTATTATCTCCATTTAGCAGATCAAGAAACTGAGACCCAAAGAGGTAAATTGATTTAACCAAGGTCATAGAACCAGTTTGTGGCTGGTAGAGGACTCTCATTCCTAGCTGCTAGAAAGCAGTCAATAGAAGATCCTTAGTAGTGAGTGGAATAAAAAGAAAAAGCGAAAACTTCTCAGGTAACATTTCAGAAATACGAACAGAATTGTTATAAAGTACCAAAGACTTAGCAGCCTGAGCTGGAGCCCAGGCCTTGCCTTACTTCCCTGGTCATAAGCTTAGCTAAAGCGTAGAAGGGGAAAGCACAGACCTTGCAAATTTAACCATAGGCCCAAATGTTCCAGACTTGTTTCCACTGACCACCATCTGACCTGTACAAATATAAAATTGGAAATCCTGCTGTGGAACTCTGGGCAGGTCACTATGTCCTAAAATCCCCATAATTCATAAAATATTGTCTGCTTTCATATCTATATTGATATTGTTAGACCATTTATCTTCTGCTTTCATATCTAAGTGGATACTGGTGATATATTTTGTCTATTTTCATGTCTGCTAGACATGTAACTCCTGCTTTTTGATATTACTGACATTTCACCTGCAATGCCAGCAGATTTTTATGGTTAAGATTGTGAGCCTCAGTTCCTAATTAGTGGGAACAGGACAGGACAAAGGGGGTGGGAGGGAAGGGCTGGTCTTCTGGGTATATAACCAAGCTTTGCATTTTGCATTTTGTCTCTCCTATTAGACTGTCTCTAGTAGTAAGACTGCCCTTCTTGCAAGAAGAAATAATTAAATAAATCTTTCCTGTCTCTACTTGGAGATATCTCTGCTTATTTCATTTTGGGCAAGTGTCTTCTTATCCCACACAGTAGGGCCTCCTCCACTCTTTATCCCTCTGACTCAACATAAGAAGTCAGTACTAGGAAGCCATCTGAAGATCTAAAGTATATGACCAATCAGTGTGTCAAAGATGTGAAGGCACTTTGGAAACTATGTAGTTCAGGTCTCCTGATTTTACAGATGAGGAAACTGAGGCCCAGAGAGGTTTGAGTGACCCTCCTAAGGTCACATAGGCAGGCAGAAGCAGCCTTTGAAGCCAAGTCCTCTGACTCCAAAGGCAGTGTTCTTTCCACCATACCACACTGCCTCCCATTGGTGGACACTTGTGAGCTTTAGTTTTAGGGACAACAACACCTGAGTTCCCACCTTGGGCCTGGTGTAACTGTCCTCTGGGACACCTGTCCTGAGAGTTGAGCACTATTCCCAGGCACTGGTGTATTTCAGCTAGCTCCTACCTGCTCAGGTCTCCACTGTTAACTTGTTAACATGAGCAACTATACTAGGGGTAGGGAACCTGTTGTCTTTAGGCCACATGTGACCTTCTAGGTCCTTGGGTAGGGCCTTTTGACAGAGTCCCAGTTTTACAGAACAAATCCTTTTATTAAGGGGATTTGTTCCGTGAAGTTTAGATTCATCAGAGGGCCCCACCCAAGGACCTAGAGGGCCAGGAGGTTCTCCACCCCGATATACCTTGGAAATCAGCAAATGCTACAAATGCCAGCTTGATTTAATGTTTTGTTCATTGTGTATACTTAAGAAAATGATGGGGAAAATGTGAGTAATGCAAATTGAGCTTAAAAGTCTGGGAGTGGTACATCCTCCCCCTCCTCTCCAGCTTCTTGTTAAGCAATTGTAACAGCACACCTCTGCCCAAAGCCTTAGACTGTCTCAGTTTCTGAGTCTGAGATCTCTATTTTTTTTTGCTTTTTGGAGGGCAATTGGGATTAAGTAACTTGCACAAGGTCACATGGCTAGGTTTTTGTTTGTGTGTGTGTTAAGTGTCAGAGGCCGGATCCCAACTCAGGTTCTTCTGACTCCAGGGCCGATGCTCTACTCACTGTGCCACCTAGCCACCCCAAAGATCTCTATTTTTTAAAAAAGAATCCTCACAAACAGGAAACGCCTGTTTACAAACAGGAGATCTGTTTACATAGACTTTAAGATCCTTGGATTCAGAGCTAGAAGGGACCAGTTAGAGCCCAATTCCCTGATTTGACAGATAAGGAACCTGAGGGAGGAGGCCCAGGGAACCACAATGGCTTAAAATTAGGAGGTGGAAAGTAGCCTGGGAGGGGTCTTTCCAAGGCACTGAGCTGATTATCCCATGGGAAGGTAATATGCATTCCTTTCTGTTTCTTCTTTTCTCTTTCCCACCTTTGACCATTCTTTGCTCCTAATACACCAGAGGGAACAAGGGCAGGGAGAGGAAGTAAAGTTCCATTTAGCCCATTTGGCCTCATGTGAACAGGCTTAGTAAAGCCTTCAAAGGCAGAGGCTGTGGGAATCACTGCATAAAGAGAAAGCTTTGCAGTACTTGTGGATTTTGTTCATTCCTATCATGAGAACCAAATTCCCATAGAGGGTCAGACCCTATTAGACTTTGTTGGACACAGCTCCACTCTGCCCTTCCCCCATTGATTTGTCACTTTGCCCTTCCCGAATTTTGGACACAAATCCACTCACCCTTTCCTTGATTTGTAAAGCAGGCAGCCCAACCTTTCCTTCATTGATTTGTAAAGCAGAGAACTCCACCTTGCTGTAAATAGGCAGAACCCCCACCCCTTGCTTTCCCTTGATTAATCTGTGGGCAGGGGTCCCAGCCTAGGCGGGAAATTCAAATGTATACTGACCAATCACTAATTGTAGTTTCAAGTGTACACTGACCAATCATTGGAGTTTCACCTTACATCACTGTAATTTCAGTTTATGCAATCTGGCTATGGAATCTCTATAAAACCAGCACACTGTGCCAAAGCACTGTCTGATTTGGGTGACCATGTACCCCGACAGTCCCATGGTAATAAAATCCACTTTTTAAATTTAATCTTGGGGATCTTCTGTCTCACTTTTATTGGGGTACAACAACTTTAGGTTAGATTAGATTAGATTAGATTAGAGATCTAATACAAACCACCCTCATTCCTATTAATACCATAATCTAACATGATTCTGTTTTCCATAAATTCACAATAACAGCATATTTTTAGATAACGGTTAATGATTCTGAAGGGCAATGTTGTAGAGATAGAGAGCTAGTTTTGGTGTGAGTAAGGCCAAGGTTAAAGTCTGTCACACATGCAGATTGGGGGGGGGGGGAGAAGATTTTGGAAGGAATCCTGGATAATAATCTCTAACTGCTCTGGGGAAACTTTTTGGAACTATAAATTGAAGAGCAGATGTTGATATGCATCAGTAAAAGGAGTTTCTTTAGTGGGAGTTCCCCATAGCTATGAAACCATAGGTTTGTTTAAAAAAAGCAAACCTGTCTTACAGTTAGGGAAACTGAGACCCAGCAGAGTGAAGTACCATCCAGCTAGTGAAAGGGCAGGTCTAGGACTGAAATGCAAATTTCATGACATCATGTTAAGGATTCATTCTGTTATGCCACCAGTTTGTGGCCACCATATTTCCAGCTTGTACCACTTTTGTGGCCCAGCCAGCAGTCATATGTTCCCTTTGGTGGTCATATGAAAAGAACACTGTGGTCTTGAAGGCAGAAGACCTTGTTTCAAGTCCCAGCTTTGTCATGATAATATATAACCCCAGTCAAATGGCTGAGAGCCTCAATTTCTTCCTCTATAGAACAGGAAGATACTTTGTATTATACCTACCTCATTGTGGTAGGGCAGAAAGTATTTGGTAAATAGTGAATAGAATGATAGACCTGGAGTCAGGCAGACCGGAATTCAAATCCAGTCTCAGATATTTTCTAGCTGTGTTACCCTGGGTAAGTCACTCAACATCAGTTTGGCTCAATTTCCTTAACTGCAAAATGAAGACAATTTTAGCATCTGCCTCCTAGGGCTGTTGTTAGGATCAAATGAGATAACATCTATAAAGGGCTCATCATGGTTCCTGGCACATAGGAGACATTTAAATAAATGTTTGTTTCCTTCCTTAAAGAACTATATAAATGTGAGATACTGATGATTGTTGTTGTGTTGTACTCTACATTCAATCATCAACCTAGGGCTATAAGAACATCATACAATGTTCTTCTGGTTCTGCTCACTTCACTTTGCATCAGTTCATATAAGTAAAGATCATCTAATATAAGCTTTTCATTTTATAGATGAAGAGATTGAGGCTCATGAAGGGTAAGTAATTTGCTCAAGGTCACCCAAATAATAAAAATCAGAGCTGGAATTAACCCAGGTCTGATGACTTCAGAGCCAGGATTTTTCCCCCTATAACTGAGTACAGAGTCAAAGCATACAGTGTATATCTCAGGCACGTGATGAGGTAGAGTCTCTGGTAAATACTGTTACTGAGTTACACTGTAGGTTATCCTTTAGGGGGTGGGGCTTCTGATAAATAGCCAGGAGTCCCAAGCTCTCATTCAGACAAGAACAGCAGAGACTGCTCGGGAACAGGTTAGTGGTGATATTTTCATAGAAGTGTCTTAAGGTTTGATCAACAAGAGCAGATTTTTGAAAATGCATCTTTGTAGCTTAATTCAGAAAATGTGCCATTTGGGGGATTAATTTCACCTTTCTAGACTTCATGCCTCAATGCTAATTGACTGTTTCTATGCTTTTCTATGGGGGGGGAGGGGGAAAGGGGGGGAGAGGGAACCCACCCAGACAGATGTTTATTAATTTGGTTCCTGGGGTGTAGATTAGAAGCACAAAGTAAATTCTTTTACATAAACAGGTCTATTCTGTTTACTTTGGGGGAGTTTAATCCAAGTCAGCAACTTGAGAGTATTTCAAAGTTTTGTAGGGATAAATAAAAGTGGATGATGTGACAAAATTCAGAGCATTTGGTGGGAGGAGGTGTTCTCTTAAATTTGCCTCTCCCAGGAAGACTGGGGAGATTATGAATTGTAATAAAAACTGCGGGGAGTTAGATAAGACTAAAAGGCTACTGCCTCTTTTCTTAATAATAAATTAAGAAACCCCTCATGTCCGTTTATATAAACCCATCGTTTTTAGCTGGCTTATGACATTTGGGGTTAAAAAAATTGAAGTATGAGTATAAAGTATTGAGACTGATTCTAATTATCCATAAACTGACCCTGAAGAAAAATTGGAAAAATAGTAATTCCATAAGCAATGAGGACATTGTTGAAATGAAGTTGTAGCTTCCCTAACATGATGATTTTGAGGTAAACATTCATTTTGCTGTTCAAATTCTGGTCTGTCTTAAGATGGGGGAATTTATAATCACACTTTATACAGAGCCTTCCAGGAGCTGTGCTTTCCTTCCACATGGGAACTCACTTCATAAATGTAGATAGCAGCCCCTCTAAGACTTGGTGAATGATTTTGGAAAGTTTCTGGGGTCGAAAAATCCATCCCTCTGTGCCTGAGGAATAGCTAATGATGGATGCCTAAAAGGAGTTGCCAGTACCCCTAGACCACAACAGGTTAACCTGGTAATGAGATTCATTGCACTTAGTTGGGATGGTTCATGGACAAAATAGATCCAATATGGATGTTGCCATGTCTGATCCCAAATAAGAGGCATCAGAACTTGTGCTCCCCAGATGTCTTGGAATGCCCAGGATAACCTCCGTGTCACAATGAGGTATCATGGGAAAATAATATAGAGTTGGTGGATCACATCACATAAAAAGGGGATTTCCTGGGCTCTGTGCCTGGGGCTTACAATTTGAGGCAGATAATCAATAGGTCACTGGAAATACAAGAACAACAATTAAGCAGCCTCTCTCCCAAAGAAATTATGGTCTATCAGGCAGAAAATCTGTACACATAGGAGATACACAGAATTAATAGAAGGTAAGTTTTGGATGAGTAGGAACTAGCAGCCAGGGGAATCAGGAAAAGCCTAATAAAGTGGTGTTAGAGCTGAGGCAATTTGAAACAGGGCACATGTCACAGAAGAAACACTTAAAAATCCCCTCTGTGACTGGATAGCAATACATTTATGATATTATATACAGATCAAGGTTAAGTGCATTTTGGGAATGCAGTCTTAGGAATGCTTTTCAACCAGTCATAGTTTCCACAGTGGCAGTTCAGCATCAAAGGCCCCTCAGTACATTTGGACAAGTTTGGTATGGTTCATATACTCTAATGAAATTGGGCCTTTAGCCACCATTTTTTATAGGACCTCAAAGATGGAAATGTTTTCACCCTCCTCCTGGTTGTAGTTAAGAGGTCATCAGGTGAGGCCATCAGGACTTTTCATACTTCTAAAGTCATTAGTCAATACCTTCCATCATTAAGGTCCCCAAGTAGACAAGTTTCCCATTTTTTACATGTGAAAGCTCAGTGGACTGTCCCAAACTGCTGGTTTTCGTTACTTGGCCCCTTCTACTCCTGGAGTGTTTTAATATTATATGATAGATAGGGTTTGACTTTCTCTTATCCTGCTAGAGCAACTCTTACCTCCTGAAAATAATGACTTTTTCAATTAATGCTATACTCAGATTGTGGATGGGATCTTTGCTTCAGTTTGCCCAGGATCCTGGACTATCCTGATAACATGGCTGTGTAAAGTGATATCCTACTCCAGTGGTTTTGCTAGATCTGACATATTTCTCTCTTGACCAAAAAGGAGGTCAAAGTCAATTTCTTTAGGGTTCAGTTCAAATATCCAAAGTAAAAAGGCTTTACCAACAACTATTTATTGAAGAAACATTTAGTAAACTGTTACTATGTGCCAAGTACTGTGATTAGCACTGGGGAGACAAATAAAAAGCAAAACCTGTCCCTTCCCTCAAGGCACTTGCACTCTAGTAGTCCCTTTCCATCTATTTCTGTTCTTTGGGCAGGAAAACTTGGAAGAGTCCATTGCTTCAGAATGTTCAAATAGAGCAGCATTTGCCTCATTCTCCCTTCTAGACATGGTGCCCAGTAGTCTACTGCTGCCTAGAGAATCCCAAGTAGGCTGCAGGACCTGTTCAGTGCTGCCCTCTTCACAGCAGAATAGTATTTACTACATCAAATAGGGTTTTGTGTGGATCTTTCTTTATTCCAGTGAGTGATTCACTCTTTTAATGATCCAGAAGCAATTTCTATAGCTTTCCCTTACACCACAGTCTGATGTACAGTATCTTGTTCTGTTTGAATAAATGAATAGCTAGATGTGTGCACACCTGTAATCCCAAACACAGCCGAGGCTGAGGCTGATGGGTCTCTTAAATTCTAAAAGGATGTAAGGAGGAAAGGAAAGATGAAAGAAAGAACATTTGTTAAACACTTAGTATGTGCCAGGCACTGTGTTAAGGACTTTACAAATATTATCTGAGCTGCAGTGAGCTATACCAAACACTTCTCTGAGTTAAGTCTAGTATCACTGTGGTGGCAGACATAGGTACAAAACAGAGCAGATTATATCCCCCATGGTGATGGACAGTGGGATTGAGCCCATAAGTAGTATTTCAGCCTGAATGAGACATGGAGACCTAATCTTTAAAAAAAAACAAGTGAACGAATGAAAAAAGCTTTAATTAAGCATTTACAACATACAAAACAAATATAGTCCTAAACCAAGGAATTATAAAACAATGAAAAATAAGTATCACTAATAAACATTGACTCAAAAATTTAAAATCTGAACAAAAAGACTACATCAATATATCTGAAAAAAAATCATTCACTATGATTAAGTTGGAGTTTTACCAGGGATGTAAGGAAGGCTCAATATTAGGGAAAATAATATGAATTTATAAATTAATCATATACAATATATTAAATTAATAAGATGAGTTAATGTTTAATAAAGTAATCATAATAAAACCTGAAATGGGGCAGTTAGGTGGTACAGAGGATAGAACACTGGGGCTAGAGTCAAGAAGACTCATCTTCCTGAGTTCAAATCCAGTCTCAGACACTTATTAGCTGTATGACCCCAGGCAAGTCACTTAATCGTGCTTGGCTCAGTTTTCTCATCCGTAAAGTGAGCTGGAGAAGGAGATGACATACCATTACAGTATCTTTGCTGAGAAAACCCCAAATGGAGTCACAAAGAGTTGGGTAACAACTGAACAACAAGAAAACTTGAAACACCCCAAACTACAATGCCTGTGAAATACCACTAGTTCTACAACCATAAAGTCTTTTCATAGGGTTGGGTTCAGAGGTTTTGTTTTGCAAAAACAAAAATAAATGCTAAGTAGATAATTTGGAAAACTTTATCTTGGGTCATATATCTCACCACCTGACCCCTGTTGCATCACAAGAAGCAATGTGGTATAATAGAGAACCAACCTTGGAATCTGGCTGGGAATGATCTGGGTTGAAGTCCTGAAGGTTAAGATCCTTAGAAAATAGTTTCCTGAATCTCCCAAAGCACCAAGAACACCCCTAAGCACAAAATTAGATCCAGAACATGAAACTTTCAATGCTCAACTATGTCATTAAATGAGTTACCAGACAAACTGCAGTTACCTGATCCCACTCCTTTTCATCAGGTACCACTCTGAGCTATGAGATTTAGTCCTAATATTGGCAGCTCCTGTTAAAAAGGGAGTATAAGGATAATGGTACAGCCATTATAAGTATAATTATAATTATAATGAACAATTATTAGCATAATTATAATGACCAAGCTAAAGAAGACCTAAAGAACTTAAAGAAGAGATTAGGAAATATACCTTCCTCCCTTTTTTATAGAAGTGGGAGACTATAGGTATGAAACATTGCATATATTATTAGACTTAGCTGTTACTCAGTTTCTCTGAGCAGCTGTTTTCTCTCTCTCTCTCTCTCTTTCTCTCTCTCTCTCTTTTTTTTTTTTTTTGTTGAAAGGGATGGCTCCCTGGGTAGGAAGGATAAATTTGGAATTGAACTTGATATAAAAATGAAGGATATGGATAAAAATTATTTGGGAGGAAGGGAAACAGTGCAACTCCTTGTGACATATATACATATATGCAAAAGCTAAAAGTCAAGATGACTAGAACCCACCTTCAAGAGATTTTCTTCCCTATTTGTATTACTTGGACCTTAAAAAACCTTCTATAATATACAAAGCAGAAGGCTATAAGTATACTTATGCTAATTAGCCACACTAGTCAAAGATGTTCATTCTGGTCTCCAGAGTTAGAAGCAGCAGAAAGGTAGCTCTAGGAAACCAGCCATGCCCATAAGGTCTAGTTAGATCTAAGTAACTGCACCAGTTGGGGCTAGTATTGGTTTATACTCAGAGGGGAAAGGAAAGTGGACCTTTTTCAAATTCGCTAATCTAGGGTAAGAAGACCTTCGAATTATGTAAGAATGCACAGAGGTAGAGAGAGATCCTTTTGTTATCAGGGGCGGCACTAATGGATTTATCATTCTGTTTGCCTGATCTTACTAGCCAGAGCTAGAGGTAGCTAGATTTCCCACAACTGTCCATTATGACTCTTCTTGTAATGGCTTCTGTGTGATACTGTAGAGCAGGGGTGGGGAAACTGCAACCTGGAGGCCACATGTGGCCCTCTAGGTCCTTAAGTGCAGCTCTTTGCCTGAATCCAAACTTCACAGAACAAATCCCTTTAATAAAAAAATGTTTTGTGGGGCGGCTAAGTGGCGCAGTGAGTAGAGCGTCAGCCCTGGAGTCAGAAGGTCCTGAGTTTGGATCTGGCCTCAGACACTTAATTCACACACACACACACACACACACACACACACACACACACACACACAAAACCTAGCCTTGGGCAAGTTACTTAACCCCAATTGCCCTGTAAAAAAAAATGTTTTGTAAAACTTGCACCCAAGGACCTAAAAGGCCACATGTGGCCTCAAGGCCAAAGGTCCCCCACCCCTGATTTAGAGTGCATGAGACGTTTTCTTCTCATTAACCTGGTGAAGTAGATCATGTAGGTTTTTAAGAGGCTCAGAGAAATTACACACTTGGCTACATGGCTAGAAAGTGGAGTGAGGACTTGAACCTGGCCTTCCTGACCCTTAGTCTAAGGTGGTTTCATCATGTGCCATTGTTTAGGCATCTGTCCTCATTCTCATCTGCCCAGAACACTGCACCCTAACTCTCCAAGCTCAAGCAATTCACCCTCATTATTTTCCAGATGACTCACATTAGCTATTGTGTGACTAGAGTTTTCAATGGTATGTTCTGTGAGCTCAGAACATCAGGTTTCAGGTAAGACTGCTCTTCTCTGAAAACATTCTCAGCTATACAAGCCTTGAGGAGCTTACGCTGAGCTGGGCGGGGGGGGGGTGGATTGGGAGAGAGGGGGTGTCCTGGGACGGTGTGGCTCAGAATATTTAGGTGTCAGATTTACTTAATGCTAGGCACACTTGATAATGGTCAAAAAGCCAAACTTGAAAAGCTGGGACCATTCAACCTCAGCATAAAGGGGAATCCGAGCTCCCAATGACTTGGCTGTTTTCTGGAGATCTAGGCAGCCCTCACCGCTCCTCTTGTTTGTTTCCCACTGGGACAATGCCTGCTTCTGCACCTGCTGTTTTGATTTGTGGCACTGTTCTGCTCTCACAATGAGAATAATTGGGTTTCATGGCTTTAAAATACAGTTATCCCTTCCTCATCACAACTCTCCCCATTTTGGTTTTGAGATATCTTGGGTCAGCATAAAAAATAAATGGGAATTTGGGGGGAGTTTTGCAGAAGCTGAAGGCCAACAGATCACACAGAAAATGTTTAGAAACTCAAATGCATAAAATATATGTGTAGCATGGTATAATATAAACATATTTTATCTTTAACACCATAACAATTTAGACTTCTTCTCTGGTACGGAGGGAGGGCCAAAAGATTTTACTTGGATTTTCTAGATGGCGGCATGCCACACCCCTAAGCCCTTCCATTCTGTGTGGGATAGTAAAGACCCTTGCCCAAATTAAACTCAGAGGCTTATTAAGGTAGAAAGTAGAAAGGAGTTTATTATGATCTCATGAGAAAGGGCATCCCCAATCTGACAAAGGGCCAGAAGAGAGAAGCACCCTACAGAAGGCAAAAGCATGATAATAAAGCCCTAATGTGGGAATTCCACACCCTCTGACCCACCTTACCACTGGTTGGTAAGGCAAGCTCAGTCTTCTTATTAATGCCAACCAATCGGCACAAAGCTCTCTCCATTCATTACCCTAATTATTACTAATGAGGCTCTAATTTTGTTAAATAACATACATAATACATGAGGTCCACTACGCAAACACAGTAACAACCTCAGAATACTGAACCCCCTTCAGTCCAACCTAGAAGTGTCCTTATCTGGGCCTGAGTGTCCCAAGGCCACTGTCTGCTTTCTGATTGGTCAAATCCACCTGCTGTTGCCAGCTCCTTTTATTCTACATTATTTCATTTTTAGTATTATCTAGGAGTTCTCTGGGAACTGGGAACCCAGCTTCTTCCCAAGGCTACTGCATCAACTCTTCCCAAGGCTATAGTCTGGTACTTTTTATCAGTAGTCTTTTTCAGTAATTCTTGCAGTTCTGTAGAAACTTAACCCTTTGCTACCCCTCATACTACCATTCCTTTCCCCAAACTAAAAACGTCTCTAATTTGGTCTCAATAGTTAATCCAATCAATTGTATTAATATTCAATAGCTCTTACATTACCTTGAAATACACAATGACCCCCATATGTATGGGGAAATGATACTGAACTTAGTTACAAAGCATAAAGATGAAATAAGAACGTAATAGGATGTTCAGAATGAGGAAACTTCACTGCAAGTTATCCCTCACAATGGATAAATGTATTCGATTTTAGAAGGCAGTAGCGTGATGACTGCAGCCAGAGTCCCTGGGCTGAAATCCTTGCCTTGCCATTTCCTACCAGTGTTATCTTAGGCAAGAAACAACTTCTTTGGGCCCCAGCTTCCTCAGCTATAAAATGAGGGGGTTGGACTGGCCTCTGAGGTTCCTTCTGGCTCTAAGCTGATGATTCTATGATTGTGCCATGGTAGGAGTGAAAATAGAGGCGAGAGGAAGAATAGCAGAGATATTGTAGAAGGGGATTTCAAAGCACGTGGTAACTGATTGGATATGAGAGGTGAGGGAAGTTTCCAATAGAGAAAGGCCAACCAGGTGAAGAGTAGACACACTGGCTAATGGCAAAGTCAGAGGGAGGAATAATTTTAGGGGCAGAAAGGAGATAACATGATGTAGTGGAAAGAGAACTGTATTTGGAATAAGAAGTTCTGGATTCAAATCCCAACTGTCTTTCCTTGCCTTGTGCCAGCCCCAGGCCAGTTTGTCACCATGACATTATTTCCTGACCTTGTGCACCCCACTAGAAACTGATACTTGTCTCCTGGACCAGAAAGGCGTGTCTTCCCTTATGTAGCTGGTACACAAGTCTCCACACCAAGTATATCCCACCTAAGGAGACTCCTGGACAGCCCAGGGACAAGAAGTGGGCTGGATAGGAGCTCCCCAAGCTCTGTCCCCTTATGGAAAGGGAGCACTTCAGGGCTCTGGACCCTCTTGGGATAGACGATGGGCTGCTCAGGAGTGAGGAAAGTGCTTCTTTGCACTAGACTCATTGTGAGAAGCACGCTAACATAATTGTTGTTGGTTGTTCAGTTGTTGAATTTTATCTCTGTGACCTCATGGACCAAGCAAGTCATGATCTTTTATCCTCCACTACCTCTCTCAGTCTAAATTCCTGTTTATTGTTTCCTTGAAACTTTGTTTCCATTTCATCCTCTGCCTCCACTCTTTCTCAAAATCAGGTCTTTAAGTCCTATCTTCTCATTATGTGGTGAAAGTATTTAAGCTTCAGCTTCAGTATTGGATTTTCCAGTGAATAGTCTGAATTAAGTTCTTTAAGTACTGACTGGTTTGTTCTCCTTGCTGTCTAAGGGACTCTCAAAAGTCTTCTTCAGCACCACAATTTGAAAGCCTCGATTCTGTAGCACTCAGCTTTCCTTACTGGCCAACTCTCACAACCATACATTGCTAATGGAAAAATCAGAGGAGAGTACTGGCAGTCAGTAACTGACCATTATCAGTACCATTTACCCTGCCCCCACTAGCTCTGACAACTGAATGTCTGAAATGCCAGGATTCCTAGGTGTGTTTCTTATCTAGACAATCTCTAAAGTTGCACTCAACTCTAAATCCTAGGAATTTAAACAAATGTGAGCTTCCTTGTTCACTGAGACTTAAGGGACACTGTTCAATGAAATTAAATAGAGGTCAAGGAAAAGAGAATGGATACTAACTAGAGAGGATACTAACTAGAGGTTAGCTGGAGGCTTGAAGGGGTCAGTTTTGAATTATTGCTTAAGAAGCATTTACTATGTATGCAGAACTGGGAAAACTAGATACACAATGACTAGAACAATGTACACACAAAGAACAATGACCACAAAATAATTCAAAGTAAATGTAAATGGCTAATATGGTAATGTTTTGTATAACTGAATGTATATTATCTCTATCAAATTATTTGCCTTTTCAAGGAGACAGGAGGGAAGGGAAGAAGAGAATTATGGAACTCAAAATTTTAAAAACGTTAAAAAAATTTTTTTACATGTAATTGAGAAAAAAAAAGAAAATGAATATTGAGAAATTATAAAGAAAAATTCGTCCCCAAAGAAGAGATATAAAATGACTTTCTCTCCTGCTCCTTTGCAGAAGTCAGAGTGAAGCATTACATATAATGTCAGATTTTGGGGGATGCATTGAATAGTTTTCCTGAAATTTTTTTCTTCTTTAAAAAAAATCATTTGTTATAAGTTAATTCTCTAGGAGGGGGAGGAGTTGCGGAGGGGAAGATGTAGGGGAAATCTAGGTGCTGAGGAAAAAAAAAAGATAACAAAAATTTATTTCTTAAAAAAAGAAGCATCCACTGAACTGTGTCCAGAATTGGGCTAAAAG
This sequence comes from Gymnobelideus leadbeateri, assembly GCA_011680675.1. Classification (NCBI taxonomy): domain Eukaryota; kingdom Metazoa; phylum Chordata; class Mammalia; order Diprotodontia; family Petauridae; genus Gymnobelideus; species Gymnobelideus leadbeateri. The sequence continues at coordinate 190,562 of WOXC01000732.1, read as the reverse complement.
GTAAGGGAAATGCAAAACAAGTGCTAAGACATGATCTTGATCTTCAAGAAGCTTACCATTTTTTACCTGGAGCATCCTGGTAAAGGTGGTGTGCTGAGGTGGGATGATGGTTTCCATCTTAAAAATCTTAGTTCCAAAATTCTTAAGGCAGGATCTTTTAGAAATTAAAATGAGAAATTTCAATAACTGGGATTTATTAGATTCTAGATGAGGTAATCTATAAGCTACAGACTAGCTCTAAACCTGTAGTCCTCTGAATTTATGATCTTTTTATAGGGAAATGAGAGAAAAAATCTGGGAGGTATCATCCCTATCTGAAAATTGGTAGAGTAGTATATGTGCCTACTTTTTTTTTTTTTAACTTTCCAAGTTAAGAATATATTTGAGGTTATCCCAAGGAAAGGAGCTATGTCAGAGTTAGAAAGGATTCCTCACAGTTTAGTTACAATAAGGGGAGTTGAGAAGGAAGAAGGGAGAAGATTTGGGATTTCCCCTAAAAGGGGTTTGACCAAAGATTTAAAAATATTTCTTGGATTCTACTTCCGGGACAAGGCGGTGGAGTGTGCCGTAAATCACTGTAGCTCTTCCACATTCACCTCCAAACAGTCATAAAATAAGCGTCCCAGAACAAATCCTGGAACAGCAGAATCAGCAGAAAGACGAGGTGGAGCTGTCTGTCTTTTAGCCCAGGGGACTTGGAGGACTGGCAAAAAAAGTCTGTCTCATTCTGGTAAAAGCGGGGGAAAGCGGGGAGCACATTCCATTACAGGAACCCTCCTGGCGAGCCGGCAGCAAACCCCAGTGAAGCAAACCAGGGGGAGATCCTGAGCCCCAGGGTGGAGAAGTAGGCAAGTGCCAACACCAGGACCCCCCATGTGCTGTAGCAGAGCCAGGGGAACCACAACAAATTTCAATGTAGTCCAGGGCAAACTGCATCCTCCAGCTTTGTAAGAAAGTAATCTTGACCTGCACCTGTTTCAGTGTAACTCTGGGCAAAAAAGCACTCCCCACCCCCAGCCGGTAGAGAAAGTAGCCCAGGGCAAACAGGAACCACCTCCACACACTCCCCCACCCCAAAGCTTGTACCAAGAGCATGCTAGACCTGCCCTTTCAGTACAGCCCAGAGCAAACCCGGCATTTCAGCTGGTAGAGGAAGTAGGCCATACCTCCCGGTACTTTCATGTAAGCCACAGCGAAAGAGAGAAAAAACCCACTGGGTTTCTGCACACCCCAGACATCCTCCAGCCAGTGCCAGCTACCCTTTCAACACAGCGCTAGACAAGAGGTTCCTCAGTGGACCTCTGGGTAATATCTGCACAGCACTGGGTAAACCAGCCAAGGCCTGCAGTCACTGGAACCAGAAGCCTGAGACAGAGTCCCTACTTCCTGGGAGGACAACTCAAATTTAAGAGGAAAAAGGGCAAAAAATAAAATCTCTTATTAAAGACCTGAGACTTCCTCTTTCTCAGGTAAGGAAAGGTAAGGTAAACTTAGGTTCTAGAGTAGAGAAATGTGACTATAGAAAGCATTGCTTTTCTTTCTTCCTCTCTCTCCTTCCTGACTTCTTTCAAACATTCAGTTAAAATATTTGGGTGAAGTTTGCTGTTCATGGATTTTTGTGCATAAACTCATTCAATTTTCCTATAATACTAAAACTTGATTTTTGTAGTTGGAGAATGTGAAGTAGTTGGTTAAGAATAATGAATCATTGTATAACCATCAGGCAGAGTGTGTGAGTAAAGCCAGAAGCTCTTCAGCTTTAAGTGCTGATAGCTTGCTGGTCATAGCCTCAGTAAAATTGTTGCCTGTGCAAAGCACTCTGATTCTGACCAGTGGTGAATGGGTAATGTTTTCACCCTTCCCTTTTTCAAGCTGCTCTGGCAAACTGCCACTAGGGTTGAGGGAGGGGCAGGGGGGGTAGAGGGGGTGAAGCTACTTACTCTAAAAGTATTCTAAAGCCAAAAGTCAATGTTATTTCCAGTGCATGAACTTTTTGGGTTCCAAGAGTGATTCTTCCTCTCTCTGTCTAGTATGTTGCTTGTACTCATATGTACTTTTTATGAAAATGATAGACACTACTTTTTCTTGACTTCTTCCTATTCCTCCATCTTACACTGAGGGGAAAATGGTCATCTTTCCCTCTGAGAAATGGGTTCCTCCTTCTATTTCTTTGCAAACTTTATAACAATTGCAAACAATTTGGATTGATGGACATAAATCTTATGTAAGAACCATTTAAATAGCAGAGTCAATGAAATGAACGTGCAGGGAATAGTTCCTCATAACTTGGTTGTAAATGGATGTTTATAAGTATAGAGTGTCTGGGTGAAAAGTATCCTCTAATCAATTCTTAATTTGTTGTTGTTGTTGTTTTTAATTTCTCTTTATTTTGTTCCCAGGCAACTGGTCACCTGAAGTCATGGCAGAGAAACCCAAACTTTACTACTTTAATGGAAGAGGTCGGATGGAGTCCATTCGATGGCTCCTAGCGGCAGCTGGAGTTGAGGTTTGTTCTTTCTAGGATCAAGTACTGTACAGGACTCGGACTTTATTTTAAATAGCCACTATTCCATGACAAAGAAGTCCTGCACGTTGCAAGGATACACCTGCAATCTGCTTCTAATGGACCCTCTTTTGCAGATGGAGTAAAACTGTTATGTGAAGAAAGAAAGGGAGAAAGAGTAGGGCTCTTTGGGTTATCCATGTGCTAGAGCTAGAGTGAGGCTGATGAGGTCAAGGCATCATGGAGTTCAGGGAGTCCAGGAACCCTAATAACCAGAGTCCCTGGAAAGCAGTCTGGAATGAATTCATGGACCCAAGCATTCTCTAAGTCAAGGTGGTAAAGATTTATTGTTATGCTTTACAGCAGGCAAGAATTCTTAGGGAACCTGCAACCTTAAAGTTTTTATAGGATAATCTATACTAAAACCTGTGCCAATTATGCAAACTAGGTGAGTCAGGGCAGGATTAGGGAAGAGTTAAGGAATGATCAGTTCTTAAAGGAACATGTACTTTTAATATCTACTGTGCTGGTGTATTGCCCAGAATTCACTGGAAAAATAGCCCAAAGTAGGCACTGCATGGAGGTGTGGTTTTAGGCTTGAAACATCACTAAGTCAGCTAGCAGTCAGGGCTGACCAAGCTCCCACCCATCAAAGTCATGTTTGACAAGTTGGATGTTGGGAGTTTCATATATCCCAAGCTAATGAGGGATTCAGGACATGTATAATGAGCTAGAGAGTATACATATGACTGAGTCTAGGATATATATAATAAGTATGACCCAGTACACAGCTGCTTCAGCCAGCACACAGTTGGGTCAAACTACTAAATTCTATAGGTTGATCTGGCACTGTATCAGGAAGAAAGATAGGTATTTTGTTAGGGCATGCTGCCCTTGAGCTAGAGAGAAACTGCCTGAGACAGTGTTTGAGCCTAGGGAGAAATGTGATTTTACAAACTGGGGTTCAAGCACAGGTACCCAAGCACCCCATCAAGGCCTTTCTATACCCCACATGTCCTAAACATATATGTCCCTAGACCTAAGCTTACTCCTTGCCCTCTGTTTTATTAGCAACCTATCATGGAAAGAGAAGCTTCCAAATGTGTGCAGATTTGAAGGAAGGAAGGAAGAGATAAGGGCAAGTTGGCAGCGGGTGAAGAATTACTATTTTTAGAGATTTGTTGCTTCATGTCCCCTGCCATATGGTTGTTTTTTCATTCATTAATGTGTCCATTTATCCATATGTTATCCTTCATTGGTGAGCACACATTAGAGGGAGATGAAGAGGAAAGCCCTGTCAGTATCATAGAGAAGGGGGAACAAAGCATGATATTATATGTTGAAATAACTTGGCATCTGGCCTCAAACAAATAAGCAATTTTATCAAATCTTATTTTTGTCATTCACTCCTTAAAGTTGTGGTTTCAGTGGAAACCATTAATGAAAGAGTTTATTTTCCTGTGTTTTTATTTTAATTCAAATGGAGGGTTGGTTTTTTTTTGTTTTGTTTTTGCCAAGCTTCTGTGGGTGAAAGCTCATCCATTATTTCTTAGCATCTGTTGTTTGTTTTTTTTTTAAGCAATTGGGGTTAAGTAACTTGCTCAAGGTTACACGGCTAGTCATTATTTATGCGTGGGTGCTCATTTTCTGAAGCTGGATTTGATCCCGGGTCATCCCAACTCTGAGGCTGGCGCTCTTACTCACTGTGCCACCTAGCCGCCCCTGTTTGGGTTTTTTTTTAAATCCTTTTATTTAAATTATGCCTCAGTATAAAGTCTGGGTGTTAGTTATGCTCCCAGTGAGATGTCCACCTAGGGGAATTTTCTGGATGGTTGACTGTGGCCCTCCTTTTCTTTAGCTCAGAGAAACAGCTTGATAAGTTCCTGCCAATGTTCATATAGACTGACAACCATAAACAGCACACCCGTGTGAATTCACAGAGATGCTTCATTTCAAATTCCATATTCTTGTTCAATTCAGTAACAAATTCTACTTTTTTCAGTTGGTATTATAATCACCGATGGATCCAGTAACATATCATAGGTTTTAGTTTACTATTACAATTGTTAGTCTATAGGATATAAGCTCTCTGAAGGCAGGAATTCTTTAATTTTTGTCTTTATATGCCTAGGATCCAGCACAGTATCTGAATGGGTTATAAGCTTAAGAAATGCTTAGTGAATAAATAATATGGAAATAGAATACCAAGTTCCATTCAAGGCTCAACTCGTGAGGCGTTCTGAGCCCTTTTCTGATTCTTTCTTATCTCCTACTTTTCCCCTCCCCCTTTAGAATTTTACTGTTTCCCCAAAATTATTTTTAATTTACTTTTTACATATTTTGTATTTACTTATCTTGTGCTCGTGTCATCCCTCCCACTTTGGATGTAATTTCATTTCATTTTGATTCGATTCAATTCATATTTATTAAATGCTTAGGGATAGCCAGGCACTATGCTAGATGCTGGGCATACCAAGTCAAAACAAAATACATCTTGATCTCAAAGGAGTTTATCTTCTACTGGGGGTAGGGGTGGGCAACAACATACATACAGATAAATCAAATAAAAATGTATACAAAATATTTTGGAGGGGAGGAAAGTACTAACAACTGGGAGAATTAGGAGAATTAGGAAAGGATTCTCATAGGAGACGGCCCTTGAGCTGGGCCATGAAGGAAGGCAGGGATTCTGAGAGGTGGATATAGTATGAGGAGTGAGAGCATTCCAGGCACAAAGGTGAAAGAATATTGTGTAGAGACAATAGCATTAGGCCAATGTGGCTGCAGTATTGCTTGGTAAGGGTCAGGAGTAAAGTGCCTTTCTTAATGCAATCTAAGATCAAATTGACTTTTTTTTTCCCCTGGGGATGTTGGTGGAGAAGGCTAATATATTTCATTGTTGGCTCACATTGAGATTTCAGTCCAGTAAACTTTTTTTCAGATGCACTGTCATCTAGCCATACTTCCCAAGGGAGGACAGATGACTCGGGATCATAGATTGAGAGTTAGAAGGAACCTCATGAGCCATCTAACCCAACTCTTATTTTATAGGGGAGGAAACTGAAGTGCAAGGAAATTTAGTGATTTACCCAAGGTCACATAGGTGGAATAAATTTAACCTAGATCTTTTGGGAGGTAGAGATTTCCTCATCACTGTAGGTCCTTAACCAGACGCAATGAGCAATTGTAGGGTATGTCATAAAGTTACCTGTATCATCAGGTACAGCTTGAACTAGATAACACTTGAAATCCCTTCTAACCTTGAGATTCTGTGTTTCTAAAACTTCTTTTTTAATATTGTAATCTACTTTCTACTGTGTCTTTAGGGCTTTGGAAACAAAATAATCTCTTTTTTTTTTTTTTAGTTTGAAGAAGTGATGTTGGAAACAAGAGAACAATATTTGAAATTACTGGAAGGTAAGCCTGAATTATTTTATTTTTATAATTTTATAATTTATAATTATTTATCTTGTGTTTGAAGTAGAAACTAACTCTTTAGAGAATATTACCATGGAACTCAAAGTACTTAAAATATTTAGAAAAGACATAGTGTGCTTTAAGCAAACATATACATATTTCACTTCATAAACATAAATGATTAAGCATAGCAAGTGATGGTTCTAGTTATAATATATAATATTATGTAATTATATATATGTAGATATATAATAGCTGACATTTAGGTAGTACTTACTGAACTCCAGACACTGTGCTAAGCACTTAACAATTATATCCTTTAATCCTCACAACAACCCTGGGAAGTAGATGCTCTGTTTATCCCCATTTTACAGTTTTGAGGAATCTAAGGCAGACAGAGGTTAAGTGACTTGCCCAGGGTCACACAGCTAATAAGTGTCTGAGAACAGATTTGAACTTGGGTCTTCCTGACTCCAGAAAGCATTGACTCTAAGGTTAGGATGTTCAAGAGTCAGGAGTGGGGAAGGATGGAGTCTACTAACCAGCAACACAGTTCTCCCAGGTTTTGTATTCCTTCAATAAATTCCATGCTTAGTATCAGTGACTATCTCCTATGAGGCATTTATCCTAACTCATTCTGAGGTGGGAAGGCTCAATGATCCTGAGGGTAAATCAGCCTGGGAATTGGCTTATGCCATCACTACTCTCTTGAGGAATATGAGGAAGGAGAGCATTCCAGGCATGGAGGAGGAAGATGGAAGGGAAAGGAAAGGGGAAGGGAAAGCTTTCTTGGAGTATATATCCTTTGATTATACCCTAGGGTGATGATACAAAGTGATTACTTGGAGGGTTAACTCATGGAGATTTTTTTCCTGTGTTTGGTTGTTGTCTAAGTGTACTGAGACGTACCTGATAAACTTGACCCAAATATTATGGAATGGATGATGGGTTCATGGTCTGGGATTTGGTTTGAGTCACATGGTACTTTCTCACTCTCTTAAGTTCTCTCAAAACTGGGAAGATGTAATTTCCCCCCCTTCCTCCCTCAGTATTCTGAGGCTGACTTATAGCTTGCAAGCAGGCACTATGTTATTACAGAAGACATTTTTCTTTTCAAAAGGAAGAAAAAACCCCAGAAATTTTTAAAGAACAACAGTTAATTCCAAATGCGTATGTGAATTTCCAGAGTGACAGATCCAAGTGTGAGTTCTGCCTGGGGAGCTCCTGTTTGTTTGGGTTCCAAAGGAAGGTTTATCAGGGAGTCTCTGACTCTCTGTGTCTCCCTGTTTCTGTGAGTCTCTGCCTTTCCAGACTCTCTGTCTTGCTCTCTCCCTTCCCATCTAGCTCTTTCTCTCTCTGTACTGTTCGTCATGACTCTAACATGAAAACAATTTTTTTTTTAGTTTCTAGGCCCAGTTGAGGTAAATGAATAGAAAAACATGTGTTAGCCACATACTAGCACAGTCAAGCACTGTGCTAAATGCTGAGTATATAGATAGCTGATCAGGACAGTTCCTACTCCCAAGGACTTCCCATTCTACTTGGGAAAGAGATCACATACAGCAGAGTTCCACTGCAAGGGATATGGAAACATCCAGTGCCCTAAGGGTGCAATGGCAATAGCAAAGCAAGGCCATTGTTTGGAGAACATTGACATAAAGGTGCCAGGCTTTGCAAATGACCAAAAATTCTCCCAGAATCCTCTAGTGTGGTGGCATAATTTGAACTTTATTTGCTGGGACTTGAGAGAGGGAGAAACCAGAGGAGCTTGTCCTTTATCTTGTTCGCACCTTGTAGGAGACCAGGGCTCTTTCCACCATACCATACTGTCTCCTCAAAGTAGTCCTGGTGTCATTCTATAGTTCCATATAAATATACACATATTTACATGCATATACGTGTGTGTGTGTATACACACACACACACATGTATATGCAACTTGTTTCATCATCAGACTTTTTTGGTCCATGCTACTCCTATATTGGGTCTCCTTAGGGGATAGCTCTCTGCCTATAGCATATGAAAGGACCTAATGCCTGGATGCTGTTTTTTTTTTTTTTTCTGGATGCTTTTTATACTAATGCTCCTAATTGTGAGTTTGAAAAGCAGTTTCCCAAAAGGCAAGGATATAGTGGGTAGAGCACTGGCCTTAGAGTCAGGAAAACCAGAGCTCAAATCTTGCCTCATCAGATCACTATAATTGTAGGTATCAATTGCTTAACCTCTGAGTCTCAATTTCCTCATAATAATAGCACCAACCTCCCAGGATTACTGTGAGGATCAAATGAGATATCATTAAAGTGCTTTGAAAACCTTAAAGCTAAATATAGTTTTTCTTTCTTTTCCACAAGATGCTCTCTACAAATTCAGTGGTCCTTTGGCTACACTCAATAGTTCTGTGTCTAAAACAAGGGATTTTGTGCAAGATGAAAGGCCAGTGGTCACCATCCCACTTCTCTTTGGCTATTCCATTGCCTTTTCCCAAAAGTTTTGCCAGCTTTTCCCTTGGCTGTCTAATTGGGTGGGGAGTGGAATTCCAACACAGACCACATGGTTACTGAACCTTCAGATCTCTCTTCTTGAATACCTTAATCATTAACTTTTGAAACAACTCCTAGTCTTTGATCCTTTGATCTTGAGATCTTTGATAGGGATCTATCATCAGTCACAGTCATCATTTTCATTAATCTCTTCCCTCATCTGATTATCTAAGCTTTTGAGGGAGTTGCCTTTGTTTTGGCAGTATCTACTCTTCCGGCATTTTATTTACTTCTCAAATACTCTGTGGACTTTGACACAGAAAGGCAGGATCCACTGCCAGCTCTCCATGTGGTCCTAGTTTGATTTGTAATTCTCTCAGCATATGGGGGGATCCCAGCCCTGGGAAGTGTCCTTATCAGGAGTGTCTTACCCTATGCTATTGATTACACCTGTGGTTCTTTTCGTTATTGAGGCTGTTTGTATATTGATTCAGTTATGAGTGCAGGTTGTAGGAGACATAAGATGTAGTACTCTTGTCCTATTGTAGTGAGTTGATGAAAAGAAAAAGCAGATGGGTAAAGATGGAGATTTCAAACTCTTAACTCCAAGAGTCAGAATATACCAAGGCTCTATTTCTTTTTAAAATTTTATTTATTTTATTTTTAGTTTATGGAATAAAACAAGCATTTCCACAACATAATACCTTTCTGACATTAGTAGTTGTCAATGTCACCCAGTAATAAAAGTTGACATTGATAAAACACTTCGCCTACATTATCTCACCTAATTTTTACAATATTGTGAGATAAGAAAAGCAATGCCTAGCATTTATATAGCACTTTAAGGTTTATAAAGTTCTTTATATATGACATCTCATTGCTCCTCAACAATCTTGTGAGGGAAGTGCTATTTATTCTTTTTTTATAGATGAGGAAACTGAGATTCAGCAAGGTTAAGTGAATTTCCTCAGGGGTTGCACAGCTCTTAAGTATCTGAGACAGAAATGGGAACCCAGGTTTTCTTGAATCCTAGTCAGGCACTCTAATCATTATATCATGCTGCCTCTCTCCTTTTCCCATTTTGTAGATAAATGGGGTTCCAGAGAGGTTAAATAACCCGTACAAGGTCACAAAGTTAATAAATGATAGACTGAAACTTTGGTGTTCAGATTCTGTATACTGTTTTGTTTTTTTTTTTGCCTTTTTTTGGGAGGGCAATTAGGATTAAGTGACTTGCCCAAGGCCACACAGCTAGTAAGTGTTAAGTGTCTGAGGCCAAGATTTGAACTCAGGTCCTCCTGACACCAGGGCCAGTGCTCTATTCACTGTGCCACCTAGCTGTCCTGTGTTCTTTGTTTTTTAAAAAAAGTTTTATTAGCTTTTTGTTTTTTACAACAGGGATATTCCTGATCTCCCCTACTCCCACACTGTAGAACCTAAAGTAAAAATCAAGCAAAACCATCTGATACTTACTTCATCTTACTCTGTATGCACTATTCTATTCCTATAGGGCCTTGCCTTCATTTAAGATAACAGATTTAGAGCTGAAAGGTCCCTTAGAGTTTATCTAAACCAATCCCTCCTTCTACAATTGAGAGTGCTGAGGTTCAAAGAGGATCTATGACCAAATGGGCGAGAGACAGTATTTAAACTTAAGTCCCTCGACTGCAGAATCCAATACTCTTTCTGTCTCTCTACAAGAGAAGTATGTTTCATCATCTCTCCTCTGGAGTCAAGCCTGGTCATTGCCTTAGGGTTCAGTTGTCCTTTAGCATGCTTTTCATTTATATCATTGTGTATTCTTGTATATTGTTTTCCTTTTTATCTCTGCATCAGTTCATACAAGTCTGCTCAAATTTCTATGAATTTCTCATATTTATCATTTTCTATGATACAATAGAATATTCTATTGCATTCTGATGTTCTGCCATTTTTCAGTTGTCTGACTCTTTGTGACCCCATTTGAGGGTTTTCTTGGTAGAAATCCTGGAGTGCTTTGTCATTTCCTTCTCCAGCTCATTTTATAAATAAGGAAACTAAGGCAAACAGGGTTAAGTGACCAGCCTAGGGTTATACAACTTAAGTGTCTGAGGCCAGATTTGAACTCAGGAAGATGAATCTCCCTGGTTCTAAGCTTGGCACTCTTATCTACTGTGCCACCTAGCTGTCCTTACCCAATCTGATAGGTGCCTACTTTCCTTCCAGGTTCTTGCCAGATCAAAAGTTCTGCTATGAATATTGGATTTCCTTTCCTGTCTTTGATTCCTTTGTGGTAGATGCTCAGTAGTTAGCTCACTGGGCCAAAGTTATGAACAACTTGGTAACTTTTCTTGCATAATTCCAAATTGTTTTCCATAATGGTTGGACTGATTCACAGCATTTATGTGCCTGCTGACATCATTCCCATCCTTTATCATTCTTGTCAAATTGGTAGGCATGAGGTGAAATCTAAAGTTGTTCTAATATTCTTTCGTTTAGTGATTTGGAAGACTTCTCATGTGGTTGTCAATGGTCTTTTAAAATTATTCATGTGTATTGATCTATTGGGAAATGTTTTTGATTATATATTTTTGTCATTTCCTTTTGTATCTTATAGGTAAGAATTAATCTATAACCTTAGTTGTGAAAAGTGCTTTCTCCATTTTACTCCATTTTTTTTATGATACAATCTTTGGTATTTAGATCACATAGCAATTGGGAGTTTATTGATATGGTATAAGACAGGGATGGGGAACCTGTAGCCTTGAGGCCATGTGTGGCCCTCTAGTTCCCCAAATGTGGCCCTTTGAATCCAAACTGATTTTTCTGTAGAGTTTGGATTCAGTCAGAGGGTCACACTTGAGGACCTAGAGGGTCCCATATGGCCTTGAGGCTGCAGGTTCCCCACTCCTGGGTAAGACCATGGTTTCTGTCTGAATATGAGTTGGGTAGCTAGGTGGTGCAGTGGATAGAGCACCGGGGCTAGAGTAATTTTTGTGAGTTCAAATCTGGCTGCAGATACTTACTACCTTGGGCAAGTCACTTAATGCTATTTGCCTCCGTTTCCTCACTTTTAAAAAGAACTGGAGAAGGAAATGGCAAATGACTCCAATATCTTAGCCAAGAAAATCCCAAATGGGGTCACAGAATTGGACACAACTGAAAAATGACCAAACTGAACAACTTTTCCTGAGCTGTCCAGTGCTCTTTCCATTATTCTATTGTGCCTTCAAGGAGCTTATAATCTAGTTATGGAGCTAAAATTAATACACATGAAACCAGGAAAAAATAGTAAAGTATATTTCTCTTTTTTGCCATACACCTGTAGTTTCATTCGTGTAAGGAGCTATGGGTTTGCAAATTTCTTCTACCAAGGAAGGTCAGCAACTATTTTGTGACATGGCATCTTAGACTTCTCTAAGATAACCCATTCGGGTTATTAATCTTTTTTGTGTCATGGACACCTTTGGCAGTCTGGTGAAACCTTCAGACCCCTTCTCAGAATAATGTTTTTAAATAATCGAAGGAAAAGTTAAATATCACTTTGTAGGTTTGGATAGGACAGACTCCTAAAATCTCTTAGAATGCACATCTTAGAGGACTGCCTAGGACAATGAGAAATTAAGTGACCTGTTCAGGGTCACTGACAAGAGGTTTCTGTGAGGAGATGAACACATAGTTTGCAAAGCCAGTCCTCCATTCACTGTTTGCTGCTATATCTTTCTGTATATAATTATTATTCTGAAGAGTACAGAATTTGAGTGCTCTGGGAATTCAGAGAAAGGAAAGAACAGTGTGGGCTGTAAAAGTCAGAGAAGCTCAAGTTCCTTCCTATTCCAGTCAGAGGTTCTAGTAACCATTTCACTGGTCTGCTATAGGCTGGCTAATCTGTATCTTTAAGAGAAGCCTAGAATTGACCTGATCTCCCCAGGACCAGGAATGACCCAAGACTGAACCATCTCTTTAGGATCCCTTGCCCATAGGAGTGACCACTTTGATAGTCCTAAAGAATTAGAGTTGAAATGAGCCAGTATCTAGAACACAGCAAACGGAGTATTGTTTTATCTGCTGCATTCAGCTCCAGATTATCAGAATGTTCACTTTGAATTCCTGTGACACAGGTTCAGTCTCTAGCTTTTCCACTTCTGGACTGTGCCAGGGGTGGGGAACCTTTGGCCTTAAGGCCACATGTGGCCCTTTGACTGAACCCAGACTTCACAGAACAAATCCCATCCTTTTTGGATTTGTTGGATTTATTCTGTGAAGTCTGGATTCAGTCAAAGGGCCACTTGAGGATCTAGAGGGCCATATGTGGCATTGAGGCTACAGGTTCCTCACCATTGACACTATAAATTCACTTTGCATCTTGAGTCTTTTATCTGAAAATCCTGTCTCATACAAGGCTGGAAGAAATAATTGATTGTTCATAGTCATCCCCCTGAGCTCAGGTGATCTTGGAGGACTAGTCAGCATAGAAATGATGTTTAGCATAGAAAAGTTCAGGATCACATCAGGAAGAAAAAGAATCACAGAGAATCCTAGTGGGAAATGACAGATTATTTTTGAAAAAGCTCAGCATAAAATGAGTTAGGAATTAATTGGTTCACTTCATTTATCCAACAAATGTTTAATTAGTTTTAATTAAATTAATTATATTATGATATAGAATTATATGAGAAATGCATGAGATACGTACAAAACAAAATGCTATGTGATGTCTGAAGGACAAGGTTGTTGTTGACAGGAATGAACAGAGAAGGTTTCATGGAGAAAGTTTTATTTGAGTTGGGTTTTAAATGACAGAGAGACATTGCATAGTGACAGAGAGCTGACCTCAAAACCGGGTTCACCTCCAACCAAGACTGTAAAATGCAGAGAAAGGGCTGACCTTCATCAGTAGGAAGAGTTCCTGGGATTTCCCTATTCCTATGAAACTGCAGGTCTAGTTCCTATTCTCTTTAAAGACTTAGAGCTGGAAGGGACCTTAAAGCACATCAAGTCTAACCTCTCATTTTTCAGATGAGGAAACTGAGGCACAGTGGGGTTACCTGAGGGTCACATAGCAAGTCAACTTTGGAGCTGGGATCTGAACCCAGGTTTGTTTTTCTGGCTTCAAGTCCAGGACTCTATCCACTACACCATTCTGCCTCTCCAATGTTAGCGAAATTGTTGATTCAAAGATCAAATGAGATAACAAATAGAAAAGTGTTTTTTAAAAAAAATTTGGTAAGTGTCAAGTGTTATTAGTGGGACACAACAGGCCAGTGGGGAAGAGGTCTCCAAACTGGATCCCAAAGCAAAGCTTTCTTCTTTCACCAGATGAGTAACAGCAGTTTCTGTCCAGCTAGTGACTATGCTCTGGGAACAATTTGGCAGTATAAGTAATACTTTGTTGTTGTTGTTGAAAATAGCTTAAGGGTTATGTTTCCTCATTAGCAGTTGGTATTATTTCTTTGTGTGATGTGTTGACTTGTTTTTCAGTCGTGTACAGTTCAATTCTTTGTGGCTCCATTTGGAGTTTTTTTTCTTGGCAAATATACTGGAGTGATTTGCCATTTTCTTCTCCAGCTCCTTTTACAGATGAGGAAACTGAGGCAAAGAGTTAAGTGACTTGCGCAGGGTCACACAGCTAGTAAGTGTCTGAGGCTACATTTCAACTTAATTCTTCCTAATTTCAGGCCTGGCACTATATCCATTGTGCCACCTACCTGCCTTGTTTGTTTGATACCTTAATATAAAAATTGAGCTTCTATTTGATATGTAAGACCACCATGTAAACAAAGCCTTAGTCTTATGGGTTTCATTTTGTTCTTGTATCTTGGGAATCTTGGTTAGTAGTTTTTCTGGGGGATGAATGGGTACAGTTGGTGGTCTAGTCAGTCTTTTGGAGTGGTTGAGAAACTGCTTCTTGGAAGACTTAGTTTCAAAGGAGGTTATATTATGGTCCTTGCCAGAGGATATCCCTGCCCATCTGTACAGATAGATGGGAAATACCTTTGAATCTAATATATTTAGTGCCTCCTACATACCAGGCACCCTCAAAATGCTGGGGAGACAAAGATGATGACAATGATGATGATGAAAAAAGGAAGATGCTGAAATCTTAGAAAATATTTTAGGCTTTACTATTATTGTCTTCTCCCCCCAAAGAGTGACCAAGAAAGTATCAAGTGACTCAAGCCATAGACATGATTTTGGGGGAGGACTGGACCTATGATGTCATTGATACATGGTGAACTCCTGATGGAGGAACCCATGCAGACTGGCATCAGTTTTGCCATTTATTGCTTTAGTGAATTGCCTAGGACTGTTGTTTGTCCTTCATTTTGAAGAAGACTGTGACATCATAAGGTCATGCCATGATATGCAAGTGAATCAGATTTTAGTGAGGGAGGCCAGACACTGAGAGGTTAAATGATTTACCCAGCTCAGGCTGCCAGGATATGTCAGAGGCAGGACCTGAACCCAGGTCTTCCTCAATCTGAGGCCAACTTTCTATCCACTATACCACATTTCCCATTTTTTATTTTTTATTGAAATAAATTTTTATGGAAATAATTTATGTTGAGAACATCTTTTATAAAGGTAACAGAAAGCAACAGGTAGACCATATTGTTACAGTCACATAATTGAATGAAAAGGGAAGAAGGGATTCCACTATGCTCTTTGCTAACTAACTACCAGCATGTTCAGGGGAAAGAGCTCTGGAGGGAGAACCAGGCCACCTGGGCCCAAATCCCAGCTCTCCCACTTACTACCTAAGCAGCCTTGTGAAAGCCATTTAGCCTCTCTTGGCCTCAATTTCTTTTTCTGTTTAATGAGGGGGTTGAACTAAATGACCTCTGAGATCCTTTCCAATTCTGTGATCTCATTAAACCCTCATAATAGAAAAGGTAATTGTAAACCCGAGCTTGACTGGATCCTGGTCTATCTCCAATCTGTTTATCACAAAATCATGATCTCAGTTTGTTTCTCACAGACATCAAAAAATAAGCTGAAATTCCACTTTGTCTTATAATTATGCTGCTAGAGTTGCATGGTAACCTGCTCCAGATGGGCAAACCCCATTTGTAAGGAATGCATCCACTAGAATAGATGTACCCTGATGTGCCCAGACCATAACTATACAACCCTACACTCAGATTTCCTTCCATAAATGATTGGGCCTGCTGTGCCAGGGCCAGAACAACATGCCAAGGGTTACAGTAGAAGGATTATGGCCTTCCCAGTTTAGGAGATTATTGGAACAAAAGACCCATATGTGCAATAAGGACTTCAGTGCTGAGTCCCTGTGAAAGTCCAGCCATGGGGCAGCAATAGCTGAACCTTCCTATTGCCAGGCCACTCAGATTACCAGATTTTAGCAAATAGGACATCCAAAACCTGCATGATCACTCAAAACAATATGGAGCCTTCTGTGCTATTGCTCTTGTTAACTCGGTTCTCCTTGACTTGGAATGGCATGTAACTTCAGATCTGTGGGATTGCATAGACTCAGGCTTTTAGAAAAACAAACCTATTACTATGGCAGTGCAGTTTATGTGTCCCACTAACAAGTCCATGGCCTTGTTTGTATTCATGTGCCTGCAAAGCAATTATATATTAAAAGATGGGGAGGATTCAGTAGGTAGTGGTAGAAATATTAAAAGAAAGAAAAGATGGGGCTGCTAGGTGGTGCAGTGAGTAGAGTGTCGGCCCTGGAGTCAGAAGGACCTGAGTTCGGATCCGGCCTCAGACACTTAACGCACACACAAACAAAAACCTAGCCGTGTGACCTCGGGCAAGTTACTTAACCCCAATTGCCCTCCAAAAAGCAAAAAGGAAGAAAGAAAAGAACTTTAATAAAAAAAAATTCAGTTAAAAAACCCCACAGAAGTAAACACAGAACAGTTTAGCACTGGACAATAGCAGACGGGGCAAACTTGTTATTACTGTATTTAATATGTACTTTTTGAAAAAATATGTAATAGAAGTTCATAACTTCTAATATGACTCTTTTTGTTTGCAAACTGAAACGCTCATATTTGATGTTAATAAGTTAGTAATTGAAAACGCATTTTTTTAAAAGCACAAAATAATGGTGTCACATAATACTGGATTTGCACTAAGAAGGTTTGAATTTTAGAATCCTTAATGCCTCCGGGGCTCCATCCTTTTATCTGCTCTTCTACTTGGTGATCTCATCAGCTCTCCCGGATTCAATTTAGTTCTCTGCAGATGATTCTCAGGACTTAATTTCTGTTCTCCCATCTCCAATCACCTCTTCTCCAACTGTATGTCTTGTAGACAAAGTAAACTCAACATGTCCAGATCTGAACTCATCATCTCTTCCCCCGAACTTTTGTTACTGTGGAGGACTCCACCACCCTCCCAGTTCCCCAGCCTTGCATTGTAGGTCTTATCCTGGTCCTCACTCTCTCTCAACTCCTATTTCCAATCTGTTGCCAAGGCTTGTGGATTTGACCTATGTAACATCTCTCATACGCACCCCCTTCTCTCCTCTGATGCTTCCACCATCCTGGTGCAAGCCCTCATCACCTCATTCCTACACTGTTTCAGTAACCTCTTGTTTGGTCTCTCATCCTCAGATCTCTCCCCACTCCAGTTCATCCCTCATTCAGCTTCCAAATTGATCTTCCTAAAGTGCGGGTTTAACCATCTCAGGTCTTCATTTGAAAATGAGGAGATTGAACTAGATCTGTAAATTCTTTTTTTTTTTTTTTTTTGCTTTTTGGAGGGCAACTGGGGTTAAATAACTTGCCCAAGGTCACACGGCTAGGTTTTTGTTTGTGTGTGTGTTAAGTGTCTGAGGCTGGATCCGAACTCAGATCCTTCTGACTCCAGGGCCAACGCTCTACTCACTGCGCCACCTAGCCGCCCCTGTAAATTCTTTTAAAGTTCTAATGTTCTAGGCCACCCAGACTTGAAACTTTGGGCCTTTCTCTCTCCTGACCCTAATCTATCCCACCTTCCACCCCATCTACCTAATCAAATCATTTTGATTCCATTCCCACAATCTCTTTCTACTTTAGTTGTTGCAGTCCTTGTTCAGGGTTGAATTATCTCTTGCTTATACTCAAGGCCTCTAGACACCTTGGCCTGGGAGTGCTGAAAGCACTCATTGCCCTTCAGATGCTAGGAGCATCGAGGTTTAGTAACATTTTTTCCCCTGCCTAAGAGTCATGTCCGAGTGAAAGCCTTCTTTCTGCGTGGCCCAGACCTCTCTGCAACCCCCTCCACTCCCCCACTGCTGTCCTGGAATCTCTGCAGGAGAAATGAGAGAAAAGAATTGTGGTGATTGGTTCCCAGTGCATAGGGGTTGGTGAAACCTCAGGGTCAGCACTGGTGGGCTTGTAGGAGTGATGAGGGGGGTCTGACAGCTCTTTTCAGACACCCCTCCTCACTCCTATCCCCTCCTCACCCGACCAACTCATGCCTTACCCCGGGCACATCTAGGCATCTCTGTGGTAGACTCAGCCTTTGTGGAACCAGAAACATATTATGCCATTAGGTAAGATCACCAAGTCACTGGATGTTTTTTCTGATGTATTTTGAGAGCTTCTAGAATGAGGTACTGTCAGGTATTGCTCTCTGATCATGAAGCCTCCAGACCTGTTTTCCCTTCTTCTCTACAATGGTAGGTGAGGCCTACTATCCCAGTACACACTGAAAGGCCAAGACATCATACCAAAACATAATAGTATTGGGAGTGTGTGCTTGGCAACCTGGTTAAATATCAGATAACTGGTAAAATAGATAGATAGGTAGCCAGTAACTAATTATTCTGGCACCTAGGGGTGTCCTGATTATGTCTGACTATGATTGAGGCTGTTTGGACACAAACCATGGGAGTTGAAATACCAAAGAGTGTGAAGGGGGCAGAGGTCAGGTGGGAGAAGACTGAATCAGATACGGTCTTTGAGTCTGGATGGAATGGGGTAGGGATAGTGACCCCATAGATGACCCATGGATGGCAGCAATAAGGATGTGGACAGGATGAAGAGAATTTTAAAGAAGAACCGGTTTCTGAGTGATGGTAGTAGAGGGCCACTCTCTCAGAAAGAGGCAGCGTCAGGTCAGTTTTGTATCACATCCTCCTGGCTCTTTGTGTCGGGGTGCTTTAATAGAAGGAGAAGCCAGCCTTACATGGGCTACCAAAGGTGTGGTTTCCTCAGAAGAAGGCTAGGTTCAGTGAGCAATAGAATGGTAGAAGGAATGTGAGAAGAAATATTGCAGAAGAGCAGGATGGACCCTCAGAAGTCATCTAGTCTTACCCCTGAACCAGGCATGGAGTCAGAAAAACCTGATTTCAGATCTAGCCATGGATGACTTAACTAGCTGTGTGACCCTGGGAAAGTCACTTACATTTCACCCAAGTGCCTCAGTTTCCTCATCTGTAAAATGGGAATAATGACAGCATCTACCTCCTAAAGTTGTTGTGAGGACCAAATGAGATAATAATGTTAAGGCACTTGGCACGATGCCTGGCACATAGTAGGTGCCATAAGAATGTTAGCGATGATGATGATGATGATGAATGTGAGGCCCAGATAGGTTACTGTGACTTGCTGAAGTCATGCAGGTGGATGGGGTCGTAGGGTCACAGAGCTAGGGCTGTAAGGGACCTTTGGAGGCCATCTCTTCCAACCTTCTCATTTTCACAGATGAGGAAACTGAGGCCCACATAAATGAAGTGGCTTGTCCAGGATCATACAGGGTTATAGAATGGTGGATCTGGACCTGCAAAGGATCCTGGAGTCATCTAATGCAAGTTCTTCATTTTATAGATGAGGAAACCTCTGGGGTTGGGGAGAGAGATGGAAAGGGAAGGAAACAAAAGCATTTAAGCACCTATTGTGTGCCAGAGCATTTTAAAAATGTCTCATTAGTGGCCTCACAACAACCCTGGGAGGTAAGCAATATTATAGTCTTCATTTTACAGGTGAAGAAACTGAGGCAAACAGAGGGTAAGTGACTTTCCCAGGGTCACATAGTTGGTAAGTATCTGAGGCTCCATCCACTGTACCGCCTAGCTGAGGTCCAGATAGGAGGCGTGTGACTTGCCCGTGGTCCTTCACGTACTGAGTAGCAGAGTCAAAATTTAGCTCAAAGTCTCTTTTTTTCACTCTTACACAACAAAGGAAGGCTCCAGGGAGACAGCTGGGAATGCATTTACTATTTGAGGCTGGCAACAACCCATATGGCCAGTGGAGAGCTGACTTTGCTACTGACGGGGCATTAAGTTCCAGTTTGGCTTAAGTCCCCAGGTCAGACAGTCTTGGTGCAGCCCATTTCTAGTGGGAGAAGAGCCCAATAGCAATAGTATTTATAGATCACTTTAAAATTTGTGAAGTGGCCCTTACATAGATGACCTCATTTGGTCCCCAAAGTAAACTTTTGAGGAAGGTGCTATTATTGCCCCTATTTTTCAGGTAATGAAATTGAGACTCAGATAGATTAAATTATTTGTTTAGGGTCACACAGCTAGTAAGTGTCCAAAGCGAGATTGAACTCAGGTCATCCTGACTCCAATTTCAGTGCTTTATTTATTGATATAAGACCCTTAGGCTTGGTACACCAAGACCTGAGAGAGGGAGCAGGTAGTCAATGGAACTATAAATGTATGTAAAGGTCAGGGTAGCTAACAGGAATTGAGGCACCCAAGATATTGGTAACCAAAGCACAACCTTAGTTCCTTCATACTAGTTTCTGCTCTGTACAGTGTACTTTAGGCCCTTGCACTCTATGTGATGATAGGACTGCTAGGCAGTGCAGTGGCTACAGTGCTGGCCCTGGCATCAGGAAAACTTGAACTCAAGTCTGGCCTCAGATACTTACTAGCTATGTGACACTAGGCAAGTCACTTAACCCTGTCTGCCTCAGTTTCCTCATTTGTTAAATGAACTGGAGAAGGAAATGGCAAACCACTCCAATATCTTTGCCAAGAAAACCCCAAATGGGGTTAGGAAGCATCAGACACGACTGAAACAATTGAACAATAATATGATGATAATGTACTTGATCAGTTTTGTCAGTAAAAACTAAGAGTTTTGATCAGTTTTGTCAGTAAAAACTAAGAGTCTAGCTAGCTTACAGAGGAAGAAAAACTGAATGAATTGCTGAGTCACTTCTGTTAAAACAGTTGATCTGAAAATTCTAAGACTCTGTATCCTGTGAAAATATAGAAGATTAAGTTAATGCATGACAGTTGTTTGAACCTAATGGCCTCCTTCAGGTTGATTTACTTCCAATAGACCAGTATCTAATGTCTTGTGTTGGGCAAGACAGGATCTCCTCATCCAAAGCATAATTGCTACCTGCCTCATAGCATTGACTAATCAAAGTGGGATAATGTATTTGAAGTGCATGTTAGTGCACCTAAGATACTGCTCCTTTCTCAGTAGTCTCTTTTTTCAGTTGCTTATGCAGTATCTATCTCTGCTAACCCCTATCTCTGCTAACACCACCAAGAACCTACACTTATTTAATGTTTTTAAGGTTTGTTTTGTTACTGGTTGAGTCATTTCAGTCCTATCTGACTCTTCATGACCCCATTTGGAGTTTTCTTGGCAAAGATACTGGAGTGGTTTGCTATTTCCTTCTCTAGCTCATTTTACTGATGATGAACTGAGGCAAACAGTTAGATGACTTTCCCAGAATCATACAGCTAGTAAGTATTAGAGGCCAGATTTGAATTCATGAAGATGAGTCTTCCTGATTCCAAGCCCAATGCTCTATCCACTGTGCCATCTGGCTGTCCATAGGTTCCTTTGTAATCCTATGTATTTAATTTTATGCATTTAAAAAACATTATCATGAGAAAAGGTCCATAGGCTTTGCCAGATTGTCAAAGGAGTCCATGACACACAAAAAGGTTAAAGATTCCTGTTCTAATGGGAGATGCTGCCAGGTTATTACTTGGCCATAGTCATACAACTACTATGTGTCAGGGGCAGGCCTTCCTTCTTGCAAGGTTTGCCCTCCATCCATAAGGTACACTTCCATCTTATAGGAACTTAATTTATTGAATTGAATTCAGAGATACCATCAGAGAAACCTTTTTTTCACCCTCTGACCTCCTTAATGTCTCCATCTTCTTTTCTAGATCCTCATTTCCTCCTAATCACTTAGGTAACTTATCTGTATACATGTCATATCCCTCTAAGCTCCTGGTAGTCAGAGAATGTTTATTTTTTTCTCTCTGTTTCCTCATTGCCTGGAAAAGGACCTTGCAAACTGTAGGCACTTAATAAACGTTTAAATTACCTACTTCTTTTCAGAGTCTGACATTTGAGATAAGACACATAAACACTGTAAAATATATTGATTTTAAAACTAACATGTTAAATTGAATTATACTAAATATATTAAAAGTAATATGCCCATTCTAAGGCCCAAAATGGTATTGTTGTGTGGAGACACAAGAGGGTGCTAATTTAAACTTCCCTTTGCTATGGTAGCATCTCAGATTGAGATCTGAGAGGGACCTCAGAGGTTTTATTTTAGCCCTATTAATTTTATAAATGAGGAAACTGAGGACCCAGGAGGTTAAATTACTTTCTCAGGCTCACACAGGCAATAAGCATCAGAAGCAAGATTTGAGCCTAAGTCTTTTGACTGGAGTGCTCCTTCTGTGTGCAGCAAATTCATAGATTAATAGAGCTGGAAACAATTTTAGAGATTATCTAAACCAGGGGTTCTTGGACAGACTTTGAAAAATATGGAAGGGTCTGGTGTGCTATGATCCACGGGGTTGCAAAGAGGTAGACATAACTGAATGACTGAAAAACAACAACAAACCAGGGGTTTTTTGTATGTGTCATAGACCCTTTGGACAATCTGGTGAAGCCTGTGGATTCCTTCCCAGAATTACCGTTTCTAAATGCATAGAATAAAATACCTAGGATTACAAAGAAAGCCTTTGTAATTTCAATTATATTGAAACATAATTATTAAAATATTCTTAAAAATAAATTTGCTAACTCCAGATAATAATTAATGGCAGAAGAGAATTAGGGGCCCAGTCAGCTAACTCCTTATCTGGAACTCTATTTTTTTTCCCTTGAGAAATTAATTGATCATTAAAACTTGAAAAAAAATGTATTCAGTATTTTATTTTTTCCCCATACATGTAAAAACAATTCTTAATATCATTTAAAAATTTGGGGGGTTCCAAATTCTCTTCTCACTCCTTCCTCTCACCCCTTATTGAGAAGGCAAGCGATTTGATATAGATTATATATGTGCAGTCACGAAAAACATGTTTCCATATTAATCATGTGCAACATTTCTTTAACTATAGTGTTTATTCATCCAGGCACTGGTAATGAAGTAATTGTGTTCCTTAAGAGAATTATAGCAGATTTTTACTCTATAGAAAGTCCTAATTAGTGATGTTTAGGCCAAATAAAAACAAATGTATTTCTTTAAGAGTTCCTACAACCATGAAAAGAGACTGAATGAACCTGTCTGTTTTCATCCCACAGATGGATTTCTGCTCTTTCAACAAGTGCCTTTGGTCGAAATTGATGGAATGAAACTCACCCAAACCCAAGCCATTCTTAGCTACCTGGCTGCTAAATACAACCTGTATGGGAACGACCTGAAAGAAAGAGCAATGTACAGTATCAATTCTGCCCTTATTTGATTTGAGTACAAGTTACCCATAATAGAGAACCTATTCTGATGTTATGGCCTTTGGGAAGAGGCCAACCTGAGGGTAAATTGATTAGAAGAGAATGATGGTGGGTCAGGTAGTGGCAGACTAGACTGATCCTAGGGAGATTTTTTAAATCAAAAATTTTTTTTCATTTAAAAAGCATTCATTTCTTTCTAACTCCTCTTCCCCATCCTTCATCCCCAAAGAAAAATAAAACCCTTGTAACAAATATGCATAGTCAAGCAGAACAAATTCCTATAATGGCCATGCCCCAAAATGTGAGTTATTCTGAATAATGTTACCTCTTCTCCTTTCTGGGTCTTTTCCCTAGCTTTAGTGACACCTCCTCCTCCACTCCTCTACTCCCCCACAGTATTCTTATAATCCTTGTTCTCACATTCCCTTTTGTACCCTGTTTCCCAGGGAAGGATCACATAAACAGGGGGAAACTGAGATGAAATTATCTAAAGGGGTTTAATATGTTATATATCCCAGAAATATTTTAGGATCAGAGCATTTGAAGTTGGAAAGGATTTGAGATACCATCTATTCCAATTCCTTCATTTTAGAGATAAGGTAACTGAGTCACAGAGAGAAGTGACTTCCCCAAGGTAATAAATACATGCGGCAGGAAGCAGAGCCAGGTATGAGCTCAATTTTTCAATGGCATTCATGGAGCTTGGGCCAATTGTTATAGAAGGCATAATGTTAGGTAAGAAATATCTTCTTTTTGAGTACCTGTGGCAGGTCACTGCTGCCAAAATAAATCTACAATGCAGAAATTAGAGAGGTAACATGCAAGGTTTTGTTATGCTCACAGGCTCAGAAGGTAGAAAAATAATTAGGATTATAAAGAAGTTTTTAGTAAATAAAATTACATCAGAGTGACAGAGAAATAATTCTTTTACATATTGTAATTTCATGCATTCTTTTAGGCTATAAAAATTAAGGCAGATTTATAATTTCATGCCTTCTTTGATGTCATAAAAGTTGAACAAATTTAAATAGCATCATAATCTCATACATCCTCTAAAGAAACAAGCCAGTTAAACAGATTATATAGGTAAGCTAAGTCAATTTATAGATTATATTTTGAAGGTTCATGATAGGCTGGTTGAGAGGGGGAGATTTACATGCCTACAGAGTCACTATCAGATGAATCCTTCCTCAGATAAGCCCCATCAAATTACTTGGGTAGCATTGATTTATATTTTGGCTGCTTATCTGAGGCCTTAAGTAAATTTTCATATCCTGTTGGTTGTGTTTCAGTCAGCTCAATAAGCTCCTAACTAAAAGAAATCCCCACCCCTACCAACAAAACTTAATAAAATAAAAAATCCCATAATAACAATGATGTTAGTAATAGCCTTTTTATGTCACATTAAGGTTTTCAAAACCCTTTTTCTGCATTAGCTTATTTGTTCATGACAATTCTATGAGGCTAGTGCTATTATTATTCCCATTGAGCAGATGAAACTGAGACTGAGAGGGGTATGACTTGCTGGGGTTGCAGAAATAGTAAGTGACTGAGGAAGGATGTAAACTCGGGACTTTCTTGACTCCTAGTTGTGTGCTCTAGTCTTTACACCTCGGTGGTGATCTCTCCAAGGTGAGCCAGCATGCCTATGCACACCTGTGTTTCTGATTATCTTCCTACTATGTTACTCAGGAAAGTATGATGTAGAATTATAGCATCAGCAAGCCAGTTGCAAAAGGTATTTGGTAGACATGGATCACTCCTCAGCATCCTTGAAATCTCACTGCCATTGCCAAAGTCCACTTGTAAGTCTGGCCCAAATCAAGCCCAGTTTCATAGCTCCTAAATGCAAGAGATAAAAAAAAAATGATGGCTGGGAAAACATAATTCCTGTCAGTGTGTTAATAGTGAATAGTCAAGGCAACAAGCACCTACTATGTGCCAGGCATGACTTGGGTTTGAATCTTCAGACAATCCCTATCTGTGTGACTCTGGGCAAGTTGTTTTACTTCTCTATGTCTCAGTTTCCTCATCTGTAAAATGAAGGGGTTGGACTGAAACTAAGGTTTTTGGCAGCTCTAAATCTATGAGTCTCTGAACTACTAATTAACACAGAAAAGACTGATATGGAAATTAACTGCTCCAAAAGGATGGCTTTGAGTGAAACTTAAAATGCTCTGCTTTCAGGATTAACATGTACACAGGTGGCATCTCGGACCTCATGTTTCTGATCATGGGACGTTGTTTCAAGCCAGCTGAAGAAAGGGAAAAAGATATTGAACTTATCCTGGAGAAAGCCAAAAGCCGATATTTCCCTGTCTTTGAAAAGGTAAACCTTTGTGAGCCAAGGATTTCACATGCTCTAACGTGACAAATTCCAGTTCTTTGCCACCCCAAAGGCAGCTGTTATAAATGTTTAAAACATACAGGTTCTTTTTCTTTTATCTGAATCATCTGTATTATGTAAATGCTTGTTTTAGTCCATAAATTTAAAAAAGTGAAAAATTCCTTTTTCTCTTTCTAGTCTTGAACCTAGAACCTCTCTTCCAGAGAGACTGACCTGAGAGTTGTTCCTTTTATGCAACATTCTAGTTCCTAATTTCATGCTTTTGCATAGGCCCACCAGGGTCTGCAATGTATTTCCCTCTTCACTTTTGCCTCAAAAAATTCCTGGCTTCTAACAAAGCATAATTCAGGAGCCCCTTCTACAGCAGGCCATTTGTAAACTCTTCTCCATCCCCTTATTGAGGCTCTCTTCCTTTTGAATTTACTTTGCATTTATTTTTTGAACTTAGAAATCTCTATTGGTATTGTATCCCCTGAGGAGAATGTAAACTCCTTGAACACAAGGACTATTTTGTTTCTGTTT
The DNA here is from genome assembly GCA_011680675.1 of Gymnobelideus leadbeateri. Taxonomy (NCBI): domain Eukaryota; kingdom Metazoa; phylum Chordata; class Mammalia; order Diprotodontia; family Petauridae; genus Gymnobelideus; species Gymnobelideus leadbeateri. The sequence goes on along the minus strand of WOXC01000732.1, from coordinate 164,678 downwards.
TTATTTCTAGCATGAGACTTTGACTGGAGTGTGTACTTAGAACTGTTTGTTGAATTGGATTGGATTAAACTGAAGGTTGTCCCAAAAAAGAATATTTGTATATTGTCTCATAAGGAGGTCATATCAGCTGAAAACCTTATGGGCTTTGGCTAAAAGCCATTGAAAAGCTTTGAGGGTGAAGAATAGTTATGAAATTAAGAAAAAAAAGATTTTAATACTTTAGACAGAACTGGTTGAATTTAGGAGTTTGAAAGTATGTAATATGTTTCAAGGGAAGCTAGGGGTCAAAGATAGAACACTGGGCCTGGAGTAATGAAGATCTGAGTTCAAATCTGGATTCATTCATTTACTAGCTATGTGAGCCTGGGCAAGTCACTTTCCTTGTTTACCTCAGTTTCCTCTTCTGTATAATGAGCTGGAGAAAGAAATGGCAAACCATCCTTTGCCCAGAAAATCCCAAATGGGGTCATGAAGAGTCTGACATGACTGAAAAAGCTCAACAACAACAAAAACCCATTCTCTACCTGCCCCACTCCTCCACCAGCTGCATCCTAGGGGAGTACCTGCTCAACTCACTTTTCCCTTCCCCACCCTTTCCCCCTTCCTGAGGCCCATTGTCCCAAGGTGTCTGCCTATATTCCACAAGGTAGTCTCCTAGAGTTCCTCTTTCTCATTTGTCTGAAATTTGTCTTAAAAAGTGGATTTGAATTAGTATTTCATGTTGCTTACTCTGGATGCCAATATTACCATACAGATTTGGGCTGAGTGAGCTTACTGGCCAAGAGCATTCACTTTGCGGGTAGCCAGTTAGGAACTCACTATGTGACTAGTACAGTAGAGCGTGGCCAGTAGACCTCAAACCTATAGGTGAGTTGGGGGATGTCTACCCCAAGTATGACTTCCCCTGGTAGAATGGGTGAATAGAACAATTTGCTCTAATGGCCATGAAGGTGGCTGAAGCAGGCATTATGGGGTACTTTAGAGCTTGGTCAAATGTCACAATGACTTGTTGGGCTATTTCCAGCTCTCTTGACTTTTGTCCTATCGATGGACTTAGGTGACTTGGGAAGAAAGAGACTTTGTGCAACTCAGCCTCACTTAAATCCAGTTCACTAGAGAATTAAGACATCAACTTGTGATGTTATTGGTCCTCTTTGAAAACAAAGGACTGAACAACAACAGTACGGTGGAAAGAGAGCCTGGGATTTGGAGTCAGAGGCCTATGGTTCCACTTCTGTTTCTGTCACTTATTACCTGGATGATTTTGGACAAATCACTTCATTGACCCACCTCAATTCCCTCATCTTCTAAATAAAGGAGTTGGACTAGATGGCCTCTGAGGTCCCTTCCAGTTCTAAACCTATGATACTATTACTGAAGCATTTTATCTCAAGGGCCAGCCATTATGAGGATTAAACCTTGGTCAGAGTGCCAACTGAGGAAACCAGCTCAAAGAACCCAGTTCTTTTCACAGCCTATGAAGACTCATATGCATAGTTGTGTCTGACTCTTTGTGACCCCCATTTGAGGTTTTCCTGGCAAAGACATACTGGAGTGGTTTTGCCGTTTCATTCTCCAGCTCATTTTTACAGAGGAGGAAACTAAGGCAAACAGGGTTAAGTGACTTGCCCAGGGTCACACTAGTAAGTGTCCGAGGCCACATTTGAACTTGGGATGATAAGTTTTCCTGATTCCAGGTCAATTGGTTTATCTACTGCACCACCTACTGCCCAAAGCAGTGTACACAAATGACTATAATCCAAGTGAGTAAATGATGGCATACTGAGCCCAGTGTATACTGAGCCCAGATCAGATAGTTTACTTTTATCCAACATATGTTTGTTTTTTCCCTTCTATAGGTTTTGAAAAACCACGGACAAGATTATCTGGTTGGCAACAGATTTAGTTGGGCAGACATACGCCTGCTGGAAGTTATTTTAATGGTAGAAGAATTATGTGCTACTGCCCTCTCTGAATTTCCTCTGCTACAGGTAGATGGTTAAGCTTGGGAAGTAGGGGAAAAGGAGGAAACTCATCTCCCCACCTACATCTGAAAGAAATGAGCAGGAACAAAGATTGAAATAGAAGTGATACATCCAAGTTGGTCCCTAGGGCTTCATGTGGTATCCAGAAGAAATTAAGGAGACCAGCTGGGTGTCTCCAGTTAGTGTTTGTTCTTTTGTTGGCCTAACATATCTAATTTGGAGGCATCTTCTGGATAGAGAAAGGATTAAATCCTTTGGGCCTCTAATTTGACGGTTTATTAATTTGCCAGGGTGTTTTTTTTTTGTTTGTTTTTGTTTTTTTAATGGAAGCAAGGACTGACCCTAGGCAATGACCCGTTTTTTTCCTACAGAGATTATCTTGGGTACTGCTCTTACAAAAGTCATCTCACTCAGCCCTTTCTACATCATACCGAGTGTCCCATACTATCCATTGGCTGTCTAGGGCACCAGTCTCATAGCTCCCACACCTATTTATTCTCCAGCTATAGTGATCTGCTTGGAAATACATGTTACTCTATTTCCAGACTTTCTGTGTCTTTATCCTGGCTGTCTCTCAGGCCTGGGATACTTTTTTTTCCTCACCCGTCTCTATCTCTTGGCTATCCTTGTCCCAGGCTTTTTCCAGTACTTATATCAAATCTGACCTGCTGAAAGTGGTCTTTAATAGTCCCCTTCACTTCCCCTCCCCTTCCTAGTATGTTTCCTCTGAGACTACTTTTTGTAATCTGTGTAAAATAAGGGGAAGACTATATAGTGCAGTGGATAGAACACTGGACCTGGAGTCAGGAGGACTGAGTTCAGATGTGACCTCAGATACTAGCTGTATGATCCTGGGCAAGTCACTTAACCTCTGTTTACCTCCAGTTTTCTCATATAGATATAATGGATATAATATTTTTGTAAAGTATAGATAATATTTTAAGGTACCTGGCATATAGTAGGCCCAATGTTAGCTACTATTATTATTATTGGGCAGCTAGGTGGTACAGTGGATAATAGTGCCAGGCAGGGCTGGAGTCAGGAAGACTCTTCTCTGAATTGAATAGTAACCTTAGACACTTACTAGTTATGTGACCTCAGCTAGGCATTTAACCTCTGTTTGCCTCTAGTTCTCTCATCTGAAAAAAAGTGATAATAATTGTATCTACATCCTAAGTTGTAGGATGTAGTGAGGATAAAATGAGATAATATTTTTAAAGTGCCTGGCATATAGCAGGCCCTATATAAATGTTAGCTATTCTTCTTACTGGGCAGCTAGGTGGTGCAGTGGATAGAATGTTGGGACCTAGAGTCAGGAAGACACCTCTTTCTGAGTTCAAATCTAGCCTCAGATACTTACTAGCTGTGTGACCCTGGGCAAGTCTTTTACACTCCCCCTTCTGCCTCAGTTTCCCCATCAGTAAAATGAGCAGAAGAAGGAAATGGCAAACCATTCCAGGATCTTTGTTGGAAAACCCTAAATGGGGTCATGAAGAGTCAGACATGACTGAACAACAAAAATGACTATTATAAAACTTGTGTGTACATAGTTACCTGCCTATTATCTTCCCAATTAGGATGTGAGTTCTTTGAGGGTGGGGAAGGTGAGATGACTTTGGCAAGAGCAGCACCCAAGATAATCTCTGTAGAAAAAAAAAAATTTTTTTGCCTAGGGGCAGGTTGTTTTTACTTTTTTTGTATCCCTAGTGCTTGATGCATAGTAAATACTTCTAAGTGTTTGTTGACTATGTTTTGACCTTTCCCTCTGCCTTTCCCCAGCATCAAAACTTAGCTATCCTTAGTTGTGCCAACAACCCTATTCTTGGTATTTGTGAGTAGTGATTTCTTTGAACCAGATAAACTAATCCCTACTAAGAAGCTGATTTAGCTCCTTATTTTTCCTCCTTACACAATGTCTCAATTCACATAGATCAAGTATTTCTATCAATATCTTGGGTCAGGGGTCAGTGTGCCTTTAGGTAGATTTTTGATCTGCCTTGTGAGTTTTTTTTGCAATTCACCTCCTAATTATGTTTTTCCCCTTGAATTAGGCATTTAAAACAAGAATCAGCAACATCCCTACAATTAAGAAATTCCTTCAGCCTGGTAGTCAGAGGAAACCCCCGCCAGATGACCACTATGTGGCTACCGTGAAGAAGGTTCTACAGATTTAATGGCCAAGGGTAGACCAGATGGGAAAGGGAAATCGGTTTCAGCTCATGAATCAGAAGATGTGGATTCAGATCCTGCCTCTGATGCTTACAACTTGTCCCTCGCCCTCAGTTTCCTCGTCTGTAAAATGAGGGGGTTGGACCTGATGGTCCCTTTGAGCTTTATAACAACAACTAAGAAGTAGAGAGTACAAAGATTTTAGCCGCTTTATCAATAGCACAAACTCAGCATCATAGTGGATAGCTGAAGCCTATCTTAAGTACTAAAAATAAAATGTTAGATGAGTACAAAACTAATGATGTCACTAAAGGCAAAATTTGAAATAAAATGCAAGGCTGATTAAATTTAAAGGTGTCTTTGTGGTGTATGGTGTGTGGTTTTTTTAAAAAAACATTGCTATTTTTATATTACCTTTATCTCCTAATAAACCCATTCTCTCTGTCCAGGAAAACCATCCCTTAAAATAAAGAATAAAAAAGAAAGGGAAATAAAATGTTCAGAAAACTTGCCAACACATCATTGAAGTCTGACAGTGTATGCCATGTTTGTATATTATTGGTTTCTCAAGCAGCTGTTAATTTAGAATGAAGTTCTACAACTTAAAATAAACATGTAAATAAAACGTAGTAAATTTAATCATGCTTCAAGTGTTGGGTCTCCCTGAGACCTCCCTGAATTCCTTCTGTCCCCTTCCCCTTGTCCCCACCCCAGCCCCAAGGGCTCTCTTTTTCCATGCAAAGACTATTGGGGGGGGGGGGGAGGTTGAGATCCCTGCTGTTCAGATATAGCATCTATTAGCATTCTTGCTTGCTTCCCAGACATAGAATCTTCTGTGGGTTGGGCACTAGTTTGGGCAGATAGACTCTTTCTCTCTCATTTCATCTCTTTCTCTGTCTCTCTGTCTGTCTCCTCTCTCTTCTCTCATCTCTCTATTGTTTTGGGGTTTTGTTTTGCTTTTGCTTTTTCGAGGGGGGAAGGCTGGGCAGTTGGGATTAAGTGACTTGCCCAAGGTCACATGGCTAGTTAATGTTAAGTGTCTGAGGCTGGATTTGAACCCAGGTCCTCCTGATTCCTCACTGTGTTACCTCATCTCTCTATTGTTAGGCACGAGGGCTCATGCACAAGCTGCTGCAAAGTCTAGGCAGTCTTCTGTTGATTACCAACTTCTTTTCTTTTTTTTTGCTTTTTGGAGGGCAATTGGGGTTAAGTGACTTGCCCAAGGTCACACGGCTAGTAAGTGTTAAGTGTCTGAGGCCTGATCCGAACTCAGGTCCTTCTGACTCCAGGGCAAGTGCTCTACTCACTGCTCCACCTAGCCACCCCCTGATTACCAACTTCTGAGAAATGTCTAATCACTCTTATCACCTAGGACAGGCCTGCACAACATAAGGCCTTCAGGCTACTTTTGACCCACAAGGATTTCAGGCAGCCCAAGAAAAATGTAGAGAACGTCAAACAAAGTAAAGCTGTAATGAGTGCTTTGTCCATGCCCTGCTTAAACCACCTTCCAGTGGTCGCTATTGTGCCCGTCATGTAACTTGGCAGGTGGGTTGCCACTGTGCAACAGTGTGTGTTGTCATTGTTTGTCATGTGAGCTGCACCCACCAACCATCATCAGCCTGTCTGAGAGGAGCAAGAGTTGTATATTTTCCCTGTGTTTTTGGTGGTTACTGGCATTGAACAGGGACAAAGTGAGTGTAGCTACACACCTACACAGCTGACTCCCACTATGTGATGACAGGTAAAAACTCTTGGGCTTTTTCCCCTCCTTGGTCACCCTGCAAGTTGTATGAGTGATGCTCTCTCCAAGCTCAGACACTCAGTTCTGTATTTCTTTGTATGTGAACTGTTGCTGTGGAGATTATTTGGTTTTAAGATTGAAGTTTTTGAAGTGACTTTGTAAGTGGTGATAAAAAGAAACAGAAGATTGAATAAGAACATAGAGCGTTTAATCCAGAGTGGACAAACAGATCCTTGTTTACTTATACGAGAGACAAAATATTGTGCCTTGTTGGCTGAGAAGTGATAGCTGTTGTGAAGAAAGACAATCTTTGTCACCATTTCGAATCAAAACATCCTGACTTAAGCAAATTGGACACCAATGAAAAACAAAGCTTCCATATTATTGAAAAATCTCAGTGGGGAACAATGGTATTTCAAGAAAGTAAACTCGGAAAATGAGGTGGCTACTAATGTTAGTTTCCAGCTTTCTAAAGAAATCACTTTCAGATATGATTCCAGAGTATGATAAACTGCTGACAAGAAATATAATATAATACATCACATTAACTAAATGTAAACAGCAAGAAAACCTGAAAAATGTATTAAAACTTGTAGCACTTAGCAAACTAATTTTTAACATTAATGTGATTTCATGATAAAAATCTTACCTAATAAGTGTAATTAGATATTAATTGGAATTTCCCTTTTTAAAATATTACTTATTTGCAAAATAGTTTAACCATTAGCTATGCCTTTACTTGCAAAGTGAGCCACTAAAAACCTTTCATCAGCCTGAAGAAGTTATTTTAATTTTGGCCCCTATCTACTGCCAAGTTGTGCAGGTCTGACCTAGGAGAACCCCTTCAGACTCTGCAAATGTGAGGCAGATAGTTTGAGGTCAGAACTAGGATTCAGGCCTTTAGGAAAATAAATGGCAAATGCTGTGGGAAGCACATTCATTCCAGCCTCCAATTTAGACTCCTACTAGTAATAAAGTGACAACTAAGGGAAGCTCACCCTGGAAATCAGAGGGACTGCACCTGACTCATAGAGGACCATTATGGGTTTCTGGGTGATACCATCGAGAAAACTTAGGGTGGCCAGTGGATAGAGCACTGGGTTTGGAATTAGGAAGACCCATCTTCCTGAGCTCAAATCTTACCTCAGACACTTCCTAGCTGTGTGACCCTGGGCAAACCCTGTTTGCCTCAGTTTCCTCCTCTATATCAGGGGAAGGAAATGGCAAACTAGTATCTCTGCCTCAGAAACTCCAAATGGGGTCACAAAGAATAGGAAACAATCGAAATGACTGAACAACAAAGGGGAAGGAGGCCTGTTTTATGTTTGTTTGCTTTTTTAGCAGGTGAGGAACTCACACTACCACAGATATCAATTCATTCAACAAGTGTTTTATTGACCTAGCCTAGGTGTGGTGGCTCACAACTACAGCCCCTACTGCTGGATAAACTGAGGCTGGTGGATCACTGGAGTTCAGGGGTTCTGAGCTTCTGTAGGGCTGAAGTTGACCCAGTGCCACACTAAGTTAGGTACTAAAAATGGTGCTTCAAGGGCCACGATGAATTCAAAGATCAGAAAAAATGAAGCAGGCTGAAGCTTCCATGCCAATCAGTATTGGTATTGGACCCATGAGTGGTCATTGCACCTTCAGCCTGGGTGAGTTAGGAAGATACAATTAAAAAAAAAAAGCTTATTTAATGACTACCATGTATAGACTAAGCCCCAAGGGGGGATAAAAAGGTGAGAGGAGGTCTTTACAAAGTAGTATTGGGAATTCACATTTATATGTAAGGGTTACATAACCTATCCCGCATAACAGCCCTATTAGGTAGATAATGCATGTTTGGTTATTCCCAATTTTACAAATGAGGAAATTGAGGCACAGAGAGAAGTGAGGTTACATATCTTGCAAGTGTCAAAGCTGGGACACAAAACCACATCTCTCCAGACTCCAAGTCCATTATTTATTTATTTATTTATTCTACTACTTCATGTAACCCTCATAGAGGTTATAATCTAGTGGAGGAGACAAGATAGACTATGAAACCCTACAATCTTAGAAATACATATGGGAGCTCAGAGCAGGAGAGATCACTTTTCTGAGGGGATGAGGAAAGGTTTCTTAGAGGAGGTGGCATTTTAACTAAGCCTTGAAAAACAGGTAGGCATTAATGCATTGTTAGTTCAGTTGTGAACTGATCCAGTCATTCTGGAAAGCAATTTGGAACTATGTCCAAAGGGTTCTAAAACTGTGCATACGATTTGATCTAGCAATAACACTTCTAGGTCTGTATCCTAAAGAGATCATAAAAAAGGGAAAAGATCCTACATGCACAAAAATATTTATAGCAGTTCTTTTTGTGGTGACCAAGAATTGGAAATTGAGGGGATGCCCATCAATTGGGGAATGGTTCAACAAGTTGTGGTATATGAATGTAATGAAATACTACTGTTCCATAAGAAATGATGGGCAGGTGGATTTCAGAAAAACCTGGAAAGACTTATGTGAACTGATGCTGAGTGAATTGAGCAGAACCAAGAGAACATTATACATAGTAACAGCAACATCATGTGATGACTAACTTTGATAGACTTAGCTCTTCTCAGCAATTCAAGGATCTAAGACAACTCCAAAAGACTCTGATGGAAAACGTTATCCACATCCAGAGAAAGAACTGTGGAATCTGAATGCAGATCAAAGCATAGTGTTTACTCTCTCTTCCTCTTCCTTCCTTTCTTTCTTTCTTTCTTTCTTTCTTTCTTTCTTTCTTTCTTTCTTTCTTTCTTTCTTTCTTTCTTTCTTTCTTTCTTTGTTTCTTCTTTCTCATGGTTCTTCCAATTGGTTCTAATTCTCCTTTACAACATAACTAATGTGAAAATTAAAAAGAAATGAAAAGAAAAGTAGGTAGGGATTGGACTCTAAAATTTAGCAGGTGTTGAGAGCCCCCATGTGGTGCAGTGAAAGGTATGTATTTGGATTCAGAGAATGTGAGTTGGAAGCCTATATCTGTTTTACTGTGTGACCTTGGGCAGGTGACTAAAGCTTTATGAGCCTCATTTCTTCACTGGCATAGTGAAAGGGTCTCTAAGATCCCAGCTAGTTCTAAATCTATGATTCCTTTAGCAGTGGGGGAAAAACTGGGTTTACCTCCTAGTTAGCAAGAATAATTAGTTTTTTTTTAAAAGGGAAGTTATAGGTAGCATAAAGGCAGCTAGGTGGTGCAATAGATAGAATGTCTGGCTTGAAGCCTAGAAGATTCTTCTTCCTATTAGAATAATTTTATACCCCTATTCAATTTAATCAGTATTTACTTAGTTCATGGTGATTTATAGGTATCACTTATTCTTTTTAAGTAAAATAAATAGGAGAGAAGTAAATTTGATTTAGTTAACACTGTTAGAATAAGAGTTATGTAAATGAGGATTAATTAATCCACTCTGTAGAGATGATTATATTGCCTTTAATTGATTTGTAGGATAGATTTATACTGTATTAGGCCTATTATAAAGATTTATATTAACTTGTGTATTAAACTTGCTCTGCCCCCATTCCTATGAATATGCTATGAGAACTGTGTTCCAAAAAAACCAGTTTTCCCATTTCCTCTGTTCTCAGGAAAAAGGCACTGAACTTCCAAACCCACAGTCACACTGGCAAATCTGGTGCCCTTAGGCAACACATAAACCACAAGACTGAATTTGTCAAAACAAAGGGAATCTACCAGATTGCCTGAACACTGCTTCCAGTATGTGTGGCACAAGTTTACTTTTTTTTTTTTTTAAAGCAATTGGGGTTAAGTAACTTGCTCAAGGTTACACGGCTATGCGTGGGTTCTCATTTTCTGAGGCCGGATCTGATCTCAGGTCATCCCAACTCCGAGGCCGACGCTCTTACTCACTGCGCCACCTAGCCGCCCCTTTAGGGCAATTGGGGTTAAGTAACTTGCCCAAGGTTACACGGCTAGGTTTTTGTTTGTATGGATTAAGTGTCGGAGGCCCACTCCGAACTCAGGCCCTTCTGATTCCAGGGCCGGCACTCTATTCACTGCGCCACCTAGCTGCCCCAAACAAGTTTACATTTTTAAAAGTTAAAAGTGAAAATTATCTATGCAATAACAGAAAATAGTGGGAAAATAGATGAAAGATATTTAATAAATTCTAGCAGATTGATTGTAAGAGATGGTGTTTGAGACCCAAAGAATGGATAGGAATTAAAACTGAATGGGTAGGGCATTTAAGGAGAAAGGAACAGCATGAGTAAAGACCTGAAAGGAACACAGTGCATGTATTCAGAGAACAGTGAAAAGTCCAGCTTGGATATAATATATATTAAGTTATTGGAGGGACACAAAAGATAATATGATTTAGAAATGGAGGGAACCTTAGCAATCATCTAGTATGACTCCCTCACTTTACTAATGAAGAAACTGAGGTCAGGAGAGTTTAAATTATTTGGTCAAAGTTGTGTAAGATAGTAAACAACAGAGATTAGATGTAATCCTAGGGCTTCAAATTTGGTCATCTAATAGTGTAAAATAAGGTGGGAAAGGTAAATTTTGGTCAGATTTCAAAGGATTTTGCTCATATTCATATTAGGTCCTATTGTTGACTTGAAAACTTCAACCTTAGGGAAGTTAGTTCACTATTTCACCATGGACCAGGTCTTGGTCTCCTCCACCAGGAGTTTAAACCTGCTAATACAATTTTGAAGGACAGAACGTTTTTGGAGGTCAGAGTCAAATACAATATTTGACTTTGAATGTTAACATAATGATTTTGCCTAAGATTAGGATTGAATGCTTTTCACCAAAGGGCTGTTGGTCCTAGTCGCCTCATTCCCCCAATATGCAACTGAAAGAATTCTAAATAATCCTCTAGGATAACTTGTCCTAGACTTTGATTCCAATATCTGTATGTTTCCACTACCCTTTCTTTTCTCTTCTCTTCTCTCCTTTTCTATTGGATTTGAGATTTCATTGGTGTAGGGTGTAGGGAACTCACACTGTGAAACTTCCCCCATCAAGAACATAGACAGATTGGTGTCTATAACCACTGGTCTTAGAGAATTACCTAGCCACTGTGAGGCAGGGGGTTCTAACGGAGAGGCTATTGAAACACTCCAGGTGAAAATCCTGATGAGGGCTTGACCTAGAGCAGGAACCTTTGAGCAGACAGAGAAGAATGAACATGAGATAGGATGTGGAGGGAGAAGCAATAAGACTTTGGCAACTGATTGGATGGTGGGTGAGATTAGGAAGTGAGGAGTTGAGGATTACTTCAAGTTTGTGAACCTGAGTGTTTAGAACACTGATGGTATCCTCAATAGAAACAGGGAAGCAAGAAAATAGGTGGGTTGAAGAGAATTAATAGATAAAACAGTATCCCATTTCATTTTGGGTATATTGAGTTTGAGAAACCTGTGGGGCACCCAGTTGGAAAAGGCTCAGTAGGTAGGTAGTGATGTGAGCCTGGCATTCAAAAGAGAAGAGTGGGGAATGAATATCTATATCTATTAATTTATATGTATATATATATGTACATACATATACATACAATATTACATATTTATACACTCACAAATAATCTCTGGGAGTCATCTGCTGATAATTGAAACCATGTTAGCTGATGAAGGTCATCAAGAGAAAGAGTATAAAGAGAGTAGAAGAGGGCTGATAGACCCTTGTGAAGGGGCCAAAAATGGATGAAAATGCAGCAATGGATATTGAGGAGTGGCATAAGAGAGAACAAATGGGAGGAGTGTCATAAAGACCTCAAGAGGTGAGAATATTCTGGTGGAGAGGAATTAATCCTAATCAATCTTGCTGAGATGATAGGAGAGTCCTCTTCCAGTCCAAACACAGAACTGTGTGTGCCCCCAGGCCAGGACTGGGCTTGAACAGAATTTTTTTTTTTTTGCTTTTGGAGGGCAATTGGGGCTAAGTGACTTACCCAAGGTCACGTGGCTAGTAAGTGTTAAGTGTCTGAGGCTGAATTTGAACTCTGGTCCTCCTGATTTCAGGGCTGGTGCTGTATTCACTGCATTGCCTAGCTGCCTCTTGAACAGAATTTTCAACAGATAGTAAATTAGCACAAGATAACATTATTGCCTCCTTAGTACAGACTGTAGATCCAGAATTCAAAGAAAGAACTCAGAATTCAAAAAGGCCATCTTGAAAGGTCTCAATTAAACACAATAAACTCCCTGTTCTGCACACAGCTATGTTCCCTTTTAATTTTCTTAATTAGATTGCCCTGGTCTGGTGTGGTGGAAAGAACATTGGACTAGAAGTCAGTAAGACCTGCGTCCTAATTTGAACTTGTCTTGTGGGATTTGGGGAAACTCCTCTTACTTATCTACACTTATTTTTTTCTCATCTATAAAATGAAGGGGTTGGACTAAGGTCTTTCAGCTTTTACACCCTATAGTCTCTGCAAATTCTTATTAATTAATTATAGATCACATTAATACAATGCATTCCTTTTCTAAAGTTCTCCTGTGGTGCTTCCTGGTGGCATGGAGATAATCCTGACTTGTCAAAAACTTTGTCAGTAGGATTCAAGGTCTGGCCGGTCCTACCAAACTAAAAAGACTTTCAATCCAGTGTGCATTTATTAAGCACTTAATGTGTACCAATATATAGTAAATGCTGGAAATGCCAATGTAGCCTTGAACATAAATTCTGAGAATCCTTATCCCAACTCACACCTATACTGATGAGCTGGGTCAGTCAATACATATTAATTAAGCACCTACTCTGTGTCAGTCTGTACTAAAATGCTGGAAATACAAATGTAGCTTATATAAAAACTCTGAGGAAACTTATCCCAATTTTCACTCACAATAATAAGTCAGATCTCCGGAGTATGACTGGCTATGTGTTTCCTGCAAGGTTCTAGAGTATTTGATCAGGGGAGTGCCTGAGCTTTAAGAATATTGATTTGGCAGGTGGGTGGATGATTTATTGAGACAGGAAGCCCAACTGGAAAGCTATTAGTCAAGGCAAGAAGTGATGAGGGTATGAACTAGGGTGGTAGCTAATGGAGAGAAAGGGATGAATATAGGTCCAGTGATGGACCATCTGTCATCCAAGGACCAATCTTATTGAGTTCAGAGAGATTCATGACCAGATTAGCCATTCTGTGATAACTCTTTTTCAAGCACAGCAACTCACTAAGATCTTTCAAATCTAAAGGTTTTAGGTCTGCATTGATGGAGTACGTATCCACACCAAGAAAACTGTCACTTCTTGCAATATTTTTCAAATTCTGTTTACTAAGCACTTGACATGTATCAGCTAGAGTATATGTCTCAACTGCGGAGACTAATGGGTGTGTGTTTGTATGTGTGTGTGTGTGTGTGTGTGTGTGTGTGTGTGTGTGTGTATAGCAGCAAGCACCCCAGCATCCCCAGAGTGGCTGCCAACACAGGTTCTTAGATCTGCTTTTCAAAAGGAAAGCAACTCAAAATCGGTTAACAAGCTTACTTTAATCAAACAAACATATATTACCTAGTTCAGGGGCAAAAGGTCAGCACCCTGAACTTCAGAGTATACAGACAGATCAAACAGACAGGCTTCCAAACTGTCCAACCATTATCAATACCAAAATCAGTTACCAGAGAGGGAAGCATCAACATCTGGGTTTTCAAAGCCGGGGGGCTCTCAACGGCTGCCCAGAGTCTCATCTGGTCAAATCACACAACACTTCTCAAAGTGAGCCCCCAAAGCAAAGCCTCCCATCAGGGTTTATATAGCCTTCTCCTGGCTCAGAGAATGTAACCACCCTCTTGACCCACTGCCCAATCACACAGCATCAAGGTATGGTCATTCTTGAAAATCAAGCCTCCTGCCACAGGCTCCATGTGACCACATTCAGCCTGTTAGGAGGCAAAGTATATTTTCAAATCAAGGAAGGTTTTCAGAGTCTCTTAAGCCAATCAAAGGGCCTAGGGGCAGGGAATATCTTTAAATCTGCATTTCCATTACAGTGTGTGTTTCTGTATGTCTGTGTCTGTGTGTCTGTGTGTGTGTAGGAATGGGGTGGGGGGCGGGACTTTAACTGACAGAAACTTGTTTTTTGTTGTCAGTAAGAACAATGAACAGCATACACACAATCAAAGACCAATGGGGCATAAACTATAGGCAAATATCTAAAAGAAGAGAGGGGTAAAAAACAAAAAACTAGAATCATAGATTCAGAATGTCAAAGCTGGAAGGAACCTTAGAGATGGTGCAATTGGACACCTTCATTTAAAAAAAAATATACACCTACTTATTAATTTGTTCTTTGAAGGATATCTAGTCTAATAGACCATCAGTCAATATTTGTTAAGTACCTACTTTGTACCATGCACTGTGCTAAGCACTGGGGATACAAAAAAAGTCAAAAGACAGTTTATTACCTCAAGGAGCTTATAGTCTAATGGGGGAGACAACATGCAAACAAATATAAACAAAACAAGCTATATTCAGGATAAATAGGAAATAATTAACAGAGGGAAGGCACTGGAAATAAGAGAGGTTGGGAAAGGCTTTGGGAAAGGTGGGATTTTAGTTGAGGGAAGGAAACCAGGTTGCTCAGTGGTTGGCATGGAGGAGGGGAGAGTGTTCCAGACACAGAGGACAGCTAGAGAAAATGTCCAGAACCTAGAAATGGAGTGTCTTATTTGTAGAAAAGCAGTGTCACTGAATCCAAGAGTATGTGAAAGGGAGTAAGGCATGAGACAACCAGAAAGGTAGGAGGGGACTGGGTTATGAATGGCTTTGAATGCCAAACAGAACATTTTTGTATTGATTTCCTATTTTTCTGTCGTGAGAGGATATATGTTCTATTATATTTTCTGAGACCATTACTGACTTTTCTAGGAGTCAGTAAAGTACAGCCCATGGGCCAACTCTGTTATTTTAAAATGTAAAAACGTTTCTTAGTTTTGGAGGCAGCAGTCAAGTGCCCAATGGCAAGAATGAAGATTGGTGAGAGAACAGAGCTGGAGAGGGAGAAGGTAGGATAGAATGTGATCACTTGTGTGTGTAGAGGCATTTGCCTTTCAAGGAAAAAGTGCTCCTCTACACATAATATAGGGGAAAAGGAAATATTAGTGGGAAGGATCCAAGTGATGTGAAAGGAAATGCAACAAAAGGGAACTTTCCTTGAATGACCTCCATTTTTTCAGTGAATTATGAGAAAAGTTTCTCAGCTGATGGGGGCAGGGAAGAGGAGAGCCGGGGGTGTTTGAGGGGTGATGAATAGGTTTGGAAAAATGACTTGAGGGGAATACTGAACTGATGGGGGGGGGGAACATGAAAAAATTACTGTGTTACAGTGAGGTCCTGCCTGAGACTGTGTAACAAAAGCTCATAGCAGACCCAGGCAACATAGTTTCATGATGTTTTCCAGCTGTTGAGAACATGAATGGGAGGATGGTAGGAATAATCCAAGGCTGAAATTTAGTGAGGCTATATTGACAATAAATCAAGGGGAATAAGAGACCAGCGAGAAAAGGACAGTGTATAGTTGAACTGCTTGACTAAGAGGTCACAGGGAGGTGAGGACAGCCAGAGCAGGGCGATGACTTGGGAAATGACGGAAGAGAAGAGAGATAGAAGGTCAAAATGAGGATGAAGAACACAGGGGGAGAAGTGAAGTGATGACAAGTTGTGATCAAGTAGGGGAATTTCAGAGTTGAGGCTAATGTTCATAATACATATGAGTGAATTTGGCAGGAACAGGGCTCTGAGATTCTGATGTTCTGTTTAACCAAATGTTTTGATTTATAAATAACTGTCATCAGCGAACGAAGACAGGGATTTGGGTGCAGTGACAGGAATTCAGGAATGAGGTTGCCACCTCTGTCCTCGCCCTTCAGATTTTGCCAAGTAACCTTTTGATAACCTTGAGGGTTATCAAAACTTTAATATAATTTTAAAATGGCCTACATACTATGTGCCAAAACGATGATTTACTCTTTCCAATCTAAATATCTAGAAGGTTAGGGGAATTATTCTGAAGGAGGAGGTTGGGCATTATTGAAAAAAAGTCTTGGCTGTAGGTTGAGGATCCCTTGTTTACTGGCTGAGCCTGGCTGTGGGCCTGAGGAACCAAAGGAGCTGAAAATGGTGTTAACTCCAGGCATGTTGCCTAGACACTCTCAGAAAAGAATGCTAACACTTTCTTTGAAGAAGGAGCTCCAATCCCAGCCCCAGATGAAAACTCTCTCAACTTTAGAAACAGGGTAAAGCATCAGAGAGGCACAGACAATTGCTGAGAACTGAACTGTAATGGTATTCTGACTGGGACATAACTCTGGGAGCTTGTAGCTATTCAGGGAGTATTCCTATTCTCATTGGTAGCATGGGAATCTATGTAAAATTGTACCTCTTTAATTTGAAATGAACTTTTAGGCCAAGGTAACAACACATATTTTATTCGAATAGATTTCTACACTGGAGAGGAAATGAGGCGTTGTATATAGATAAGCCACTTCAGCCTCAGGAAGACCTTGGTTCTAATCCTACCTCTGACTCCTACTAGCTGTGTGACCCTGGGCAAATTGCTTAACTCTCTGTGCCCCAGGTGAGTCTCAGACTAAAAACCCCAGAACAATGGCAGATTTGCTATTGGTAGAGGGAATTTCCTCTCCAGGGAGCTGACTACATAAATGAAAGCACAAGCTCATATCATTTATTTTGTTTGACCTAACTGAAAGATTTTCTGTTTGACTTATGAGTTCTGGGTTTTGATAATTCCCTCGAGGAAGGCTTGAGTTATATCTGTAAATAGGATCACCCCCAAATAACACCTTGAGTAAAAAAGGGAGTTATAAAGGATTCATTATGCCCGGACTTGAATGACTGACTTTTATATAACAATAAAAATTATCTTAGCGGACATTCCTTACACAATGAAAGAAACTCCATCTTTACATTTCAAATATCCTATGTGGACCGGGTTAAGCTGATAAATCACTGCTCACCGAAGTCCCAAATGCATTTCAGACAGTTAAATAGATCCGAGCCTAGCTGCCTGCAGCCCATATTTGAGAGAAATGGGAGGTCTGAATCCTGCCTTTCACAGGATTCTCCTCCCCCTTCTCCCTTCCACAATCTCCCTCCAGATCACTGGCCCTGAGAGTTTGGACTTTACTAACAAGTAGAGCCCAGATTACAAAAAGGGCGGCTTGTCCATCTAGGTTCGGGGCAGACTGTTCGCTTCCTCTTGTTTTTCAGAAAACCAGGACTTGACATCATGGCTGCGAAGCCCAAACTTTATTACTTCGATGGCAGAGGCAGGATGGAATCTGTGCGCTGGCAGCTGCGGGTGTGGAGGTAGAGCTTTCCAGTCTCACAAGTGGCTTCTTTTCTTTTGAGGAGGGAGCGTTTACTAAGGGGAGCTTCCTGAGAGACTCCCTCCTGAAAGGGTCTAATCACTCATAGCGATCCGATTCATTATATACAAAGTCTTTCTAAAGTCCTTTCGAAGTTTCTTTTAAACTTTTAAACATTAATAATTCAAATTGATAAGGTAGAAAAAATTAGTAATAATCATTCAGGAGGTAGTGAATGATTTTCCTGCCTCCTCTTGTATACTGGCAAATCACTTCCCATCTCTGGTGTTCAGTTTCCTCTCCTGCCACACGAGGAGATTGGAGGGGATAATACCTCTCCAATACCTCTTCCAGCTCTGCCTGCCTCCTAGGATCTGAGGGCCTTCAGTTCTGTTAATCACAGTATCTGCTCTAACACAGAATTGAAAATACAACCACTTTGTGGACAGATGTGTAATGTGGTTACTGTAAACTTGAACAAGCTTCTTTTTAAATATTGAAAAGTTCTTTCTACTGTACCTACAACCTAGGTTAGGCATAAAAATCTGCATAAGTTTTAAGAGGACCCTGGGTGGATACACATATTTGGTTAGTAGGTAATGAATGTATTATTGTCATTCTAAATGAATTAAAATTTAAAAATTGATTTGTAGTTACAATATATTGAAATTTAGCTGTTTTAATGTCCACATGGCAAATATCAAGAGATAGAACCCAAATAAACAGGAGTAGGATCTCAAAAATATTGCATTAAGAATGTAAAGGGGGATTATGAGAATAAAAAGTTGGAGAAGTATTGGATGAGAGCATCATAGAATCATAGATGTAGAGCTGGAAGGAACCTTGGAGGTTATTTAGTCCAAGGTCCTAATTTTTGCAAAGGAGAAAACTGAAGAGCAGAGAAGTTAAATGAACTTGCCCAGCTAATAAATTTGTACCTAAGGCAGGATTTGAACTTATGCTCTACACATGATCCTATCGAGTTATCTTAGGTGATCTCTAAGGTCCCTCCCAGTGCCCACATTTATGATTCCATTGCTCTGATACCCTGGTGTGTCCTTTTCCTTCTAGTATGAAGAAGTGTTTTTCAAAACAGCTGAAGAGTTTGAGAATTTAATTAAGGGTGAGTTCAAAGCCTTTCTGTTGTGTTGTGCTAGATCAGATTAACTACCATTGCCTTGCCTGGAATGATACACAGAAAATCTCTGTGATCCCTGAAAGCTCTAAAATTCTGATTCTATAGTTGTGAAAAAGTATGTTATAAATCATAGCCAGATGGGGAATTACATGGAACAGTGCACAAGTGTGCTTCTCTGTACCTCAGAGGTAGGGTTTGAATTTCAAAACAACTGTACCAGGGAAGAAAGTAAGGCTTGTTTCCTCCTGAAACAAAGGGCCCTTGCCTTCCACAGAGGATTCTGGTGGAAGTAAAGAGTGATGGGATTTAAGACTGGAAAGATTAGGTTGCAGTTGAGTCATGTGATTACTTCCATGCATTCGAGGAAAGAGCAGGCAAATGGGAGTTATTGCAGAAATAACTTGATAAATGCCATGTGTTCTTGCTGTTCCCTTTGACTGCAAAATGAGGATGATGATAAAGTCCCTGCCTCCTAGAGCTGTGAGGATCAAACGAAATATTATTTTAAAAACACTTATCATAGTACCTGACACATAGAAGGCACTTAATAAATGCTTATTTCCTTCTTTTTTTTCCAGAAGTGGGTCCCCCAAGCCTCCAACCTTTTAGAAAGTAAAACTTTATCCTCTGAAGCAGAGTCCTAGTTCTCTATAAACTGTCTTTACTTAAGGCAGCTAGTTGGTGCAGTGGATAGCCTGCTGAACCTAGAGTCAGGAAGACC
Organism: Gymnobelideus leadbeateri; assembly: GCA_011680675.1. Taxonomy (NCBI): domain Eukaryota; kingdom Metazoa; phylum Chordata; class Mammalia; order Diprotodontia; family Petauridae; genus Gymnobelideus; species Gymnobelideus leadbeateri. The sequence continues at coordinate 145,599 of WOXC01000732.1, read as the reverse complement.
AGAATTCGAATCTTTCCTCAAACCCTTGCTGTGTGACCTTTGTGCTCTACGATCCTGAGCAAGTCACTAAACTTTCAGTCTCAATTTCCTCGGGACACTAAATGGTTCAGGGTTGTTGTGAGGATCAAGTGAGATAATATATGCAATGCAAAGTTCTTTGCAAATTAAAAATGCTGGTGATTTACCCAGGAGTCAGAAAATAGGAGTGCTGTGACACTGAGTAAGGAAAATTAGGGGAGAGCAGACTTGACCTAGCTCAAGAAGCAGAATGGGCAATGTGGCAGCCCTAGGCCTTATAATGAACCAAGTAAAAATTTAGAACTTATACAAAGTTCTTTCTTTATAAGAACATGTGCAATACAAGTAGTATTAATCCCATTTTATAGATGAGAAAACTAAAACTCAGAGAGAGAAAATGAATTCTCCAGAGCAACATAGCTAGTAAGAGGCAATAATCCAAAGCCAGGCCACCTGATTTTAAATCTAGTGCCCACCACACAATACTATATTACTGTAACCTAAAGAGTACCAGGAAGTTCCCATCTACCTGAAATTCTTTGGGGCTAAATGTTAATCTGCTCAGGCATATTCTTGTAAAATGTAAGCACCAGGATAATGTTTGCTAACACCGGGATATGAATTAACTTTCATTCATTAAATAAGCATTTATTAAATGATTAGTATTTGAGGAGCTCTGAGCTAAGCAGCTCAGAAAAATACCAGGATAAACAAAACAGAAATCCTGCCCTTAAGAATTTTGCAATCTATTTGAGATGGAAACCTCTAAGATCCTTTATAGCTCTCAACCTAGGATCCTATATTCCAAAGTTTTACCCCCAAATAGTTCATACATAATATTAAGACACGACTAGAACATGGTAGGTAAGAGGAGTAGAAAGTACTGTAATATCAGCAGATCAGAGAAAATTTCATGGAGGAAGTGGTGTTCAGATCTCCCAGGATGGGTAGGATGCCAATAGAAGGTAATAATAGAGAAAGACATTCTAGGAGTAAAGCACAGATATCTTGTGTATGAAATTTGTGCAAGTAATCCATGATTAGCAGAGGGAAGGGGTGTCAAATTCCTGGCAAGCTGCCTTAAATGAAGCAGAAACCAGTTTAGAATGTAATTGGGAAACATTGAAGAAAATAAATAAAAGTACAACACAGATGATGTTAATTTGTTGTTTTCTAAATCAACAGTAGCCCACAGGGTTCCCTTTCCAGGTCGGTTAGTCAGGTATATTCCTCTTTCTAAATTCAAATCTGGCCTTAAACACTTCCTAGCTGTGTAACCCTGCAGGGTTAATCTTGTTTGCCTCAGTTTCTTCATCTGTAAAATGCACCGAAGAAGAAAATGGCAAACCACTCCAATATCTTTACCAAGAAAACCCTAAAAGGGGTCACAAAGAATTGGACGTGACAGAAAATGGAGATAGAGGCTACAAAGAGTATGAACTGGGGCAAAGTAGCTACTGGCCAAGAGAGATCTAGGAAAAGAAGTGAAGCATGGGTGGGGCCAGTGTGATAGAGGACACTCTTGAGGCACTCAACAATCCAATCAAGAGACTCCCAGATCAAGAGTCCTGGAGTTGAAAGGGTTAAGTCTACCAAGCCTACTCCTCTGGGCCAGCGAACAAAGGCAGTCGATCTGGCCAGAAGAAGGATGAGAAGTAATAGTGATGGGATAAGACTAGAAAGTTTATGGAGGTCATGTGTTGTCGGATCCTTTCGAGGGGCCTTCTGGACGACACGTGGCGGGAGCGCCGAGCAGAACAAAGCACACTTACACAGCAACTCAGGGGGCAACTCCAACTTTATTTCCTGCTGTTCTACATATATAGCCTATCCTACGCAAGCACTTTCCATTTTGGCTCTTGGCCAATTACAACACCTTTTGCCTTTTAAGGTCAAGCACACCTTAACCCTGGGACTCTTATCTCGAGATTTCTACCTGGAGCAAGGATATTCCTTGTGGACCCGGATGTACCTCGCTCCTTAGAACAAAGTGTGGTCAGCTGGGGGCCTAGCAGTTCCTCAAGTGCCTAGAGGGTTAATGGGGGCGAGAGGCCTTGCCATCATCGCCTAAGCCCGGAGGCAGTGCCCTCACAGGTCCAGGGACCTCTCAAGGGCACTGAGGTAAATCCACGTTGGCTCTCCCACAGTCATGAAAGAGTTTGAATATTATTTTAGTTTATGATAATTCTTTAATAGATTTTTTGAATGACAATAAAGCTGATACTTTGACAAATGTTATCAAATGATGTGATGAAAGTCTCTAGAGAAATAAATCTGATTTGTTCCTATACAAGCACAGCATTGACTTCTTATGGTACCAAAAGGACTAAGTTTTAAATTCAGCAAATAAATTTTAGCTTAATGAAAATCATCCATTTCTACACATCTTACTTATAAAACTTAAACAGAAAATAATCAGATTAAATCTTTTATTTACGCACAAAATAAGCTTCCAGTGAAGCAGAGGTATGGGGAAGTTTGTTTCAGATGAGCCCCCAAATTGTTTTTCAGGTATTTCCTTCTGCTTCTTAGTCAATAAGTCCACAGGTTTAAATATTAAGTCAGTACAAATACAAAATAAACACAGCATATGTCAGCAACGCTATAAATGTCTGATTAATTATTTCTAAAAGGGAGAAATTGTAATTGAAAAACTGATTAAAGATTTAATCATTACTACCCAAAGCAGAAATGCGCTATTCTGTGGTACTAGTTTATCTCTATAAAATCACAAATATAGCTCCTGCCTTCAAGGTAGCTACTTATGCAAAAATAGGGTCTATAGTGAAAAGCTTTGGCCATCTTGTTAAACAATCTGAGGCTTGTCTGCTAACTGCTCAAAAAAACTGAAGAATTTCCAACAGGCAGCTTACTCATCATTTATCACGTTTAAACAGAAGAGTATTAATGTGTTATACACAAAAGCTGCTTTACAAAGGGGGAGTTATGAGAGGGGTTTTTTTTTTTGTGCAAAGAAGTAACTTGATAACTGTAATTGTTCCAAAAGACTAGGAAGGACATTCTGGAAGAGACAGAGACTGGAGGTATGGAGATCAATGAGAAACATATTGAGACAATCTAGATGAAAGTTGATGAGAACTAGGGTACAGCAGTAGGAGAGAGGATGGATCAGTCTATCAACAAGCATTTATTAAACATCTACTGTGTACCAGCTACTATCTGAGGCGTGTCAAAGATAAAAAAAAAATGAAAGTCTTTTCTCTCAGTGAGCTTATATTCTTTAAAAGGAAGCAAAATATAATTTATATGGCACTTTAAGGCCAGCAAAGCTCTTAATAAATCTAATCCTTACAACAATCCTATAAATTCAGTGCTATTATGATACCTGTTTTACAGGATGCTGATGTTAATAGGTTAAATGATTTGTCTAGAGCCACATAGCTAGCAAGTGTCTGAGATAGGAATTGAAATCTGGTCTTCCTAATTCTAGACATTAATGAATATTTATTCAGCACTATGATTCCATGACCATACTCCAATGAAAGGGAGTAAGCTACTGACTTAACTTTTCTTTCTGTTTTTAGGTGGAAACCTAATGTATCAACAAGTGCCAATGGTTGAAATGTACATGGTACAAACCAGAGCCATCCTGAAATATATAGCTGCAAAATACAACTTGTATGGGAAGGACCTGAAGGAGAAGGCACTGTATAATAACAATTGCATGCTTATAACAGAATGTAGAAGTCACTTTTTTCATTTTAGGAAATTTCTTCTTAATAATTGAGATTGGCCAATGATTTGTCCTGGATCATATGGTCAGTAGAGTTCAAAGGCAAGACTTGAACCCAGGAAATCCTGCCTCCAAGGCTTGCTATTTATTCATTATAACCTTTGTCTCCCAATGAAATTGTGTTAACAGTTATCTTCTTTACTGTATAAAAGCAGTAATGTTTTTATCAGCATGTTATGAATATGTAAAACTTTCTAACTTCCTTTCCTCATCTAAGATGTTCTTGGACTGCGTTTGGCTTTGTAGTGGGTACCTCTATCAAGTAGGAGCAGCAAAGTAGTGGGAAGTCAAAGGAGAAAACAAAATCTCAGACTTTGTAGTAGATAGCTGAATATAAGGTAATGATATTGGCTTTTGTAGACTACTTACTTATTGATCAATCAATCAATATTTATTAATCATCTACTATGTGCCAGACATGTGCTACACTTAATGATAAAAAAGGCAAAAAACAGTCTCAGCCCTCAAAGAGCTTATATTCTAACAGATAACTTGTGGAATACATTCCCATTAACATTTTAAGGCCCATTTGCAATGGGCTGGCCTACCCACAAATACCTTAATAATTTGCTCAAGGGAGGAAAAATATTGGCTTTGGGTCTCAAAAACAAAACAAAACAATGATAACAATTTAAAAACAATTTTTACTGATTTGAAAAAGCATGAAATAAAACCATTAAATATCTTTACTACTTATTAACTAAGTGAAAGTGGAGCTGTATTAAAAATTAGTGTCTATGTTTATTTGCTCATCATAGGGAAGATATGTTGTATAAATGAAAAGCAACCCATATTGGATGAATCATCAACAAGCACTTTTTTTTTTTTAGTTTAGAAATAAGTTTATTAATCTTGAGCACACTTGGGAGGGTGACAATGTTGGTCTCTGAGGTTTAAAATGGGGTGGACTGGAGGGTTTGGGAGTGGAGGTCTCAGTTTGGGAGCAAGAGGAGTGAGGTGAGTGATAAAGGTAGGGTTCTTTCTTTGCTTAGGTAAAGGTGATCTATAGGTAACTGGGCTCTGTTGCTTAGCAACTGATGGTGCCATTAAAGATAAAGGCACAGAGAAGTGGGCAGGCAGGAAGCAGCACTAGGCAGTATCCTTTTCCTGAAGCATCAGAGTTTCCCTGGCCTCAGGGCTCTCTGGCTCTTCCACAGGGCTCCTCTGCAGCTCTAGCTCCAACCCTGGTTCTGCTTCAACCACTACCCCTGCCTCAGGCTGGTTTTTAACACCCTGGCTAGGGCCCAATCGAGGAGGCTTGGTAGGAGTGGGTGGAGGTGGGGCAGGGCCCTTGCTCTTTCTAGTGGACAGTGCCCTTCGAAGGCTTTGCACCTTCTTTAAGCCAGTACGCCGAAGCCGCTTGGCCCGGGATTCAACTGGCTCCTCATCTGAGCTCTCCCTTTCTTCCAGCTCTTCTGGAGCCTCTGGTCCTAGTTCCTTTTCTTCTAGCTCTGTGGATTCTGGCTCCTTCTGAAAAGCTCTGGCTGGGATTTCTGCCTCCTCCATGAAGAGCTGTACGTGCAGCTGGCCACGGGCGACCAGCAGCGCGTGGTTGGCCTTGAGCCGCTGCACCTGGAGCGCGCGATGGACGGCGCGCTCGAGGGCGGCATCGGCGTGCCTGCTGACGCGCTCGGCCTTGTCCAGCAGCTGGGCCAGCGTGTTGCTGGTGTCCCCGTGGCTGCGGCTGAGCGCGCCCAGGCCGCCCTGGCGCTCCTGCACTGCCTCCAGCATGGTGGACAGCTTCTCCAGTAGTGTCACCACTGTCACCGCGTGCACTGGGCCGCGCTCTGAGGCTTCAGCCGCCTTCAGGCCCTCCCCCATGGCCCCTCGAGATGCCCGCGCCCGAGCTCGCTCCGATCTGGGCCCGTCCCGTTTCTGCTCTGCCAACAAGCACTTATTAAGCACCTACTGTATTTTAGGTGCTGTTCTAGGGTATGGGGATATAAAAACAAGGGATGGAAATATTGAAACAATTTTTATTCTCAAGGAATTTTTTATGTTCTGGAGTAAGAAAGACTGGAGTTCAAGCCTGGACTTGGACATTACCTGTTTCACCCTGGAAGGTTTTTTTTAAACTTCTCAGTGCCCCTTAAAGTGATGTGACAGGTGATTTGGCAGTTCGTGTGTTTAAAGGAGAAGCCCATGCTGATGAAATCATAGGTGCAGACAAAAACACAAAACTAAAACAACTCATGGTGAATTTTGCTTTACATTGGTGATCATAGGACTGTGAGCTCCTTGAAATCAGGGGTGTCTTTTGTCTCTTTGTATTCCCAGCATTTAACACAGTCCCTGGCACATAGTAGGTGCTTAATAAATGTTGATTTGTTGATTAGTTTTGCATATTTGTCTAAACCAAGTGAAAATGTCCTTAAAAACAGAGGTTCATGTTTTAAAAGTCCTGAATCAAGCCTTTTTCCATTCTAAAGAAGATTTCTGGCTGCCAGTCGGTAGTTGGACTATATTCTCTGGACCCTAACACATCTGGTTTGATTAGGCAATGTTCTTCTCCTGGGGTTTGTGACTTTAATTTAATTAATTTAAATTTAAATACTTTGATAGCTATCTTTTATTTAATTTTTCCTTTATAATCTTATTTTTTTATGCATTTAAAAACATTATTCTGAGAAAGGGTACATAGGCTTAACTAGATTGCTAATGAGGTTCATGATTCAGTAAAAAAGGTTAAAAATCTCTAGAATAGAGGAAGAGTGGGAAGTATTCAACACAATAGGACCATAGATGTAGAGCTGAAAGTGACCTTAGAAACCATCTAGTCCAACCCCCTTATTTTACAGATGAGGAAACTGAGGTTCAAAGGAGTTTATTATCTTATTCAACTTGAATTGCCTGCGCTGACTGCTCTTGAAATGAATGCATCTGTTTCAAGAGACAACAATTTTAAACTAATTTCTTTTCTGTAGGTCAATCTATTCTTCAAGGTAGGTCAAGTACACAAAATTTCTCCAAGAGATCCTTGGTCAAGTCCCTGATAGCACAAATGTTACAGTTTGGGCCTGACTTCAGATTTCATTGGAAAAGAATTCCAGTAAGGCAACCCTTTCTAACAATACAAGTCAGCAATAGCTAAGACTTAGGGCTATGAGAATTGCTTTCAGTCACTTGTCTTGAGTAATGCAGCCAGTATGTGATGGGACCCAGAGATGGGACCTGAACATGGGTCACCTAATTCCACTATTGGTTCCATAATGAAGGATTCTTAACCTGTAGTCCATGAACCTGGTTTGTTTGGTTTTTTGAGAATTTTGATTTTCTTTGTAATTATATGTTTTATTTTATGCATTCAAAACATTATTCTGAGAAAGGGTCTATAGGCTTAACCAGGAAGGATCCTAAAATGACTTAGGATAAGCTAAGGATACATTCTCTTTACTTCTCCATGATGAATCTTAAAGCCTACACTATAATGATGAACTAATAGCTTATGTATGACATCTTTCACTGGTATGTCATAACAATACTTTATACTTTTAAAAGCATGGTCGTGGACAAGATTTCATTTTATCCTGATGTCAATTCTGCAAGGTAGACTGAATTATGATTCCCATTGTATGAGATCACTAAGGCCCAGGGAGGAGAAATGGCTAAGAAATGACCCAAAGTCTTTGGACTATTTTGTGCCAGCACTGGGATTAGAACCCATGTTTTCAGAGAATCCCAGAATTTTAGAGCCAAACTCTTTCAGCAATCATTTCATCCATCTAGGTTTTCAAAATCTGAACCACTGTTCTTTCTATAGTTCCATTTGGGCTCATCAACATGTTTCCTCCATTCACTCTGGAGAGGAGGGATAATTGGTGTTAGCAAAGGTGAATTGATGAAATAGGTCTTTTCTCCTAACAAAGGGGTCCTGGGACTGAAAAAAAAAATAAAAAAAACCACTATGTCAAGAATGTATTAACTTCTCACTTCTGTTTCTTAAGACTCCCAACTTCCCAAGGCTCAGTTCATGGACTGCCTCCTATGGGTACTGTTTCATAATTTCCTTAGTTGGTATTTCTCTCTCCTATATCAAATTATCCTTATATATCCCCCAAGGAGACTGTAAGCTCCTTGAGGGGAGGAACTGTTTCATTTGTGTCTTTATATCCTCAGGCCTATTATAGTACCTTATACACACTTCACATAGATGCCAAAAAAGGAACGCTATCTTGAGTTGGAAGACTGGAGTTCAAATCTTACCTCAGATGCATACTACTTGTGTGACCTTTTGTAATTACCCTGGTTCTCTGTTTCCTTATATATAAAATGTTGGGGGAGGGATTGGACTTTTGAGGTCCTTTTTACATCTACATCTATGATACTGTATTATTATTCAGTCATTTTAGTTGTGTCCAACTGTTTGTGACTCCATTTGAGGTTTCCTTGGCCAAGACACTGGAGTGGTTTGCCATTTCCTTCTCTAGCTCATTTTACAGATGAGGAAACGAGGCAATCAGAATCAAATGAATCGCCTAGGGTCACACATATAATAAGTGTCTGAGGCTGAATTTGAATTCAGGTGTTCCTGTCTCCAGGTCTGGCACTCTATACACTGAGACACCAAGTTGCCCTATAACTTGAATTCAAATTTCACCTCTGATGTATGCTACTTATGTAACCTTTTTTACTCTGGTCCTTAGTTTCCTTATCTTTAAAATGAGGTGGTTGGACTAGTTGGCTTTTGAGGTCCCTTTGAACTCTATTTCTATGATCACACTATGATTTAAGTTCAAAACTCACATTGAGGCTTACTATTTGTATGACCCTGGAAAAATCATTAAATGTTGCTGGGTCTCATTTTTCTCATCTATAAAGTGAGGGGTGTACTAAGTGGCTTTTGAGGTTCCTCTTGTTCCAAATCTATAATCCTATATTTTTAGAGCACAGGTATGACCATATTTCAAAAAGAATAAAAAGTTTCTGTGTCATAACCAATAAGATGCCAATCAAATATTTTCTCTGGTCCTTACTAATTCTCAAGCGTCCTCTCAAAAGAGTAACTATGGGCCAGAGATTGAATAATACCATTGAATCTACAGGAAAAGAAAGTAAGATACCAAAAAAGGTAACAGCCTTATGAATGAACACTGGGCAACACTAATCCTTAAAATATTCACTTATCCTCCTATGAGCAATAAGTCATGGGCTTGTGCCTTGGATCTGCATAAGTACTCTCCACATGCTGCAGACACTCCATGCACACATCCCACCTCCAGCTGCCACTGCAATAAGCAGTAGGCATTGGTTCTGCCTAGCTACATGAGGAGGAAGTGGATTGGGGGCGGGAATCTGGCTTCCTTCTGCCTGGGACAGTCCTTAAGGAACCTCAAGACTGCAGAGGCTGTGCAGAATATATACTCCATCTCCCTCAAATCCCCAAAAGTAGTAGAAGCTGATGCAGTCCAGTTAGAGGAGAAAGAACCATGGAAGGAACTTGGTCAAGATCCCAAGGTGTTTATACCATGTGTAAAGGAAAGGGAATTGAAATACAACTGAAACAGCTCTGTCCAACCTCGAAGGTACTTAGGCAAGAGACAAGGCCCTAGCCTGGGAAAAGCCTCCTTCAGCAGGAGAAGAGATTAAAGCAGATTTGCAGTAGGGCCCTGGGAATATACCTACCAACAAAGGGAGAGTTTTAAGAAGTGAGTAATAGACTTTTAAAGGGAAAAAAGGCTAAGACTACAGATAATTTTAAAGAGATGAAAATTTGAAACCCTAAAGCACAAGCAGACATGCAAATTAGAAGGAAGCATGAGTACTAAAATCTCCAAAAGATGATCAAAAAGGCAATTGGACCTTACTCAAAATTCTCCAGTGGTTCCCTAACTCCAGATAAAATGCAAACTTTTCTGTTTTACATTCACAGCCATTCAAAACTTGAGTTAAGCCCCAGGTTATGTCTTCTATGTCTTTCTAGATTTCTTGCGTTACTCATTTTGACAAACTCTACTTTCCAGCCTACTTTGCCTTCTTGCTGCTTCAGACGAAGTATGAAGGCTCCAGTCTCTGCCTTTGCAAAAGCCCTCTGGTCCCCATGTCTGGAATGCATTCCCTCTTTACTTCTGCCTCTTAGAATTCTGAAATCACTTCAAACCTCTGCTCAAGGGCCTACAAAAGACCTTTTTGAACTTCTCTCATTTCCCATCTCCCCCAAATTATTTTGTGTTTATTATATATAAACTTTGCATTTGCATATATGTTCACATCTTATTTCTCTCAATACGATATAAATTCTTTGAACCATATGGATTGTTTCTTTTTTAGCTTTATCTCCCTAGCATAGTGCCTGGAACACAGTAGGTGATTAGTAAATGCTTATTGATTGATTCTACATAAAAGGGACCTAAGAAGTGTTTGTTGCCTAGAGTGAATTGGACCATTGTTCTAAGTAGCACTGCAGGGGCCACCTTGAATCTCTTCCCCTATAGGAACTGTCCCTACTTTTGAGACCACTTCATTATTGCCACTCAATTAATACTGTCAATTTTAATCTTTCTTTGCCCAGTTGACCATTTCCTGGCTCATTCCAATACTACATATTTTGGGGCATTAATTATATTCCCTACATTTATTAAGTGCTGAAATTTATATCTTTTTAGGTCTATATTTCTGAAATTTCCTTGGGAATAAGCATTCTTTTCAGGAAAAAACTCCAACAACTTTTATTTTAGGTAGTGGGACCCTGAGTCAACTGCCTTTTAGGAAGGAATAAAGTGAAGTGGGAAATAATAGATGTCAGGATCTGAGATTTAGAGCAGGAAGAGACCTTAGGAGTCTTCTAGTCCAAACACTTCCTTTCACAGATGAGGAAACGGAGGCAACAGAGAGTTCAAGTGACTTGCCCAAGGTCACACAGATAGTAAGTGACATATCTAGGATATATATGTTAGACATGGAGTCAGGGTGGCTAGGTGGTACAGTGCTGGCCCTCAAGTCAGGAAGACTCATCCTCCTGAGTTCAAATCTGATCTCAGACACTTACTAGCTGTGACCTTGGATAAGTCACTTAATCCTATTTGCCTCTTCTTCATCTGTAAAATAAGCTGGAGAAGGAAATGGCAAACACACTCCAGTATCTCTGCCAAGAAAACCCCAATTTCAGTCACAAAGAGTCAGGCATGACTGAAATGACTGAACAACAACAACAATAACAGGAACACCAGGTTCAAACCCTGTCCCTGACACATATTAGCTGTGTGGACCTTGGGCAAGTCATTCTCTGAACCTCAGTTTCCTAAGCTCTAAAATGGTGATAATACCGCCTGTAGCATGTAGCTTATAGTGTTGAGATGGTCAAACAAAATAATGTCGTCAGAATGCTTTACAAATTTTAAAGCTTTTTCTCTCTGTCAGTTATCATAAATGCTTCTTCAGGCAAAGAAAGTGGGAAGTACATAATTATGTCATTCAGATCCCTCATCCCTTCCACATATATGTCAATACTGGAAAAGAAAAATGGTATAAATAAAAATATGATTACTAAGGGAAATGACTGAAGAAGCATTTATGATAAAAAAAAACAAAAGAATTTATGATAAAAAAAACAAAACAAAAGAATTTCAACTACATCCTGGAGAGAGCCACTCAAAGATTCTTCCCAGTCTATGAGAAGGTATGGAACAATGAGACTGTGGGTGACCTGCCTGTCTAGTCACTGAAATTACATGCATCTTCTCTACCCCATTCTGAGCACATATGGAAAGCATTGGATGCCCCATTGTATAGAAGGAAGACTGTAGTACAGAAGGAAGGCTCTGTAGACAGAGGATCTGAATTCAGATCCTGCCTCTGACCACTTTTTAGTTGGGGAAATGTGGGCCCATCACTTATTAACCCTGGACTTAAGTTTCCTAAACTTTACAAATAAGCAACAAGAGGATAGAGTGCTGGACTTGGTGTCAGGAAGACCTTGGTTCAAATCCTATGTGAGATACCAGTTGTGTGACCCTGGACAAGTAACTTTTTCTCTCTGGGCCTCAGTTTCTTCATCTGTAAAATGAGGAGTCTGACCTTAATGACCACTTAAGATCACTTCTAGCTCATAATCTACGATCCTGTGAATTCACAGAGAACTAGAAATAGGGGGAAATAAGATAGGCAGTCCCTTAGAACTCAGCATCAGGGAATGCGATGAAGGGCATTTAATGTTCATTTTCAATGTTGAAAAATTATCTGGCTAGTCTTGACACTGATCTCCTTGAGTTTTTATGCACCTTTTTAGACTGGTAAATGAGGGAAATGCTGGTGGCAAAGCTCTGTGTGTTCCTTCCATAAAAATGGAATTTTTCTGAATCTCTCTACAAAATTGGTACAATCTAATCCTTTTGGGACTAAGACTTACTAAATCATTTAATACACACACACACACACACATTAATTACATCAGAAGACCCAGTAATATCAACCTACCCACAAGCATTTATTAAAGAGCTGACTGTATATCAGGGACTGTGCTCAGCCCTGAGGACACAAAGGCAAAATCAAATTGTCCCTGCCCTTAAGGAGCTTATATTCTTATATCTAAAAGTAAATGAGAGGGGGGGGGGTATAGATATATACACAGAAATAAGTACAATATAATTTGGGGGAAGATATTACTAAATAGGGGGAGGGCCAGTCAGGGAGCTCATGATATAGGATATGATTTTTGAGATGAGCTTTTAAGGAAACTCTGAAGGCTGAGGTAAAAAGTGAGTACATTCTAGGCATGGAACCAAACTCTGCAAACATATGTAATCAGGACATGGGATGCAATGTGTGGGGAATAGAAAAAAGGCCAGTTTGTCTGGACTTTAGACTGTGTGAATAGGAGTATTGTAAAATAAAGACTGAAAAAGTAGGGTTGGTGTCAAGGTGGTAAAAGCTTTAAATCCTATAATAATAGGATCTTACATTTATCAAGTGCTTTATGATTATGAAATAGTTTATAAGTACTATTTTACTTGATCCTCATAATAACCCTGTTAGGTAAGCAATGAAAGTCTTATCCCCAATTTTATGGATGATGAAATGGAGTCTCAGAGAAGTACAGTGACTTATCCATGGTTACACAGTAAGTGGCAAAGCTAGAAGGAGAATCAAAGTCCTTCTGTTTCCAAGTTGAGAATTTCATCCATAAGACATCTGAAGCAAATTACTAGACTGTGAGTTTCCAGATCATAGTTTTACTGGAATATGGAAGGCAACAAAATATAACACTAGGTTTGAGATCTAAAATCTAGGTTCCAATTCTAGTTCTGCCATTTTCTACCTGTATACCTTGGGGAAGTCCCTTTAACCTCAGTGGGCACCTTTTCTTCACCTGAAAACGAAGGGAGGTGCACTAGGTTCTAGGTTCCTTGCAAAACTCAATCCTATATATTATTTTCAGTGGCAATGAAGTGAATGTTTCTTTTTTTTTTTTTTAAAAGCAATTGGGGTTAAGTAACTTGCTCAAGGTTACACGGCTAGTCATTATTTATGTGTGGGTGCTCATTTTCTGAGGCCGGATTTGATCTTGGGTCATCCCAACTCCAAGGCCGGCGCTCTTACTCACTGCGCCACCTCGCCGCCCCTGAAGCGAATGTTTTACACAACTCTTCATTGTGCTTTCACCACATGTACTATCTCTGTATATTCTCTTCATAGTATATTATAAGCTCCTTGATGACAGAGATGAGGTTATTTTTTGCTTTGATCACAGTACCCAGTACACAGCGTTGTTACGTGTTCAGTAGTTTTCAGTTGCATCTGACTCTTTGTGACCCCATGTGGGATTTTCTTCACAGAGATCCTGGAGTGGTTTTGTCATTTTCTTCTTTGGCTCATTTTACAACTCATTTTATCCCCTCATTTCTTCTTCATTTCATTTTACAGATGAGAAAACTTGAGTTAAACAGGGTTAAGTGACTTGCCCAGGGTCACCCAGCTAGTAGAGGTCTGAGGATGGATTTGAATTCTGGAAGATGAGTTTTCTTTACTCTAGACCTGGCATTCTATCCATTGTGAGATGTAGGTGCCATGCATGGAGGAAGTATTTAATGAATGTGTGTTGATTTGTTGACAAATGTCTGAAACAGAAAAATGTTATACCAGACTTGTTACACAAATTGTTGTGTTGTTACATAACACAATTGCTGTGTTATACATAGTGGAAAAGAAATTTATCCAAGGTTCTGTCAGTTTCATTTTCTATTGACAGATAATTCACGGACTCTGTCAAAGGAGAAAATCTATTTTAAAATGTTTGGGGTTTTTGTCCTTGGTGAAAAAAAAAAGGTATTTTTATCTTCTTTTTGAGACAACTCTGAAATTATCCTGTCTTACTTGTTTGTATGTAGTTGTTTACATGTTTTCTCCTCCAATTAGATCAACATCCTTGAGAAGGGTACCTTTTTTTGGCTTTACTTTACATGCTTACCACTTAGCACAGACCCCAGTACACAGAAGATGTTTAATAAATCTGTTTCCTGAATACCTAACAAGGTAGAAATAAAATTGCTATCTTCTTTTACCCTATGTTTTCTTCTGTGTATTTTGGCTCTTTCCCTTATAATACAACATTGTCATACCTTCTTTCCTTTCTCTCCTTGTCACTAATCCTACAGGCATTAAAAGAACATGAGAAAAATTATCTTGTTGGCAACCAGTTGAGCTGGGCAGAGGTACAGCTGCTTGAAGTCATCCTAATGACTGAAGAACTAAAGTCTGGCATTCTCTCTGCATTCCCTAAACTTCAGGTAATTCCACCATTTATCTTGTACATATTCATTGCTTTACATGTTGTCTTGCCCTTTAGATATAAGTTCCTCGAGGGCAGGGATGGTGTTTGTTTTTTTCTTTTTATCTCCAGAATTTAGTGTAGTGTCTAGAACACAATGAATTGCTGTGGCCCCAAACAGTCATCAACTGTTGAGCACTCTTCTGTTGAGGAATCTTAATGAATTTAGCTGAAAATATTTTCAGATGGTGGGCAGACAGCCTAGGGCCAGACCCAAAACTCAAAATCTTTCCAGCTTGGTGGAAGAAATGAAAGGAACACTCAGCAGCCCTATTCAGGAGGTGGTTTGAAGACTTCACTGCTATATTTTGGATTAACTCCCCTTCCCCCAATCCCTCATCCAAACCACACTTATAATATAGTGACTGAGGATCATGTTTACTAATGCACCATGCCTTTAACTTTAGACAACTTTTATTTTGATGTCCTCTTGGCTCAGGGATGCTCAAAATATCAATTGTTTGGACAAAATAAATTTCCTGAACTTGGGCTAAAATCAAATCTTGGCATAGAAGTGTGATATGAGTTAAACAGGAATCACTGAGTCATCCAAAAATATTACAAAGGAAAACATGCAGTAACTGGCATTAGAGCTTTTGATACTTGTAGATTTGGAAAACCAAAACCAAAAATCAAAAAGAAACACCTTGAAGCACATCAATGCAATTATTTTCTAATGTGGCAAATTGTACTAAGTTAAAGTTCTGATTTATACACTCTAATCTGGATAGGTACTTAAAACTTGATAATCATTGAAAAGTCATTCTGGTCACAATAGGGCAGCTAAGTGGCACCATAGTACATTAAGTGTTGGACCTGGAGTCAGGAAAACTCATCTTTCTGAGTTCAAATCTGGCCTCAGACACTTACTAGCTGTGTGACCTTGGGCAAGTCACTTCACCCTATTTGCCTCAGTTTCCTTATCTCTAAAATGAGCTGGAGAAAAAAATGGTAAATCATTCTAGTATCTCTGCCAGGAAAACCCCAAATGGGTTCACAAAGAGTCTAAAAAGACTGAATAACAACAACCTGTCATGATAAGGTGCCATATGAATACATGCATACATTAAAAGCACTGTTTTGAAGTTAATGTAAGTCAACACAACAATTCCTCATTCAATATTTAGACCAGTCATTAATGTGAGCTAGCCAAATGTGAGCAGAATATTACAGGGAAAGTTTAAAGGTATAATAACTTGAAATGATTTTTAGGAGAATTCGTCTATTTAGATTTTTTAAATGCCTCCATAAGTGAAAACTGAATGATACAATGGCAGACCACAATAAGGAACTCTTCAAGGGTCTAGTTGATTTTGGTCTAATAACACATGCTAAAGTTAAAAAAGGAAATTACACAGTAACTTTGGTATATATTTAAAAGGAACAGAAAGTTGTACCTAATAGCTGTGGAGTTTTGTGTACAATCATCCTTTTTTTCTATTCCACTGTTACGGAAATGCTTGTTTTATTTCTTAAGTTCGAAATTAAATAAATAATTTTTTAAAAAGAAGAGGGTATGAACAAGATATTAATCAAATAAAATGGGCAGCTGGAAATGAAAACATGCCATTTGATATACTTGTCTTATGACATTAATGAAACATTTCAAAGCACTGATGTGAACTGTCCAGATTCTCAGATGTTTATTGCATCAATTTTGTTTACTTGCTTTCTTTTTTTCTCTCATAAATGTCTGTTACATTGCAATCCTCAAACAGTTGGTTGTTTTGTTATTTTGGCATAATCTGTGACTTGTACATATGTCTTGTGCACATGTTTTTGAACTGCTGATCTTGTCTTTTGGAAATGGTTGAATACAACAAGGGACTAGATTCTAAAACATATTTGGGACTGTGGGAATGAGAACTGGAAAGAAAAGTATTTGCCCATGACAGATTTCTAAATACTTTTTGCTGCTTGTTTGGCATAATATTTATTGAGCCTTTTAACAAATATTTATTTTTTTAAGTCCAAAAGTGATTTTTTGAAAGTTTAGAGAAACTGGAACAAAAGACAGTACAAAAACACTGACACTTGAATGTCACTGTGTGTGTGAAATTACATACTTTGGGATAGAGTGAGCTTTTAATGTTAGGTCATATTAAACTCTGAAGTCAGTTAAGCAGATCCAATGTTGTCAGTGTAGCCATAACTTTCTGATGTTAGTCAAATAAAATTGACAACTTGAAATTAAAACATGCCAAGATTTTGATACCCTTCAGCCATTAATGAAACACTTCTAAACACTGATGTGAAATGTCCATATTCTCAGATGTTTGTTGCATGAGTTTTTTGTTTTCTTTTTTTCCCTCATGATTGTCTAATACATTGCAATTCTCTAACAGGGGGTTGTCTTTGTTGCATTGGCATAATCAGTGACTTGTGCAGTCAGCAGTAACACCTTAGCAAGTTTTATCAGCCAGCAATATTGTCAGTTCATAAATAAGGATTCAAAGATCATATGTAAGAATGGATTCAACCTTACTAGATGTAAAGATTGGCCTTCAAGTCACTGTAGGTTTAATTATTGCTTACTGGATTAGTTATGCGTGTGTTGTTCATATTCTGTTAATAAAATAAAAAGTTGAACTGCTACATATATGTATATATACATATAGATATATAGATATAATTATTATTGTTAGTATGTTTCCATTAAAAGTCTATAGTCTGCAACTTATATTAAGGGGAGATTTGTCACGGTGGTCTCAGGACCATTGGGCCTAATTTTATAACACTAGCCTTTAAGAACCTTCAAAGTCAAGTCAAGCCAAGAAGCATTTATTCACTGCTCATAATACTCCAGGCAGGGTCAGTTAAATAACACTGTGGAGAGAGCACCAGATTTAGAGTACAGAAGATTCATCTTTCATGAGTCAAACCCTTCCTAGCTGTGTGACATTTATTCCTGTTTGCCTCACTTTCTTCATCTGTCTAAAGAGCTAGAGAAGGAAATGGCAAACTACTTCGGTATCTTTGCCTAGAAAACCCCAAATGGGGTCATGAAGAGGATGTGACTAAACAACAACAAATGCTCCTGGCATTGTGCTAAATGCTAAGAATAAAAAAACAGGTAGAAATAAAAATAGTGCCTGCTCTCAAAGAGCTTACATTCTAATAGGGGAAATGAACATATAAAAGTGAGCTGAAAGGAAGAAAGTGCTAGGAAAAGTCCTGTGGAGATGAGTCAGTATTGCATCCTGGACCTCTTAATTTGGAGGTTCTGGGAGGAACAAGTCATTCAGAGAGAAGGGGAGAGATTTAGAGCCACAGAGACAGAGAAGCCAGGGTTGGGAGTGGGATACTTCCATTATGAGAAGTCCTGGGGGGGAGTGAGCTTCCAGGGCAAGAGGTTATAATCAAAACAAACTCAAACACTGAAGGGGAGGGGATTAAAAAGAAAGGAAGAAATAGTAAAAACCTTGGATCAAGGATGGTGTAAGGAAAAAGAGCTGCAACAGAAAAAACGGGCCGATTCATTTATAAGATCATAAGAAGGAAGCTCCAAAGGTAAGAGTAAAGAGAGAAAAAAATACAAGAGAACTGGAAATCTGATTAAAAAAACAAAAACAGCAATCAATAACTAAGAATGGGAATGGGCTGAACCAACCCACAAAATGGAAGATGTTAGCACAGATTAGAAAGAATTTGACTATATGTAGTTTAAAAAAAGAAATAACGGGAACACCAAGATTTACATAGGCTTAAAAATGAGCGGCCTGAGTACAGTCTATCATGTTCTAAACGGCATGTTACAATGAACACAACTGAAGTTCAGGCTCGTGGTTCTGTATTTGTTTTTCAGTATGTGTCCCAATATGTGATCCTAACTACTGAAATGGATCCCCAAGAACCCACGGGCCCCTCCACAGAAGTCTTCCTCTGCTACCTCTGTGAGGGTCCTCCAAGCCGTGATAGAGAGCCTCCAGTTCTAGCAGGTCGCGCTGGCACGCCTGCAGCTGCTATAGCTGGGGGAAGACAGACCCTTACGTCAGTCCTCTCGGACCTGCATATTCCAGACGTCCGGAACTGATGCTTAAGAGACCAGAATTTGGATACCGATTTCCTTGAGCAAGAGAAACCTGGACGGAGCCATCGAACTACCCTCCAGGGCCTGAAGGTCTCCCTCTTTCACGGAAGCCTAGAGAGCAGTGACGCGGATCATCATGGGATTTGTGGTCACCTCCCTGGAGCTCGCCCATGTGGTCCGCCTCCAGAGAACTACGCTTCCCATAAGGCAACAGGCTCCCATCAATGAACTTTATTTGTCACACTGCCGGAAGGGGCGGGGACTGCGGCAGGAGTTTTGGCAGCTGCGCAGTTTCTGTCACTGCTGCTGGGGCGGGGCTGGTGGGGTGCCAACTGGTTTGGCGGGAAAGAGAAACCCTGCGACCCTAGGCTGGTCTCTCTAATTTACATTACATTTCAAGTTTTCACTTAGCTGAATATTCTCCTATCTTGCTTGTCTTATTTGACACTGAACTTCTATCTCCTAAAGGGAGACAAACACGAAATGTTTATCTTTTTCATTAATTGATACAGATTAAGTTCTAGTGATAGTAAATGTAAGTTAATATTATGTAGAATATAAAATTATTTCACTTATTTTCCATACTCATTTCAGTTGAACATGTAGTTTATTTTTAGTTGAATACATAATACATAGCATATTACATATTAATTTCTGCATAGCAAAAAAAATTACTGTTTGATAAAAGAGTGCCCTAGTTTGTATTGTAAACGATTTTTTTCAATCCTGTATTTTTAAAAAATTGCACATAATTTACCCTCCAGTAAAATGGTCCATAAATCGGAACAGCTCTGGACTACTGTGAAGAAAACAAAAGTTCTAGTAGGTGCTATCAAGGGACAAAGGCTCCAGATACTGTCCCAGGGATGAACTGAATGCACACAGTCGGAGGATGAGCCTGCTACACTCAGAAGGGCTAATCCCTAGACTGGCTGCATGGAGTGGTTTTTTTTCAGTTACATCAAGCACTGTCTATTTGAATAATAGTAGGAGCTGTGATTCATGTTAGAGACACTGTGCACAGACAGATGAGATGACAGCTCCTTGGGGCACTGAAGGATGGATTCTTGTAAAAATAGTATTTTTTTGTAATTCATTTAATGCCTCTATTTTTCTCTTTCAAATACTTGCAAAATAAATAAAAGGTAGAGGGGTCCTGGGGTCTCTTAAAAAAACAAAGATCCCTGGATCCTGATGTAGGCTCACAAAATCCAACCATTTAAAAAGAGAAAGGTTAAGTCTGTTAAACACAATAAGTATTTGTGCTTGTCACTTTCCATGTCTGTGTCCGTAGTTATCTTATGAGTTGCATAGGACAAGCCCTAAAGCATGACAGTTCTTTGTGTAACACTCTAAGCCAGGGACGTCAAATGTGAAATGGAAGTCTGACAGCAACATATTCACCTAGAAAACCACAAATTAACATTATTTATGTTGTAACACATTTTTATTTAGTTAAACATTTCCCAATCACATTTTAATCTGATTAAGGCTGTACTCTACTATCAGTCATCTACCCAGTCTGTAAGGAAAACAATTTCAGCTATAGTAACCCATTAGGAAATGGGTTGTGATCCAAATCCATGATCTCGTGATACAGGTTTTTTTCTTTACCCTTCGTCTTAGCATTTGGGCAGCAGACCAAGGCTGGAACTAGGGCACTGGTCAATGGAGCTTAACCATGCTTTGCTCCCCTGGAAATCCCATGAGCCTTGTTCTCCTTCCTGGGTCTCCCAACTAGCACATAAGTTGCTAAGTTTGGTATTTTCTGCACATTGTTGGTGGCTTTTTAAGTGAATGTGGATTTGTATGGTCTAAGTTTGACCAGACAGAAAAGCTTGGGAAGCTTCTGCAAAAGCTAGAGCAGAGTCATTACCAAAGTTGTGGAACAGCAGTATTAAAAAATAAAATACATAGATATTACACAATACTGTACATATATTTATGCATTTCTGAGTTTCTAAACCTTTTCTGTGTAGCCTCTTGGCCTTCTTGTGTCCTCTGTGGCTTCTGCAAAACTCCCCCCCAAATTCCCATTTAATTTCTTATGCCAACCCACAATATATTAAAACCTCAGTGGAGAAAGTCATGATATTGAAGGGATAATTGTACTCATAGAGCTTGAAGGAACTTTGGAGATGATTGGACCATTTTGTTTTAAAGGATTATACATATTACACATATTTATTTGTTTTTTCTTTTAAAAAAATTTGTGGCAGCAACCTAATTTGTTATTTGATAATAAAGAAAATTTGTCTGACAATGTATACGATCTTCTTTCCTAGTAGTCCACCACTGTTCTGTTGTAAGGGAGGATGTTATGTTTCATTATGTCCTCCCAGACTTTCACTGCCTTTTGCAGGGGTCAGCAAACTGTAGATCAATTGCTTTAAATATAAAAACCATTCTCCTTCTATGAGGTAGGGGTGAGGAGGGAAGGCATTCTTTTTCCAACTGGGACAGACCTCTCTCCCAGAAGCCATCTTTGATCTGCCTCCTAACTCTTTACTCAGTCAAAACTACTTCTTCCAAGGTTACCAGGGATTTCTTAATTGTCAGACCATTGTCCTCTTCTTGATCCTAGTCTTTCTTGACCTCTCTACAACATTTAACATTTCTCTATTAGGATGTAAGTTTTTTGAGGGCAGAGAATGTTTTTACTTTGTCTTTGGGTCTCCAGCACTTGGCACAGTGTCTGGTTCATATTTAGTGCTGAGTAAATGCTTCTTGGTTGAATGATGGTCCTTGAGAGTTGATGTGGCTAAAAAATCCATCACCATGTAGCCACCTTGCTAACGAACACCTTCAATTTAGCTTGGCTAATCTATGAAAAATAGACACAAGGTCCATCCCTCTACCAGTACTCCACATTGTTCATGTTCTGTAGAACCTTCCAGAATTTGTGCTCCAATGGCATGGTGTTCAAGAGACCTGTGTCACCTCCATGTCATGAGAAGGAATCAGAGATAGAGAGTGATCAAAGGTCTAATGCGGCATTATCACTATCTGGTACCATGGGTGTGCTGATAAATGTTTAATAACCTCAGGAAACATACACTTTTAAGTTTCATTTGCATTATTAATACTTTCTCAAGCCTAGAGAATCAACCTGACAATAAATCAAGCCCAGATTATTAATAACTGCTGACTGAGGTTTAAAGCTCACCTGGGGTTAGAGCTGACTCCAGAACACCCTTGTCCAGTACTATATTTTACTTGGTAGTGAGTGACCTGGAGTGAGATCAAACTCCCAAGAAAGAATAAAAAAACATTTGGCTTTCTTGAAGCTAGGTGGACCTGGGTTCAGGTATTGCCTTTTATATAACCTGATTGTGTGAAAAAAAGATGAGGATGAGACATGGAATCCAAAAACAAGGAGCCTCCACAGTGGGTGTGATTTTGTGATGCTTACAACCGGCTACTATAAACTGGAACAAATTCTCTCTGATAATTTTTCACATAAAAATTGGGGAGAAAACTATTGAAAGCTAGTCAGTGTAGCCCCCTTCCAGTTCTAGAATTATGTTACTATGTGCCAGGTACTGGGGACTGACTTATAGAGCTGGAAGGAATTCCCCCACTTTGACAAATGGGGAAACTGAGGATCAGAAAGAAGCTGTGACTGATGTCATCATACAAGTAATTAGTGGAACAAATGAGAATAAAAGCCAAGTGTCTTGACTTTAATTTAGCATTCTTCTTTTTCTCCTTATATGGCTTACCTGAAAGATGTTTAAGGAGGTATATGTAGTTTCACATTCTGACCATCTGGAAATATGATCTGAGTTAAATAAGAAAACCTGGGATTAATGATAATCGCTAACATTTAGGTAGCAACTACTATTTCCCAGGCACTCTGTCTTAGAACTTTACAATTATTATGTCATTTGGTCCTCACAATGGCCCTGGGAGGAAAATGCTATTATCATCTCCAATTTACAGATGAGGGAAGTGAGGCAGATAGAGGTTAAATGACTTGCCTAGGCTCACAGCTAGTAATTATGTGAAGCTGGATTTGAACTCGAGTCTTCCCCCCTCCAGTCCTATGACATTACCCACTGTGCCACCTAACTGTCAAACTAACCCACTAACCTACTTCAGGGATGTGCTAGATCCAGCTCTGAGCCTTTCCAAGAGCAAACTGTTAAATTTTCAATGTGAATGTTTGACAAATGCTACAAATCAGGGCTTGATTTATTGTTTTGTTGATTGTCTGCAATTAAGAAAGCAATGGAGAAGATATTAATGGTGTTAATTATTAATAATGCAGATTAAATATTAAAAGTGTGTTATGGGTACATCTCCCCTCCCCTCCAACAGATGCTTTTGAATATATACCAGCATACCCTTGAACCCAGTAATAATATTATTAAAATTATCCTAGTATTAATAATTAGAAAATCGTATAGATTTCCATAGGTAGATCAAATTATTTTTTTCTGGATCTCAAAAATTAAGCATGAGGGTTTAATGTGTAAAACAGATAGTACTATAATGGATTATAATGGACTAGTATAAATCAAGCAAGAAGCAATGTAGCATAATGGTGGAAGGTCTGGGTCTTGAAGATAGGAGGACCTGGGTTCAAATTCTGCCTCTGATATTTACTGGCTAGACTTATGCTTTAGAAAACTCATTATGACAGCTGGGTGTGGATTGGAAGGAGGAGAAACTGGAGGCCTGGAGACTAGTTAGAAGGCTATTTAGTTAATTAATAACTGAACACCAGGTGCCAGGTGCAAGATACAGAGCTAAGCTAGTACTACAAAGAAAGGTGGGCAGCAAGGTGGCACAGTAGATAGAGGGCTGAGCCTGGAGTCAGGATGACCTGACTTCAAAACTGACCTCAGACACTTACTAGCTTTGTGACCCTGGGAAAGTCACTTAACCCTATTTGTCTCTGTTTTCTCATCTATTCAATGAAATGGAGGAAATGGAAAACCACTCCAGTATCTTTGCCAAGTAAACCCCAAATGGGGTCATGAAACTATTACATATTCAGGTGGATATGACTGAAAACAATATTACTTGCTGCAAGAGAACCATCGTGTCCTCCATGACCTGTTGTTCTTGTAGGAAGTTCTTGCATCCAACAGATATTAATTAATGGGGTTATTTATTCCCATAACCTTTTTCAGATGAGGAAATTGAAAACCAATGAGGTTCAATGACTTGCCCCATGCCACACATGTGGCAAAGGCAAGGTTTGAATGAGGTCCTCTGGCTCCAAATTCAGCATTCTTTCCCCTGAACCATGCTGCCATATCAATGAGGCAAAGCCCCTAATACCAATTGTGGCAGCCATACCTTGTTCATCTTGGGCAACAGCTGAATCATATCAGTATACTATGTTTGTTTGGAGAAGAGAAACCAGTGTGAACGTGAGAACTATCTCCAAATTTTTGAAGAGCCATCACGTGGGAGAGGAAAAATAAATTCTGTGTAGCTCTATGGGGCAAAACAAGTAACATACCTGGAAGTTATTTGGAGGTGATTCTGACTCAGTGTAGGAAAGAACATTCTAGCAATTTTATCTGTCCAACAGTGAATTGGGCTGTTTTCTAAGACAGTAACCCATCACTGAAAGTTTTCAAACAAAGGGGAATCCTATGTTGGGTGGGATGTTGGAATTCGATGTACAACACATTCAGTGTATAGCAAAAATTCCATTTTCTCTTATTTCCTTAGGACTATTGTTTGATTGGTCACCCTATTGTCCTTAATGTATATGTACTATAAACCCAGTTTTCTTTCTTCAGAGAATTTGGATGTCAGTGAATGGGCCATTCCATTTGAAAAATATCAGTTGAAAAAGGCTGTTTTGTAGAAATGAAAGACTTATTTGAGTTCTTGGGCTCTCCAAGGTCCCTTATACAAGCATGTTATATACATGCTTATTTCTATCTCAGGCTTTGTTTAAACTGGCTGCTTCAGCTGCCCTTGGCTTTGATTTTCTGACCTCTTTTGTTTGACACCTGTTCTTCTTGCTTAATGAATAGAAGTCTGGAAATCCCCCCACCAAACGTTCAACTCTTACTGTTGAAAATTGTACTGAAGCAACAAATAATATCAATTTCTGATGTTAGAGACCTGCCTTTGTTGTAGCTGATAGAAGAATTAAGAAAATGAACATGAAAAATTCTAGTATGTCATCCATACTTCCTGAGGCTCAAAATTAGGTATTTTTAATGACTAGTGGAAGGGTTACTCGTTAACTTTCCAAGGCTTCCAGGTAGTATAAACCAAGAGGAAATGCTTAATAAATACTTATTGATTGAGAACTATCAGTGTGTCACCTTAGTTACTATTTTCACTGGTGCTTCCAAAGATAAGAAAGTGGAATTCATAAAGTGAAGTTCTAATACAATTCAACAAGCATGTAGGGATGGCTAGGTAGCTCAGTGAATAGAGCACCGACCCTGGAGTCAGGAGGATCTGAGTTCAAATCCAGCCTCAGGCACAACATAAAACTAGCCATGTGACCTTGGGCAAGTCACTTAACCCCAATTGCCCTACCTTCCCCCTCCAAAAAAAAAAAAAAAAAAGCACGTATTGAAGTCTTACTATATTCCAGGCATTGGACTAAGTGATGGAAATGTTGAGGGGAGGGAAACCTTTAAGTGGGGACAGGTGTCAGGGTTTTATTTGTGGTTTTACTGGTATGGGAAACTTCCACTGAGTAAAGTCCTACCAATCCAGAGGGACTTTAGACTGTGAATTTAAACTGCCCTGTGACTTTAGTTTTAGAGAATTCCTGGCATGTGGAGAGGTTAAACAGTTTACCCAGTAGGATACACTGGATTTTGAGTCAATCAATCAATAAACATTTATTGACTGGCTACTATGAGCCAGTGAGGGCAGCTAGGTGGCACAGTGACTAGAGTGTCAAGCGTGGAGTTAGTAGGATTCATCTTTCTTAGTTCAGATCTAGCCAACATACTTCCTATGTGACTCTGGGCAAGTCACTTCACCCTATTTACCTCAGTTTCCTCATAGGTAAAATGAGCTAGAGAAGGAAATGGCAAACCACTTCCATATCTTTGTAAAGAAAACCCCAAATAGGGTCAGGAAGAGTTAGGTACAACTGAAAGTACTAAGAAACACTCTGACCCAGGAAATGTACTAAGCACTGGAGGAGTCAGGATGACTTGAATAAAAATTGGATCTCAGACACTTACTAGTTATATGACCCTAAGAAAGTTGTTTACCATGTGCCTCAGTTTTTTTCATCTATAAAATGGGAATATTAATAGTACCTACTTCCCGGAGGTGTAAGGCTCAAATGAGGTATTAGTGATGGAATCCTAATAAAGCTGCCCCCAGTCCCAGTCCCAATCTTCTAACTTCATTATAGGCCTGGCCCCACTGAACAGAAGACTAATTGTACCTACCTACCCCTTCCCCCCCAACCTTCCCCCCCACCGCATGCCCTAACTCTTCATATATACCTCACTGCTCACTGGAACAACAGGTGTGTCCCTGAACTCTTAATTCCCACAGAAACAGCAGGTGTGTCCATGTGATGGGAATCCAGCTACTGCCTCTACCTGGTCACTGCCCCCAGACCCATTCCCACAGAAACAGGTGTGTTCTTATATTCAGTCACAGTCACATCATCCATCTAGCCCAACAAAGGACCACAATACCTCACTATCTATCTTGACCAGACAGGACCACAATAGCTAGTCAATTGGAGGGCAGCATGATCAGAATGTTTAACCACAGAACCATAGATGGGACCTTTCCTCCATTACCTAATCCCTTAAACTGGTCCTGCCTTTTTGATATTAATCATATTCCTATATTCTAGGTAAATTTTGATTGTGTAATCAGCATCTTTACCCTATTAAAAATCATCTTGTTCTCTCTGCAGCTGCTGGTTCCTCTTGGAACTTAGTCTGCTTCATGAGAATAAATGCCTATACTTGGGTTAGAGGTGGTCTGACTGAATTCTTTGAGTTCTACCACAATACATCATGAAACCCCATTGGTTTTTGGGTGGGCATAGGCCTCACCTCAACAGTAGCTGTAAAGCATTCTGTAAACCTTAGAACACCATATAAATCCTAGCTATTATTATTAGCTCCAACTTCAGCCATTGGTATTTCCTAAACCCTTCCTCAAATTTGGGAAGTATACTTTGTTTGGAGCTAATGCATTGACAAGATGTATCTTCCATATTCTCCAACCTCCCTTTTCATAGCTTCTCCTCTCTCCCATGATGCCTTTCTCATTTGAAATAACGTAAGTTTCCTTTATTAGCTTTTTCTGTACAAGTTCTCAAAGTTTTATATAAAAAACAGAAACCAGTCACACTAGATTGAGATAAGATAAGGGAATTTCAGAGTTAAGCATAATGTCCAGGATGCAGGGACTTGGGTAAAGACAATGCTCTGGGACTCCACTCTTCTGCTTACTCAATGAGACTGACTAATACATAATTTAGTTATGTAATGGAGGCCAAACCACTGGTACAGTATCTCTGCCAGGAAAACCCAAAATAGGGTCCTGGAGAATCAGACACAGATGAAAAGATTTGACCAACAAGTAAGAGGGTCATGTTCTTGGCTGCTATGACAGGAATGCAGGAAGGAGGTTGCTGGCTCCGTCCTGGGATCACACAATGTTCCTGAAAGTTATTAAAGTTTTGATACAATTTAAAGTGCCCTTGACACTATCTGCAAAATTCTTTTTTTTTTTCCATTTCAACAAATATTTATTATTTTTCTTGTGTGCAAGGTACTCTGCTTGATACTGGGGATTTAAGGGAAAAATGAAAATGTATTTTACAGGAGCATGACATTTATCTGCAAAATTCTTTTTTTTTTTTTTTTTAAGCAATTGGGGTTAAGTAACTTGCTCAAGGTTACACGGCTAGTCATTATTTGTGTGTGGGTGCTCATTTTCTGAGGCCGGATTCGATCTCCGGTCATCCCAACTCCGAGGCCGGCGCTCTTACTCACTGCGCCACCTAGCCGCCCCTTTTAGGGCAATTGGGGTTAAGTAACTTGCCCAAGGTCACACGGCTAGGTTTTTGTTTGTGTGGGTTAAGTGTCTGAGGCAGGATCTGAACTCAGGTCCTTCTGACTCCAGGGCCTGCGCTCTACTCACTGCGCCACCTAGCCGCCCCTGCAAAATTCTTGATAGAACGAAAAGGAATTTACTCTTCGACCCAAAATATCGGGGAGGCTTGGAGAATTCCTTTGAAGGAGCAAGTTGAATATTGTTAAGCTAAAAACATAATTAATTCCAGGTATGTTGGCTGTACAGTCTCACAAAAGAGTGCTAACACTTTCTCTGAAGGAGCCCCAACCCCAGCCCCAGATGAAAACTCCAGCAACTTGAGAAACAGGATAGAACATCAGTGAGACATACACAATTGTCTGGTAAGTGAACCATTAAAGTGATTCCAGCTGAGTAATAATCCTGGGATTTTATAGGTAACTGGCAGCATGGGAATCCATGGGAATTTCTTTAAGTATTTAATTATTTCCCTTGTCAATTTGAAATGAGCCCTTATAGCAAGGTAACGACGGATATTTTATTGGAATGGATTTCTACAGTGGAGAGGAAAAGAGGTCTTCTATGTAGATAGACAAGCCACTTCAGCCTCAGGAAGACCTGAGTTCTAATCCTGCCTCTGACTCCTACTGGCTGAGTGACCCTGGGCAAGTTTCTTAACCTCTGTGTCCAGACAACTCTCAGACCATAATCCCCAGGACACTGGCAGGTGTGCTCTTGGTAGAGCGAACTTCTTTCTCCAGGGAGCTCATTACAGAAATCAGCACTGGACTCTATAGGATTTATTTTGCTGTTCGTCCTAAATGAAAACTTTTCCCTTTGATTTGTGGTTCCTGGGTTTTGATAGTGGATTCCAAATTCCACAGCTGCATAGCGAGGATCACCCCCAAAAGAGCCCTGGAGTAAAACACGGAGTCATTTGGGATCCAAGACACTGAGATCTAGGTGACCAACTCTGCTATGCTGATAAACATTATCCTAGGAGACACTGCTTACTCAAAGAAGGAAACTCCACGTTTACATTTCAACCCTCTGGACCAGGTCCAGCAGAGCAGCTTCTACCTCTCCAAAGTGCCCAAGGCATTTCAGTCAGTCAAACAGATCCCTCCCCAGTTGCCTGCAGCTCACAGTTGGGGAAAAGGGAGGTCTGAGCCCTGCGGATCACTTGATCCTCCTTCTTCTTCCCCCCACCCCCCCACCCCCCAGGCTGAGTCATTGGCGGTTCGTTTTTTGGACCTTCCTCTCCTGCCTCCAGGGGAGCCCAGATTACAAAAAGGGCGGCTTGTCCATCTAGGGCCGGGACAGATTGTTCGCTTTCTCTTGTTTTTTCAGAAAACCGGGACTTGACGCCATGGCTGCGAAGCCCAAACTTTATTACTTCGATGGCCGAGGCAGGATGGAATCGGTGCGCTGGCTGCTGGCAGCTGCGGGCGTGGAGGTAGAGCTTTCCCGTGTCACAAGTGGCTTCTTTTCTTTAGAAGGAGGGAGCGTTTACTAGGGGAGCTTCCTGAGCGACTGCCTCCCGAGAGGGTCTCCCACCCACCGCGATCCGCATCTCTCCGTTTCTCTTTAACAGTGAGCTGAGTCTCGGAGCAGTTTGAAAGTCTCTTTTATCTAGATAATTAAGTGTCTATTGAATTCTCCTTTACTAGGGGAGCTTCCTGAGCGACTCCCTCCCGAAAGGATCTAATCACTCCTAGCGATCCGCATCTCTGTTTCTCTTTAACAGTGAGCTGGGTCTCGGAGCAGTTTGAAAGTCTCATTTATCTAGATAATTAAGTGTGGATTGATTTCTGTTTCTGCAAGTGCAAGCAGAGCCTGGACTGGGCTTCAGCAGCGCAGGGTCCAAGTTCTGGCACTACTCCTACCTCCCTGTCAGGCAAACAAGCTTCCATCTCTGAGTCAGCTTCATCACCTGTAGAAGAGGGGCTGGCATTGGATTATTTCTGAGATCCCCTTCTAGCGTTAATGTTCTGTGATCTTTGCCTTCAACGACTCTTAAAAAAATATGCTGTAACACAAAGAATGATAGTGGTTGCCATTTATTTCATTAACTGCCTGGCTATTATTGCTTAGTGTTGTTATTCATTTAAAAGCTCACCATTCTGGAAAATTGAAAAATGCCAAGAAACAGAGGTTGAGTTAGTTTCTAAAGAGATTTTTAGCAATCTTTATTTTTGTTGGGTTTGTTTTTTCTTGGGTAGAGAGTGGGGAAGATTCGGATTCACTCTGTACAAGGCTTTCATAAAGTCTTCATGAAATTTCTAAACTTTTAAACATTAATAATTGAGGTTGATATGCTAGAAAAATGTGTAATAATCTTTCAGCTGCTGATGAATGATTTTCCCCAACTCCTAACTGATATTAGTGAGTCACTTCACCTCTCTGGGTCTCAGTTTCTTCTCCTGCCAATTGAGGGGATTGGATGAGATAACTTCCACTATACTTTCCAGCCCTGCCTGCATCCCAGGATCTGGGACTTTTGCTCTGTTAATCATTGGACCCATTCTGTCACAGGATTGAAAATAAGACTATTCCATGTGTTCTATCCACCACACTATTTAGTTGCCTTGTAGATAGACTAAGAGTCTCAATCTATGAGCCTATGATTAATAATAGTCACAATATTAATTAGGCAGTGTGGCATAGTATTAAACACTAGTCTGAGGGTCAGGAGACTCAGATTGTAGTCATGGCTCTGTCACTAGCTTTGTGACCTTGGGTAAGTCATACCATCATGGGATCATAAATAAAGAGCTAGAAGCCATATTGAGGCCATCTAGTTTGTGCCTCCCCCAGTTTTATGGATAAGGAAACTGAGGCACAGAAAGGTTAAGTGACTAGCCCAAGGTCACTCAGGCAGTAAGTTACAGAGGTTGGTTTTGAACCAGGTCTTTTGACTCTAAGACTATATATTGTAGAGCAGTTATTGATTTACCCTGGTAGGAAGGGTTTCCTCAGCAAGAGTTCCCTCCATCAGCAGTGTCAAACTCACATAGAAATGGGGACCACTACATCATATGCATTTTATTTATAAACCCTTCCCCATTGCATTTTAATCTGGTTGGGGATACGCTCAGGACTTTTGCAGGCAGCCTGTTTGGCACCTCTGTCCTGTATCTGTGAAATCACCCATCCAGGCACCTCTTCCCTTTCTGTCCCCCAGAGGCATAGAAAGGTAGCCTGTAGTGATTGTAGTGACAGAATGCTGGGCCTAGAGTTAGGAACAACTGAAGTCTAATCTTGCTCCTGACACTTATTGGCTGTATGACCCTAGGTAAGTCTCATACTCTGTATGCCTCAGACAACAGCACTTACATAAGAAGTCATAATGACTTCCAGAATCACAAATCCTTTGTATTGACTTACACAGTATATTCTGCCAGGCAAAAATGCAAAAAATGAAAAACTACAAATTGTTACCCTCTAGGAATTAATAATCTACTAAGCATTTCTCTAAGACTCATCTTTTAATTTAAAAAAAGTGGGGGGACAGAGGTAGACTAGAACAGTGGTTCTCAAAATGTAGTCTGAAGTTGCCCAGGATCCTCTTAGGGGGTCCTTGAGATCAAAAGTATTTTCTTAATAATGCTAAGATAAAATACTTTTCCCTTTTCCAATTACATATCTGTGTAGTGTAGGATATATATATGCACATATATATACATATACACACATACACATATATAATACATACATACACATGTACATAAATATATAAAATTTAGATACATATTATGTGTTTGTATGTGCATGCATATATAAGTGTGTATGTATTTATACACATCTATTCCATCCAGAACAACATTTTGGAACAGACTGAATGCAGAAGCAAATAGAAGAATCCAGTTAACTTCTATTAGATTAGACATTAAAGAGATTTGTGAAAATATGTTAAAACAATGCCAGTCTTCTCACTAATTTTTTGTTTTGAAAAACATAGCCCTTTTTAATTAAAGTTTGCTATTTATATTAGTATGCAATGGGTCTGTTTTTAAGGAATTAACATATTTAAAATTCATCATTTTTATTTTCTAATATGGCAAATATTGATAGAAGCCACATAAATGGAAGCTTCTTGGTTAGGTCTTCAATAATATTACATTTAAGAATGTAATGATATTCTGAGACAATAACATTTGAGAAATGTTGCATGAGAAACTCAGAATCATTGATGTAGAACTAGAAGAAACCTTAGAGATAATTTAGTCCAAGGTCTTCATTTTTGCAGATGTGGAAACTGAGGCACAAAGAAGTGACTTGCTCAGGGTCTCCCAGCTAGTAGATACCCAAGGTAGAATTTGAACTCAGGTTTTTGTGACTCCTACTCCTGTACTCTACCACCAAGTTGCCATAGGTGATCTCTAGGGTCGCCAATGCTATGATTCTGTTGCTCTGATACCCTCATGTGTCCTTCTCCTTTCTAGTATGAAGAAGTGCTTTTCAAAACAGCTGAAGAACTTCAGAATTTAATTAAGGGTGAGTTCAAAGCCTTTCTGTTGGGTTGCACTACTCCATGAAGATCCCATTTAATTACTGTTGCCTTCCCTGTAAAGTCCCACAGAAAATTTCTAAAATCCCTTGGAGCCCTACAATTCTCTGATTCTATAGTTGTGAAAATGTATGTAATAAATCATTGCATGGATGGGGAATTACACAGAGTAGTACACAA
This sequence comes from Gymnobelideus leadbeateri, assembly GCA_011680675.1. Classification (NCBI taxonomy): domain Eukaryota; kingdom Metazoa; phylum Chordata; class Mammalia; order Diprotodontia; family Petauridae; genus Gymnobelideus; species Gymnobelideus leadbeateri. Next base: position 113,342 of record WOXC01000732.1, on the reverse strand, counting down.
GGGTGTTCCTCTGTACCTCAGAGGTAGGGTTTGAATTTCAAAACAACTACACCAGGGAAGAAAATAAGGCTTTTTTTGCCCCCTCAAACAAAAGATCCTTGCCAGAAATCTTGGTGGAAGTGAAGAGTGATGGGACTTAAGATTGGAAAGATTAATTTGGAGTTAGGTCTTGAAGGAGCTTGAATGTGAGGAAAGAATAGACAGTAATTACGGGAGGGTTTTTTTGTGTGTAGACAAAGAAGTATCTTGACAATTGCTGTATTTCAAGAAGACTAGTTATGAAGGTCTGATTTGAAATAGAGACTGGAAGTATGGAGACCCATGAGAAACACTGAAAGAATCTAGGTGGGAGAGACCCTGGAAGCTAAAGAAAGGGCGTAAGGGTGGATCAGTTAATTTATCAGCAAGCATTTAGTAAGTACTTACTATGCATCAGGTGCTAGATACAAAGATAGAAAAATGAAATAGTCCCCTTCCCTCAATAAGCTTATATTCTTTAGAGGGAAACATCATGCATAACCACCACCACCATCATCTTCGTTATCATCATACTGGTTACACATTTCCAAACTATTTTACAAATAAAATACTATCTCTTTTGATCCTCACAATGACTTCAGGAGGTAGGTGCTGTCATCATCTCCGTATCATGGATGAGCAAAACTGAGGCAGAGAGCTTTAGTGACTTGCCCAGAGTCACACAGCTAGTAGATGTCTGAGACAACTGTGGAACTCTAAATCCAGCACTATTCAAACAGCCACCTAGCTACCTATATAAGTAAATAATAGAGTATATTCAAATATAAAGGCATTTCAGGAGAAAAGGAACTTTCAGGGGAAGGTGGGTGCTGGCAACTAGTGCGATCAGGAAAAGTGGAAGAGGGAGGGAGGGAATTCCGGGGATGGAAACCAGCCCATATAAAAGCAAGGAGACTGGAGGTGTAATGTTTTGTGTGCAGAAAAGTAAGTAAGCCAATTTGCCTGGGAGGCAAGGTGTCTGAAGAAGAGTCATGTGTAATAAGTCTAGAAGGACAGCCTAGAACAGACCATGAAGGGTTTAGGATGCAAAAAGAAGAGTTTATATTTGAGGTTAGAGGCAGGAGGGAGTAGATATCACTTGGTGAGAGAAGATTTGAAGGCAGATTCCTTTAAATCAAGAATCATAGATTACCCAGCAGACAGTGTATAGAGCAAGTCATAGACAGAGTTGTTATTTGGGTTGGTGGTGGAAGTTCCCACACAGGGAGTTCCCATGTCAGACAAGATCATAGATAAAGCCTTAGGAATCCTTCCTGGGTTCATGTATAACACCCAAAGTGCCTAGCATACTGAAGTGCACAAAGTAGGTTCTCAAAACTACTGTTGTTAATTAATGGCATTCCAGCAGGAGCTTTCAGTCAGTCAAGAAACATATATTAAGCACCTACTATGTACCAAGTATGGCACTAATCACTGGGGATAGGAAGAAAGGCAAAAGCATCTTTTTTTAAGCTATAAAAAAAAGATGTTTTGGCCTTTTTTTTCCTATCCCCAGTGGTGTTTTTTCTGTTCTACTATGTTATGGAAATGCTTGTTTTATTTCTTAAGTTCAGAACAAAATAAATTTAAAAGTAAAAATAAGAGTAGATGCATTGGGGGAAAAAAGCAAACAGTTCCTGCTCCTGAGGAGCTCATAGTCTAATGGGGGAGAGACAACAAACAAACAAATATGAACAGACAAGACATATCCAGGGTAAACTGCAGATAACCCACATGGGGCAGACACCAGCATGAAGCCAGAGATTGGCAAATGCTTCTTGTAGAAGGTGGGATTTTGGCTGGGACTTGAGGGAAAACAGGAGAGACCAGAGGTAGAGAAGAGGAGGCAGAATCTTCTAGGCCTGGGGGACACAGTCAGAATGCCTCCAGTCACTGAAGTGTTTTGTTTGAGGAACAACAAAGAGGTCAGTGTGGAAGGGAGTGAGTCATTCACACACACAATCCCATTTGCAGGGTGGGAGGCAGTGTCTCTAGAATGAAAAGAACCCCCATGGAACACAGTGTGGTGTGATACAGTGGAAAGAACATTGGTTCTAAAATCAAGCTCATGGATTCCAATCCTTCTTCTCATACTTAGCCATGTGACCTTGAGAAAGTCCCTCACCCTTCTGGGGCCTCAGTTTCCCCTCCTGTAGAACAAAAGTGTTAAACTGGACAACCACTTAGATCCTTTCTGGTTTCAGAACTATGCTTCCATGGCCACACTCTAACAACGGAGAGGGAGTAAGCCACTGACTTGACTTCTCTTTCTTTTTTTTAGGTGGGAAACTAATGTATGAACAAGTGCCAATGGTGGAAATTGATGGAATGAAGATGGTACAAACCAGAGCCATCCTAAGATATATAGCCGCAAAATACAACTTGTATGGGAAGGACCTGAAAGAGCAACTCCTGTACAGTAATCGTTGCATGTTTATAATATAACATATTTGCTACCCTTTTTTATTTAGGAAATTTCTACCTAACTGAATTCTGACAAATGATTTGCCCAGGGTCACACCACCAAGTAGAGGTCAAAGACAAAACTTGACTGTAGGTCTTCCTGACTTCAAGGCTAGCTCTTTATTATTTTCCTTGCTTCTTACTGAAATTATGTTAAGAAATCATCTCTTTTTACATAATGGACAAAACAAGAATGTTCTTATCAGCATGTTATGAAAGTAAACATATAAAATTTTTTTGAGATTTTCTTTTTCCCAAATGATCTTAGTCCAAAATACCCTGATATTGATATATCTCTAGTAGATAGTTTAATCAAAGTGTGGCCAGTCAAAGGAGAAAATTAAATCTCATAACTGCTTAGCTGAATGGTATTAAAAGCAATGATACTCGATTCTGTAGGCTGCTTATCAATCAGTCAATATCTATCACGTACCTACTATTTGCCAGGAACTGTGCTAAGTGCTGAAGATACAAAAAGAGACAAAAGACATTTCCAGAGAGCTTATAGTTTAATGGAATTTTTAGGGAACTCAGTCTTAATTTTACTGGCATGCTGAGAATACTTTTCTATTAATTTGTTAAGGTTCATATGTAATACACTGGCACACTCACAGATGATTTGTTCAGAAGAGAAGATATACTGGCTTTGGGTCTCAAACTAGAATAACTAAAATTTTTTTTTTTTGCTTTTTGGAGGGCAATTGGGGTTAAGTAACTTGCCCAAGGTCACACAGCTAGGTTTTTGTTTGTGTGTGTGTTAAGTGTCTGAGGCTGGATCCGAACTCAGGTCCTTCTGATTCCAGGGCCAATGCTCTACACAGTGCACCACCTAGCCGCCCCATAACTATAATTTTAAAACCAATTTTTTAAATGATTTATAAATGCATGAGTTCAAAAACAATATATCAATTCACTATTAGCTTAAGGAAAGCGGGGATGTTTTAAAAATTAACTTGTATGTTTCTTAACTCATTATGGAGAGGCCATGCCACCTATATTGGATGAATCAATCTATCAGTAAGTATTTATGAAGTGCCTACTATGTGCTGGGGGGTAGCTAGGTGGCATAGTGGATAGACTGTTAGACCTGAAGTCAGGAAGACTTATCCTCCTGAGTTCAAATTGGGCCTCAGGCATTTACCAGCTGTGTGACCCTGGGGACAAGTCACTTAACCCTGTTTGCTTCAGTTTCCTCAAATGTAAAATAAGCTGAAAAAGCAAATGACAGGTCATTCCAGTATCTCTGCCAAGAAGACCCTAAATGGGGTCACAAAGATTCAGACCCAATGGAAATAACTGAACAACAACAACTTTATACGTTTAAAAAAGCATTTTCACATACAATATTTTATTTGCTCCTGCATGAATAATAATGACATATATAAAAGGACTTTAAAGCTTGTAAAGCATTTTATATGCATTATTTGACTGCAGTCTCTCAATAACACCCTGAGCTAGCAATCATATTTTTGTTGATGTCTCTTTCCTTTTCCAGTATTGACATGTATGTGGAAGGAATGAGAGATCTGAATGACATGATTATGTTACTCCCATTGGCTTTGCCTGAAGATCAGGAGAAAAATCTTGGCATTGTCGCTGAGAGAGCCACTCAAAGATTCTTCCCGGTGTATGAGAAGGTATAGAACAATGTGGTAAAGTGGGAACTACTGGCATAGTCACTGAAATGACAGACTCTTTCTCTATTCCAATCTGAGCAAATACCTGACAAAGCAGAAACATTGGAGGCCCCCTGGTACAGAAGAAAAACCACTGGCTCTGAAGACAGAGGATCTGAGTTCAGATCCTGCCTCTGACACTTATTACTTGTGGAAATGTGGGCACATCACTTACTAACCCTGGATCTTAGTTTCCTAAACTTTACAAAGTAAGATAACAGCCTGTAGTGAATAAAGTGCTGGACTTGGGGTCAAGAAGACCTTGGTTCAGATCCTGCCTCAGACACTTACCAGCTATGTGACCCTTGTCCTATCTGGGCCTCAATTTCTTCATCTGTAAAATAAGGGCGTTGGACTTAATGACTCCTAAGGTCACTTCAGCCTATAATCTATGATTGTGTGAATTCATAAAGAGCTGGAGCTAGATATGATAGATAGCCACTTAAAACACAATGTGTTGGGGCGGCTAGGTGGCGCAGTGAATAGAGCGCCGGCCCTGGAATCAGAAGGACCTGAGTTCGGAGCCGGCCTCCAACACTTAATCCGCACAAACAAAAACCTAGCCGTGTAACCTTGGGCAAGTTACTTAACCCCAATTGCCCTAAAGGGGCGGCTAGGTGGAGCAGTGAGTAAGAGTGCCGGCCTCGGAGTTTGGATGACCCGAGATCAGATCCGGCCTCAGAAAATGAGCACCCACGAATAAATAATGACTAGCCGTGTAACCTTGAGCAAGTTACTTAACCCCAATTGCTTTAAAAAAAAAAAAAAACACAATGTATAGGGTGTCACAAGAGAGACCTTTATTACACTTAAAGTGATATGGCTAGTCCCGTACTGTCCTCTTCAGTTCCTGTGCACATTTTTAGATTGGTAAATGTGAGAAGGGCTGGGAGTAGTGCTCTGTGAGGATAAAAATGGAAGGGTTTGATGACATTTTTTTGTACCTACATATAAAATTGGTATGATCCAGCCCTTCTGGGACAGATTTAAATCATTTAATACACACCCATTATGTACATAGAATGACCAAGAGCCTCAACCTATCTGCAGGTGTTTATTAAAGAACCAGCTATATACCAGAGACAGTGCTCAGCACTGAGGACAGAAAGGCAAAAGGAAATAGAGCCTGCCCTCAAGGAGCTTATATTCTATATTGGGATACAACATTTATACCTGAAAGCGTATATACACATACATACAAATAGAGATATTGTTGAGTCATTTCAGTTATGTTCAATCCTTCATGAACCTATTTTGAGATTTTCTTGGCAAAGATACTAGAGTGGTTTGCTCTTCCCTACTCTAGCTCATTTTGTAGATCAGGAAACTGAGGTAAACAGTCAAATGACTTACCCAGGGTTACATGGCTATTAAGTTTGAAGCCATATTTGAACTAATGAGGATGAGTCTTCCTGATTCCAAGCCCAGTGCTCTATCCATTGTGCCACCTGTCTGCAGATAGATAGAGACACAATGCATACATGTGTATGTATTGGGCAGATACAGCTATATAAATATAGATACATATATACATAAAAAGAAGTACAGGGGAATTCATAAGGACCTTTGAGATAAGCTTTGAAAGAAAGTAGAAATTGTGTGAAGGTCAAGATAAAGAGGGAGTACATATCAGGCATGGGGACCAGACTGTGCAAATGCATGGGGTCAGGAAGTAGAATGCCTAGTGAAAAGTAGGAAGGTGGCCAGTTTGGCTGCACTTTAGTCTTATATAAATGGGAGTGATATAAATTTGAGACTGGAAAGGGAGGTTCGAGTCAGGCTTTAAATTCTCTAAAAATAGCATCTTATATTTATTTCATTATTATCAAATACTTTACAAGCATTATTTTACTTGATCCTCCTACCAACCCCTTAGGTGAACAGTGAAAGTTTCACCCCCATTTTATGGATGAGCAAATAGAGGCTCAGGGAGTGCAATGACGGTCCCTAAGTCACACAGTAAGTGGCAATACTAGGAGGCAGTGCTTTCATACTTCAGGTTGAGGGCTCTTTTCTCAAGGCCATTTACCCTTTCTGCCTTTCACCCATAATACTTTTTTATTAAATGATTAGCCTGGGAGGTTATATGTCATAGTTCTATTGAATTAGAGGAAGCATGACATAATAGAAAAAAAAACAAACTATTATTTTCTAGTTGTATATCTTGGACAAATCACTTGAACCCTAATGGGCCTCCATATCATCATCTATAAAATAAAGGAGTTGAACCAGATGATTTCCAGGTTTCTTTCCCAACTAAATCATATGATCCTGAGAGTCCATGAAATGAATGTTTTGCACAAATATTCATTTGTTTCTCCATGTGTCACACTTAGCTTATATTACATTTGCTTATATACATTTTAGTATCCTCCTGCTAGGTTACAGGTTCCTAGATGACAGAGATTAGGTTGGTTTTAGCTGTCACCATCACTGTCTCTCATGGAGGAGACATTTAATGAATGTTTATTGGTCTGTTAAACAGTGGCCAGAATAGAAGTTGTGCCACTACCCAAATTGCCTAGTTCTCTGCCACAGTGGAAAAGACATCTATCCTTGGGTCAGGCAGTTTTAACGGATGGTGATGGCTAATTCATAGAATCCATTACAGGAGGTTATCTTTAGAAATATTTAGGTGTTTAGTCCCTGGTTTGAAAAAAAAAAGGTGTCATGTTAACGAAGGATTTTAGAAACAGCATTGTCTCCATAATTGACAACTCTTGAGGACAGATTGTCAACACAACCTGAAGATGTGGTCAACAGATGCTCTCACTGGTCTCCTAATATGGGTAAAGGACAATGGAGAAAAAAAATTGAATCAGGTTATACTATAACCTGGTTCTAGGATATGTCACGTGTTTTGCTGATTGCCATAACTAGAAAAACCTTTGTTGTTGGGATTTATAAATTTTATTTTTGAAGTTTTGTGAGTTTCCTTGAATTTAAAAGTATTTCCTTTTGGCTGAAAATTTCCTTTTTAAATTTCCTTTAAAAATATCTTTCATTTCATCTAAAAGTAATTCTTTTTCTTTTTTTTTTAAATCTCTATTTCTCTCCCCCTCTTTTTTTCAGTGGAAATGCCTTCCCTTAGGCCAGGGTTTGCTGGGTTTTGTTCTCTTTTGAGATTCATTTTTATGGCTAGCTCAGTGATTCCTGTAGGATTCCATGTGTATCATGCAATAAGACTGCCTGTGGGTTACTGCCTACAAAGATATTGATTGTTGTTAGTAAGTGCTGCTTGGAGTTCTTTTCTATTGATTACACAGTTGTTGAATTGTTGAACTTGATTTATGCCCTGAATTTACTGCTAATGTCTGCTGTATTGTATGTTATTGCCTTTGTGTGTGTATATTTTTTAGTTTTCATTACTATACTCTACTATATGTTTTTTGTTAACATTGGCTCAAATGCTTACCTGAATACACTTTTAAATAGAATTTGAGCAAAATGGAGGTTAGGACTTTAAGTAATTTAGTGTGCAGTGATACCAAGGAAAAACTCCAAAAGGATTTTTCATTATAGTGATAGAATTTGACCATAAAAATAAGGCCACCGTAAAAGTTTTGAATAATGTTATGAAGGATTTAGGATAAATATGAGGTGATTACTGACAGTTATGAGTAGAGAAATAAATACCCTATCTGTTTTCTTGTAATTTGTGAAAAAATAATTACACATTCAATAATTCCTGATGTGATCAGAAATTAAGAGATTACTTAGATACCAATTCCTAAATATCTCTGTCAGGAAGGGAGGGAGGGAGGGAGAGAGAGAAGAAAGAAGGAAGAAAAGGATAAAGGAGAGAGGAAGAAAAAACCTTTAGTTTTTAAACAAATTTTCTTTTGTAATCTTGTATTTCTCTCCCTTACATGGAGTAATACACACTGAGGAATAAAGGAAGAAAGGAAGGAAATAAACATTTATTAAGTATCACCTATGTGCCAGGCACTGTGTTACATAATTTACAAATATTTTCTGATTTGATAAAATAACTTTGGGAGGTAGATACTATTATTATCCCCAGTTTTTAGCTGAAGAAACTGAGGCAGACAGAGGTAAAGTGACTTGCCCAAGGTCACAACCCTTAGTGGCAGAGAATTTGAACTCTGGTTTTCTTTACTTCAGATGTAGTCTTCTCTCCACTTTTCTAACAAACAGCCTTAGGTGGTTTAGACTTGGTGCTTAGATAGTGAGAGGTTTTAGAATGGATGAACTGAAGTATCTGATCAAGGTTGAAAAAGATACTGTGGTCAAGGGGGTTACCATAGTAGGGATACCACAGGCCCAAGTTAAGGTCTTCTCAGGAAAAGACTCCAAGCCCCATTGGGGAAGCACCACTTGAAGTATGGATTGGCCATAAGTGCTAGGTACTACAGCACTGTGAAGCAGCTAATGTAGGAAAAAGGATAGTTCAGTCAGCTCCATTTACATATGAGGAAGCTCAGGCCTTGAGAATTTTTTTCAAAATCACAGAGCTAGGGCCTAGTACAGTCAGAAAAAGAATGCAGGTTCCCTAACTCCTGACCCAATCCTCTTGTTTTTAAAAACTTTTTCTTATGTGACCCTAGGTTACATAACACACACACTCTCTCTCTCTCTCTCTCTCTCTCTCTCTCTCTCTCTCTCTTTCTCTTTCTCTCCCTCTCTCTCTTCCCCCCATAATGGGGGGATATAATTTTTTCACTTGTAAGAATATAACAGGTTATACTTTTTTTTATTATGAACTCAACAATATTCAACAAACATGAACTTTTTGATGTTTGTAAACTTCAACTAAGTAAATATTTATTAAGTGATTATTATGTACCAGGAGCTCTGCTGAGTGCTAGGGATACAAAAAGAGGCAAAAGGCAGCCCTGGCCCTCAAAGAGCTTACAATCAAATGGGGAAGACAACATGCAAACAAATATCTACAAGGCTAGCTATAAATCCAGGATAAATAGGAAATAATTGACAGAGCTTCTAATGTACTCCATGCCTGGACTATTGCAGTAGCTGACTGGTTGTTCTTTCTGCCTTCAGTCACTCCCCAGCACAGGGCATCTTCCACTTAGCTGCCAAATTGAACTTCCTTAAGGCTCTGGTCTGACCATTTCATCTCCCTCAGCCAATCCAATTCAGTAAACTCCAGAGGCTCTCTTTTCCATCCATCAACACATATAAAGACTGTATTTAACTTTTAAATCCCTTCATAGACTAGGTCCTAACCCCTTCCTACCTTTCCAGCCTTCTTAAAGCTTAGCCCCCTCACACTGGCTTCCATAGAGATCCTGGAACAAACATTCCATGGCCCTGTAGGCCTTTTCTCTGGTGTCTCCCATGCCTGGAACCTTCTCCCTCCTCATTTGTGCCTCCTGACTTCTCTGGCTTCCCATCAAGTCTCAGGTAAAGTCCTACATTTTGCAAGAAGCCTTTCTTTGTACCCCTTGCCCTTAGCACAGTGCCTATCATGTATATGGTAGGTGCTTAATAAATGTTTATTAAATGAATAAACGAAAAATATAATGAAAAGAGCAAAAATACACAAAGAGGATACAGATAGAGAAATTACTACTATCTTATTAGTCAAAAAACATTTATTAAACGCCTGCCATATGCTAGACACTGCTAACTACTGGGGATACAAGAAGAGGCAAAAGATAGTCCCTGACTTTGAAGAGTTTCCAGTCTAAAGAAGGAAACAACACACAAACAAATGTATACATATTGAGCTATGTTCAGGATAAATTTTGTTGTTTAGTCTTGACCCACTAGGGGGTTTTCTTTTCTGTAGCTCCTTTGACAGATGGAGAAACTGAGGCAAACAGGGTGAAGTGGCTTGCTCAAGTTTCCCTGACTCTAGGCCTGGCTCTCTGTCTACAACTGCTCCACCTAGCTGCTCACAGGATAAATAAATTAATTAATAGAGAAAGCACTGGAATTAAGAGGGGTTGGGGAAGGCTTTCTGTAAAATATGAAATTTTAGTTGGGACTTGAAGGAAACTAGGGAGGTCAGTTGTCAGAACAGATAAGGGAGAGTGTTCCAGGCATGGAGACACCAGAGGAAATGTCCTGTCTTCAAACAATACACTGTCTTCACGTAATGTGCCCTAATTCCCTCCCTTCTCTTCTTGTCATTGTTCTTATAGGCATTAAAAGACCCTGGAAAAAATTACCTTGTTGGCAACCAGCTGAGCTGGGCAGATGTACATCTGCTTGAACTCATCTTAATGGTTGAAGAATGCAAGTCTGGTGTTCTTTTGGCATTCCCTAAACTGCAGGTAATTGCATCAAAAGCATTCACTATATATATTGTAAATATCTGTTGTTACATGATATCTGTTGTTACATGATCTGTTGTTACAAGAGGACGGTTACATGTCCTCTTCTCCATCAGAATGTGAGCTCCCTGTGGGCAGGTGTAGTTTTTGCTTTTTCTTTGTATTTCCAGAGCTTAGCCTAATGCTGAGCACATAATCAATACATGCTTGTTTAAAAGAGCTGGAATTTCCTCTGTGTACCCTTCCTCCAAGGAAACAAATCCTTATATAGTGGTCATGAGTTGCTGTGGCCCAAACCAAAAATCTGTTGTCTACTCTTCAGATGATGAGGCTCTCTAATCCTAGCTGGCTGGATGTCTTTCAGATGGTAGGTATGGAGCCCACTGGCAAGCCCAGAACTTGCCTTTCCAGCAGTTAAGGAAGTCAACCTTTATACATTTTGAAAAGAGAAGGCTGTTTCTTCATGTATTTATTATATTATGGCATATGATATAATATCTGAAAAACAGGGGCCTTACACATTTGCCAAGGAGAGAGTTCTGGAAGACTTTCCAATGCCACTGCCCATAGGGTCAAAATGCTTGTCATGTCTTTCCCCTAGGTTGAAACAGCTTCCAAAGGGTCTTGGCAAGAGCATCCTGGGGCCCTGCTCCAATGTGCAAGGCTAATTGGCTTATTTATAGGTGGTGTCTTTTTTTCCCCCCCATTTTAGGAGTTTAAAGCTAGAGTCAGCAAACTTCCCAGGATTCAGAAATTCCTTCAGCCTGGTAGTCAAAGAAAGCCACCTATGGATGATGCAGGTTTTGGAGCTGTAAAGAAGATATTCAATTTGCAAAAAGGCTTGCTTCTTAAACACTCTAGTATGGTATTAGCTAAGTTTTAGTCATGGCATCATTTCTAGGTTCAATAACTAGTAAATACAATGCTTCCTTATAGATCTCAGAATCAGCAAAACCTAATCTTCACATTGCTTATCATAAAACTTAAGTTTTATGAGAACTTTGCCTTACTTAGGGTCATAGAATTATAGATTAAAAATTTTTTTTATTACATATTGTAATGGGAATGGGAATTTGAAGACCTTCCATGCCCCTTAATAGACCTTGAGGACCTCCCCTGCTTTGAAAGTAAACTCTGCCCCCTGATAGACTGAATGTAATCCCATGGAGCCTGTGGTGGGAGGAGTTTACTGAAGAGTGGAGCAGAGCCCACAGGAAGCTGGTTCAGAGCTAGCCAGATGGTGGGGGACAGAGGAGGACCTCAGGCAAGGAGATAGTTTTGTGAGTAAATATTGATCTTATATTGGTTTGTGGGAAGGCTGAAGGACGCTGTGGCTCTCTGTTATTATGGCTTCTGAATATCTTTGGTACTATGATGGAATCAGCTCACTGGTTTTGGGATTGGGTTTTCTGGTGTATAAAATAAATGCTTCAGTTTTATCCTCTATCTGGAGAGTTTGGTATATTTTACAATCAAATGTCATGTGATACTTAATAGTCACAGTAATTATGATCCTGGGAGCTATAAATATTGCATTGGCGCTACACGTGTTTAGAGCCAAATTTAGAGCAAAATAGATTTAGAGGCCACTAAGTCTATATAACCTCTTCATTTTACCAATGTGGAAACTGAGAAAGAGAGGTTAAATGACTTATCAGAGGTCACACAGGCAACAGATGGTAGAGTCAGAATTCAGACTTGGGTCTCCTGTTTCTAAATTCCATCCTTTTTCAACTGTTACACTATCCCCTTTTAATTAATCTAAATTTTTTAGGATGTAGGAATATTTGGAATAAAATTGAAAATCATGTGAAAACAAGATGATACTACAGGTGTCTTTAAAAAAAAAAACACAAAAAACGTCATATTAGATGATGCATTAGGTTCCTTTTAGATGCAGACCTTTTTATACCTGTCCTGACAGTCTTCAGGATCCTCAACAAAAGAAGTAATGATCTCTTCACAGGATTTAGGCCAGAAATCAATCTGCCACTGTTTTAGAAAGATTTTCATTGAAACTGCCCCCCCCGCCCTGAGAAGAAAAGGTTTGTTTAGTTCCCAGTTAATGAGAAATTTCAGTTAAACAAAACACCCTATTCCCTTTTCCTTGGGACACTATTTAATCATGGCTTTATTCTACTTTTTTAAAAAAAGAATTATTAGTTTTACTACAATCAAGGAAAAAAAAACCCGAAGGCTAACTTTGAAAATTTCCCCTTCTAAAACAGCCTTTGACTTAAAGGTGCATTTTCAAGAGAAAATCAGTGTTTATATTTCTCCAAGCAGATACTCTGTTGTGTACTATTTTTGTCAGATCTCACTGTAAGGTAAACTAAGAAGAGACACCTGGAGGCAGAGTCAAAGGAAGCTTAAAGTTTGAGTGTCACTGATTAAAGTTCAATCTTATAAACCCAAAGTAAGTTTAAAAGTGGCAGGTGGAGTGGTGAGCAGAGTTGTTTAGTCTTATTTCATCTTCCCAGTCCACTCTACTACTGACTTAATGAAAGGGGAAGGAGTGGGGAGGAGTAGGTTCCCAGTATAAATCCTGACAGGCCTTGGTGAGTTAGGGGGTGTCTGCCCCAAGCATGTGAAGACTTCCCCAGGTGGAATGGGCAGAGGAGAACAGTTAGTTCCAATGGTCATGAAGGTGACAGCACTTAGAGTTTGGTCAGACATCAAAGACAACAAGGTGCCAGTCATCCTGACTTTTGTCTTGTATGGGGTCCAAAATTGTCCAATCTTCAAGAAAAAAACACTGAGGCAGATCTCCAAGCCCATAGCACTTTACAAACTGGTTCATGACTCCCTCCAATGCGGTGGACCTGAGATCTCCCTCACAATTTGAGATGTCTCCTTTCCCCAGGGCCTTACTTTTTGGGAGTTTGATACCCAAACATGCAAAAGAGGCATGGTGAATTCCACAGTCTTGTTGGTTGTTAGATTCTCCAGGAGAGCCAAAAATGATGCATCAGGATGGGTGGTCACAGGATGGGCAAGGCAAGGTGAGTGCTGTTAAGTAGAAAAACAAGTTCAAGTTAGGCTTGGGCATGGAATTTGAGCAAAACAGAATGGAGATGTCTTTGTAATCATTCTTATTCATAACTGTAAACATGGTGAACTTTGGATTAAAGTTTGAGTCTTATAATCACTACCCCTGTGGAATCGTATTAAGCTGATTAATATTGTTTGGAATAAAATCAGAGTCTCAGTTTTAACTCTCTCTCTCCTGGGCTACTCCCCCTCAATTGTCTCCTGTCAAATGCAATACCAAAAGATACACACAAACTAGCAAATGCCTGGGGCTAACCCGTTTTTATAGACAAAGTAAATATTTAAAACAAAGAAAGGCAAACAGATTGTCCCCATACCCAAAGAAAAAGGCATTGGGCTATTATCATGAGAGCCAAAAAGGACAAAGGAAATATAGAATTATTGATTTGTCAAGTCACTTGACTATTCAACATCTCTAAAATAAAAGGGTTATAGTAGCTAACTCTTACAGGCTGTTTCAGCTCTAAGTCTGTGATTTATGATCATAGATCGAAATGGAAAAAAATGGAGGGGACAGCTAAGTGGCACCATGGATAGAAAGCTTCCCCTGCAGTTAGGAGGACCTGAGTTCCAATCCAGCCTCAGACACTTGATACTAGCAGTATGATCCTGGGCAAGTCATTTAACCCTGATTGACTTGACAAAAAGTCATGAAAAAAAATGAGTGGAATTCATTTTTTTTAAAATAAGTTATTCTGGGGCGGCTAGGTGGCGTAATGAGTAGAGCACCAGCCCTGGAGTTAGAAGAACCTGAGTTTGGATCTGGTCTCAGACACTTAACACATACAAACAAAAAATCTAGCCATGTGACCTTGGGCAAATTACTTAACCCCAATTGTACTCCAAAAAGAAAAAAGAAAAGAAAAGAAGTTATTCTTAATGAAAATTGAAAAAAATGAAAATAAAATGAAAAATAATTTCAAATTTAAAAAAGGGTCATTATGGGGGAAAAAGTGCATATTCAACCTGGATTTCCCCTGCTATATACACGGTGCCTTACATATTAGAGGATCTCAAAATAATTTTTATTACTATGTAATATTGTCCCTCAGTTTTTCTGGCCACATGTACAGGCAAAGAATAGAACCCAATAAAAGCCTTTTGTGCTTTGAAAAAATAAAAATCCAGTGACCAGAATTGGCAGACTGCAAGTTATCCCACAGACCTATGGAATGGGAAAGATAATGGAATCATAGATTCTTAAATATTTGGTCCCTTCACTCAAATCTTAGGGGCAAGTTTGAGTTAGCCCATTTAATAGAGGCCACTTTCAAAAAATTATTTTCATTTTTCTCTTTAAATTTCAAATCTTTGAAAACACAAAAGTTCTGTTATTTCTGATTGGGGGAAGGGGTATTCAGTAGACCCACTATCTTGGTGTGGGGGGTAGGGGAGAGACAGGGAGAAAATTTGTAACTCAAAATCTTGTGGAAATGAATGTTGAAAACTAAAAATAAATAAATAAATATTTTAAATTTTAAAAAGTTCTGTGAATTCTTCAGTGTGGTGATTCACTCCATCAGTACAATTCTCAATGTATAACCATGGCGGGGGGAGGTGGAGAGAATGGAGGAAAACCCAATGTATTGCTAAAAAGCTTAAGTGACTTGTCACACAGCCAGTCAGGGTGAGAGGTAGAATTTAAACAGGAATTCCTGACTCTGGGCTGAGGGCTCTATCCAATGTTTCACACTGCCTCCAAAGTTTGACACAACCAATGTGGTTTGATCAGCTTCACTTGAGCTTCACACATATTCTGAGTGGGGATTCTAGTGGGAATGGACAAAGAAAGTGGAAAGTGATGGTGCTGCAAAAAGGAAAGTATCAAACCATAAATAAAGCATATTTTAAAGGAAAACATATTACTGCCTTGGAAGTTGGGTGGGGCCATGTATGAAAGAGTGAATGGGTTCAAGAACATTGTAGGTCAAAAGCTTCAGGGCTGTTCAGCAGGAGGATTTAGTTCCTGGGGAGCTGCTGCACATCTAGCCTAGATGTGAGGGGGGGTAGGGAGGGGAGAAAAAAGGTCACAAGGATTTATTAGGCGCCTAGTGTATGCTAGGCACTATGTTAAACTTGGGATATAAAAGGAGGCAAAAGTTCCAGCTATTAAGTAGCTTAAAATCAACAAGCATTTATTAAGTGCCTACTATTTATTAAGCTGTTTACTATGAGGCAGCCTGTGGATAGAGCACTGGGCCTAGGGTCAGAAAGACCCAAATTCAAATTCCACCTCAGACACTACATGTGTGACTCTGGCCAAGTCACTTAACCTTATTTGCTCCAGTTTCCTTATCTGTAAAATGAGTTGGAGAAGGAAATGGCAAACTACTCCTGTATCTTTGCCATGAAAACCTGAAAAACAACTCAACAATAAAACCATCTAGAAGGGAGGAGATGAGTCTGGAGAAGGGTATGGAAGGAGAGGGCTGGTGTAATGGGAATGTAAATTTATGTTGTTGCCATCTTCCTAAGATTGTATTGTGTAAGATCTTCCCTGCCCCTGGAGCCTGTGATGGGAGGCTTGTTTTTCAGGAGATACTTTTTGATTGGGCAGTGATTCTAGAGGGTTGTTACATTCTCTGAGCTAGGAGAAGGCTATATAATCCTTGATGTGAGGCTTTGCTTTGGGGCTCACTTTGAGAAGTGTTGTGTGACTTGACCAGATGAGACTCTGGGCAGCCATTAAGAGCCCCCTGACTTTGAAAACCCAGATGTTGATGCTTCCCTCTCTGGTAACTGACTAGGTATTGGATGTAATGGTTGGACAGTTGGAGGCCTGTCTGCTGAAGTGTTTCTCTGTCTTTAACTTCTGCTTGTAACTTGTCTGTATACTCTGAAGTTCAGGGTGCTGATTTTTTTCCCCTGAACTATGTAAATGATTTGATTAATTAAATTTGATTGATTAAAGCAATATTGTTTTTGAGTTGCTTTCCTTTAGAAAAGCAGATCTAAGAAACTGTGTTGGCAGCACCCTTGTGCTTGCCGCTACAGGTGGTCAAGCAGACTACAGGCAGGGCTTAGTCCAGGTTCCAAATTTGAAGCTACAAAAAGTTGAGGAAATGGTATACATCCTTTTTAGCTTCTAGAGCTCTTGGGAATTAATTGACCAACAGCAACTGGGCAGTTGGGCAGTTTTCTAAACTTCCCCAGGGAAGATGAGAAAGATCTGACTAGGGAGAAATCAGTGCCCATTGTATCCAGTCCTACCCTTTTCAGGTACCCTAAAAGACTAAAGGGGTTAACCTCCATCCATAGCTACCCTGATGAATAATGTAATTTACTGGAAGTGGGATCACACCTAATGATCACACCTCCCTGTCTAATTAGGATGCCTGGAATTCCTTTCATAACAGAAAAAAGGTCTTTCAACAATTAGGGACAGTAGTCTAAAATATAAATGCCTGATGGAAGCTCCTCACAGATTGAAACTCATTCTTATTGATATGTAATTATCCAGAAAATTAAGCATAGATGGATGTGGCAGTGGATAGAAAGCTGGGCCTAGGGTTAGAAAGTCCTGATTTCAAATCCCATCTCTGATACTAGCTGTGTGACCCTGGGCAAGTCACTAAATTCTGTTCACTTCAGTTTCCTAACCTCTAAAATGAGTTAGAGAAGATGGCAAACCATTCCAGTATTTTTGCCAAGAAAACCCCGAAAGGGGTCATGAAGAGTTGGACACAACAAAAATGTCTAAACAACATGTAGCAGGCACCATGCTAAGCACTTTACAAATATTATCTCACTTCACCCCTACAACAATCCTGAGAAGTAAGTACTCTTATTAACCCCATTTTCCAAATGAGGAAATTGAGGCAAACAGTTTAAGTGACTTGTTTAGGGTCTAATAAGACTGAGGCTGAATTTGAACTCCAGTCCAGCTCTCTATCCACTGCATCATGTAGCTAGAAGGGATCTCCAAGGCCATTTAATCCAACTCTCTTATTTTACAAATGAGGAAACTGAGACCCAGAAGGGTTAAATGATTTGAGCAGGTAATAAATGGGATTTGAACCCTCTGACGACAGATCCAATGAGCTTTTCCATTGTGTTCTTTGTCATCTGGTATGGAAACAGGTTAGCAGGAATGGGACTTCTAGAACCCTTCACGTTTTTACTTAAAACTCTATAACACAAAATGGGGAAGCCCAGCTTGGTGATTTTGGGTGCCGTTAAGTCCAATTTTTTGACATCTCAACACAGTCCTATGAAAATATCTCCAACTCTCACTCTCAGCTGCTGAAAACTCCTGCATTTAGTTCATGATCATTGATGAAGAGGTCATTTAGTCCAACCCCCTTATTCTGCTGATGAAGAAACAGAGTCTCCCAAGTGACTTACCCAAAACTATATGTATAATCAGTGGCAGAATAGGAATTTGGACCTAGGACTTCTGACTCCTAATTCAACATTCTTTTCACTTGACTATAGTACTTCTTTGATAACATGCTGTTTATAGAATTCTTCCCTAGCTTTTATCAACTTAAATTGAATCTTGCCAAACAACCTTGAATGTTCTCTTGCCAAAAACATTGTCATTAAAGTTGCAGATTCGCAGCAACTTTTTATTCAAACCAAAAACATTTTAAGGCTCTAGATCACAGGTTCTTCAGCTGGCATCCATGGACCCCCAAGGTGTTTGTAGATAGAATTCGGGGGGGTTCATGAATTTGGGTGGGAAAAAATATATCTTTTATATCCACTAACTTTTAACTGAAATTCAGCATTCCTTCAATTATGAATTAAAAAAAAATTCTGAGATGGAATCTGTTAGCTTCACAAGACACCAAAAGGGTCCAGAATACAACAAAATGTAAAAAATCCCTTTAGATATGGAGGCTTAGTACAATACCTAGCACATAGGAGGCACTTAATAAATGCCTGTGTCCTTGACTTGATTTGGAAGAGGCCTTAGTGAGAAAATAAAGTTTAGTCAAGTATCAGAACTAGGGATTTAAATCCTTATTCCAAGACCCGATCTCTTTCAATTATATACTACGCTTAATCACTGACAGAATACCTACCTCCACTGACAGAATACCTACCTACCACCTTACAATCAATTACACTCCTACAGTTTACATAAAAATTTTGCAATTGTTATTCAGTCATTTCAGTTGTGTCTGACTCTTCATGACTGTAATTGGGGGTTTTCTTGGCAAAAATAATTGAGTGGTTTGCCATTTTCTCCTCCAGCTCATTTTACAGATGAGTAAACTGATGCAATCAGGGTTAAGCGATCTGTCCAGGATCACACAGCTAATGTCTGAGGTCAGATCTGAATTCAGGCCTTCCTGACTCCAGGCCCAGCACTCTATCCCAAGACTTCTGACTCCTAATTCAGCACTCTTTTCACTTGACCATAGTACTTCTTTGGTAACATGCTGTTTATATAATTCCTCCCAAGCTTTTATCAACTTAAATTGAATCTTGCCAAACAACCTTGGATATTCTCTTGCCAAAAACATAAAGTCATTAAAGATGCAGATAAGATAAGGTCTCTGTAATGTGCAACAGAATCAAAGGCATCTCAGAACTGAAAAGAGAAGACATCTCTTCTGATGATGAGGTCTTAGGGTACTGGGACCTTGGGAATGCCCAGGCAGAGTTGCCTGGAATGAATTCATTGTCTCAAATCTTCTCTTAGTCAACCAGTAAAACATTTATTTGTAATGCTTTAGCAAAAGTAGGCAAGGGTCCTGATGGAACCTACTAGAGTGTGAGGACTTATATGGAAAGGGGGCACGGGAAAGGAATGCCAGGGATGCGAATTAGGCAATCTAAGGGTTCAGGTGTCTTTGGGAGCTATGGAGTACGCCAGACATTGAGGAAATCAGAAGCATGAACCCTGGGGATCTGTCAGGAGGAAGGATCCTTGGGCCAGCCAAGGACAAAAAATCCTTAGGCCAGGTACCCCTCTGTCTGTTCTAATAAGTGAGTGTGTTCTGCAACAAGAGAACATTTTCTCAAAGGAGAGGGGCCTACTGAAAAATGAGGAGGCTTCTGGAGATATGATCTTAGGGCTGGGGCCTGAGCACCCCATCATCTATATTAAGACTAACAAAAAATTTTTCTTCTTTTGCAAAAGACTTGCATAGTATCAAAGAATATCAAGAGATGTCAAGGGTCTTAAAAATGACCTAGTCCCAATGCCTTTCATTTTACAGATTAGGAAATGGAACTGCCCCAAGGCCTTACAGATGGTTTGTAGCAAACCAGGAGTAGGCCCAGACTTTCCTGACTAATGGTCAAGTACGCTTACAAAGCAGCATATGGCATTTAAGGGAATCTATATCCCATGATAAAGAAGAAATGAAAGAAAAGCCTCTTTCTCCATCTTTACTGTTTCCCAGGAAAATGGCTTCTGAAGAAATGGAGAAACTTTTGGCTTACACATTCAACATGGCTGGATAGAGAGAACACTGGATTTGAAGTTCTGTCTCTGACACTTAATAGTTCTATGACACTAGGCTCGTTTTAGGCCCTCTCAACCTCATTTTTCTCCTCTGCAAAATGGAAATGATAATAGGCCTTCCCCCATACAAACATTAATAGTGTATGTGGTAGTGTTTTTCAGTCTTTTCAATAGCGTCTGACCCTTCCTGACACCATTAGGGACTTTCTCAGAAAAGATACTGGAGTGGTTAGCCATTTCCTTCTCCAGATAATTTTTTTTTTTTTGGAGGGCAATTGGGGTTAAGTAACTTGCCCAAGGTCACATGGCTAGGTTTTTGTTTGTGTGTTCGTTAAGTGTCTGAGGCTGGAACGGAACTCAGGTCCTTCTGACTCCAGGGCCAGCGCTCTACTCACTGCGCCACCTAGCCACCCCCATCCAGATAATTTTATAGATGAGGAAATTGAGGCAAAGAGGGTTAAGCAACTTGCCTAGGGTCACACAGTCAGTAAGTGTGTGAGGCCAGATTTGAACTCAGAAAGATGAACCTTCCTGACTTCAGGCCCAGCACTCTATCCACTGCAGTACCCAGATGCCCATTATTGTATTTAAAACTCTATAATTTTTCTCTTGTTTAACTAAACTCTCATAAATTAAATTAAAATTTATATCCCACAAAATTATAACATTAGAAACAGATTTAAAATAGAAGAACTTTTATTTGAGTGCTAGTTACATTCTGCTCCTAAATCCAGTGTCTGTAGAGGGTGGGATACAATTTAGATTCAGGACAAAATACTTTGTAGCTTGTAAGACAAACAGAGACTAGGACAATCTGTTAGTATTTTACTTAAACCACACATAAGGCATCTATTATCTGACAAGTTTTATTGTCATGTAAGCTTTTGTTTGTTGACATCAGTATTTGGAGTTTTGAGTAAACAAATATAAAATACTTTTAAAATTCTACAGTGATAAATAAAAGAAGGGGAAATGAGGGCCAATGAGATATGGTTTATTAAGGACCCTTTAAGAAACAATGATAATCAACTAGGAAACAGTTGAAAAAAATTTTCGGTTTTAAAAAAGACTTGCAAACTAATATTAATATGAGAAATGTTAGTATTTTTTCCTTACAAATGCTTGATATTTCTTATTGAAATTTTTCTTTCAAGTAACAAGAACAAATTTAGTCTGCTATGGTTGAAGGATGGGCATTATGTCCCTGGAAGCTAGGGATTTTCATATGAGCATCAAGATAAGTCTCAAAATCATCAAGAGGTTGTTTTAAAATAAAAGAAATCCAATATAAGGGCAAATAATTGATATACAATGTGAAGACAAAAAGTCAGCCAGAGGGCACAGTAGGTAGGGTGCCAGGCATGAAATAGAAGATAATATTTGAAAAGAGTTTTGCAAATCTTAAAGTACCATGTAAATGCTAGTTATCTATGTGTCATATATAATGTCTGCATAGTATATGTTATGTATGGGTTGTGTATAATATAGGATATACACATAAACACACATCCTTTTTTTCAGTTATGTCTAATTCTTTGGGACCTCATTTGGGGTTTATTTAGTAAAGATACTAGAACAGTTTGCCATTCCCTTCTCCAGCTAATTTTACAAATGAGTAAACTTGAGGCAAACATGGTTAGGTGACTTGCCCAGGGTCACATAACTAGTAAGTGTTCTTGATCTCTCTGCAACATTTAATACTTACGATACCCTTCTTTTGAATTCTCTCTCATTTTGGGTTTTTCAGGACTCTACAATCTCTTGGTTCTCTCTCTACCTGTCAGACTGCTCCTTCTCAGCCTCTTTTACTGGATTTTCTTCCAGGCAACTGCCACTAAATGGCAGTGATCCCCAAGGTTCTATCCTGGGCCATTTTCTTTCTATACTCAATGATCTCATCAATTCCCTTGGGCACAATTATCATGTCCTCTAAGGTGATTCTACAAAATGCACACATATTTATACTTATCTATCTGTCTACATATATCCAGCTCTCCTACTTTTTTTCCTGAGCTCCAGTTCCATTTAAATGCCTCTTAGACATTTGGACTGGGTGTCCTGTAGGAATCTCAAACTCAAATACTCCCCACCCAAAGAACTCATTATTTTCCTCCCCAAACTCCCCCCACTTGTCATCTAGCTTTAAAGCTTCACTATCATCCACAACTCCTGCCACTCACTCTACATATCTGTTTGTTTTGGTTTTTTGCTTTTTGGAGATCAATTGGGGTTAAGTAACTTGCCCAAGGTCACACGGCTAGGTTTTTTTGTTTGTGTGTGCGTTAAGTGTCTGAGACCAGATCCGAACTCAGGTCCTTCTGACTCCATGGCTGATGCTCTACTCACTGCGCCACCTAGCCTCCCCCAGTTTCCAAATTTTATAAAGCCTCTGACATCTTTCTCTACAAAATCTTTTGCAGATATTCCCAGCCAGTGCTCCAATTAGGTCCTTTTCTCTCTCTACCTGGACTAATGCAATAGCTTTCTGATTGGTCTCCTTGACTCTATTCTCTCCCCACTCTACTCTTTCCTCAACTCAGTTGCCAAAGTGATTTTTCCTAAAGCTTTGGTCTACCCATATCACATCGCTATTCAATTAACTCCAAGGGTTTCCTATAACCTCTAAGATCTAATAGAAAGTCCTTTGACACTGAAAGTTTTTCACAACCTGGATCCTTCTTACCTTTCCAATATTCTTGCATTCTGTTCCCCTTCATGTTCCATATGATTCAGTCACAGAGGCCTATTCCTGTTCTTACACATGACACTCCATCTCCCATATCCAGGCCTTTGTATTGGCTGTTCACCAAGCTTTGAATGGTTTTCCTTCCAGCCTCTGACTTCTGGAATCCCTGGCTTTCTTTAAATCTCAGCTCAAGGTCTGTCTTCCAGGACACCTGTCCTGGTCTTATCCAGCTACTAGTGCCATCCCTTCAAAGATTATCTGCCATTCATCTGCTCTATTTATAAGTTATTTCTCCATTAGGATGTAAGTTTTTTGAGGGCAGAGACTGTTTTTACTTTGTCTTTGGGTCTCCAGCACTTGGCACAGTGTCTGGTTCATATTTACTGCTGAGTAAGTGCCTCTTGGTTGAATGATGGTCCTTGAAAGTTGATGTGGCTAAAAAACCCATCACTATGTAGCCACCTTGCTAATGAATACCTTCAATTTAGCTTGGCTAGTCTATGGAAAATAGACACAAGGTCCATCCCTCTACCAGTATGCTACACTGTTCAAGTTCTGTAGAACCTTCCAGAATTTGTGCTCCAATGGTATGGTGTTTAAGAGACCTGTGTCACCTCCATGTCATGAGAAGGAATCAGAGATAGAGAGTGATCAAAGGTCTAGTGCAGCATTATCACTATCTGGTACCATGGGTGTGCTGATAAATGTTTAATAACCTCAGGAAACATACACTTTTAAGTTTCATTTGCATTATTAATACTTTCTCAAGCCTAGACAATCAACCTGACAATAAATCAAGCCCAGATTATTAATAACTGCTGACTGAGGTTTAAAGCTCACCTGGGGTTAGAGCTGACTCCAGAACACCCTTGTCCAGTACTATATTTTACTTGGTAGCAAGTGACCTGGAGTGAGATCAAACTCCCATGAAAGAATAAAAAATGTTTGGCTTTCTTGAAGCTAGGTGGACCTGGGTTCAGGTATTGCCTTTTATATAACCTGATTGTGTGGAAAAAAGATCAGGATGAGACATGGAATCCGAAGGCAAGGAGCCTTCACAGTGGATGAGGTTCATAAAAATGTTGTGTTTATATCTTGTTACTATAAACTGAAACAAATTCTCTATAAGAAGTTTTCATCTTAAAAGTGAGGAAAAATCTATTTTAGGCCAGTCAGTGTACCCCCTTCCAGTTCTAGAATTATGTTACTTTGTGCCAGGTACTGGGGACTGACTGATAAAGCTGGAATGTCAGTGATGAAATGGAAATTTGGATTCCAATACTGTTTTGCACATCTTTATAGATGTAGTATCTTCAGCCCCAAACCAACATTATGAAGAGCACTTTATATTGCAATAGATACCTGTTGCCAAATAAACATTTATTCATGGCCAAAGGGTTAGGACATTGCACTTGGAATGAGGAAAGCCGGCCTCAGATAGTTCTTGTGTGACCCTGGGCAAGGTACATCCCCTCTCTGAGCCTCATTTTCCTTATTTGTAAAATAAAGGTGTTGGACTCGATCTCTGATGTCCTTTCCAGTTCTAAAATTATGCCACTATATACTAAGTACTGAGAATTGACTGATAGAGATGGAAAGAATCCTAAATTCCAACCCCCCCTAGTCATTTGAAAGGTGAGAAAGCTGAGGATGAGAAAGAAACTGATATATTGAGTCACACAGATAATTAGTGGATGAAATGAGAATAAAGGCCAAATGTCTTTACTTTGATCTAGCATTCTTTCTATTTCACCTTTTCTGAAAAATATGCTTCTTCTTATATGGCTTACCTGGGAGATTTTTTAGGAGGTACAACTTCACATTTTGACCATCTGGAAGTATAATCTGAGTTAAATAGGAAAACCTGGGATTAATAAAAACAGCTAGCATTTACATAACCTTCTATTTCCCAGGTACTCTCCTATGCACTTTACAATTACTATCTCATTTGATCCTCACAATAGCCCTGGGAAGTAAATGCTATTATTATCTCCAATTTGCAGAGGAGGGAAGTGAGGCAGATAGAGGTTAAATGACTTGCCCAGGTTCACACAGCTAGTAATTATCTGAAGCTGGATTTGAGCCCAGGTCTTTCCCACTCCAGGCCTATGACACTCTCCGATGAGCCAGATAACTGTGGAATGACCTCACTAACCTAAGTCAGGGATATGCTTGAATCAGTTCTGAGCCTTCCCCAGAACCAACTGTTTAATTTTCAATGTGAATGTTTGCACCTTGGAAATTGTTGATCCTATGGAATTAGGAAAGTAATGGAGAAAACATTAAAAATGTTAAATGTTAATAATGCAGATTTCCTCCCCTCCCCAAGATGTGGTTAACTATTTACCAGCACACCCTTGGAACCTAGTATTATCAAATTATCCTAATGTTAAGAATTAGAAATAGCTTGTAGATTTTCATAGGTAGAATAAATTGATTTTTTTTCTAGAACTAAAAAAAAACAAACAAACAAACCATGATGGTTTAATTTATAAAACAGGTAGTACTATAATGGATTATAATGGACTAGTATAAATCAAGCAAGAGGCAATGTAGCATAATGGCTTGGAGGGCTGGGCCTTGATAATAGGAGGACCCAGATTTAAATCCTGCCTCTGACACTTGCTGGTTAGATTTATACTTTAGAAAACTCATTGTGATAGCTGGATGTGGATTGGAAGGAGGAGAGACTGGAGGCCTGGATATCAGTGAGAAGGCCATTCAGTTAGTTAATAAACATTCATTAAGTGCCAGGTGCCAGATATGGTGCTAAGTACTACCAAGAAAGGTGGGCAGCAAGGTGGCACAGTAGATAGCATGCTGGGCCTGGAGTCAGGATGACCTGAGTTCAAATCTGGCCTCAGACAGTTTCTAGCTGTGTGGCCCTGATCAAGTCATTTCACCCTGTTTGCCTCAGTTTCTTCATTGGCAAAATGAGCTGGAGACAGAAATGGCCACTCCAGTATCTTTGCCAAGAAAACCAAAAATGGAGTCACAAGAGTCTGTAACTGACTGAGCAGGGCTATGAAGTGTGCTTTGGGAAGGGGGCTACGCACTGGAGGAGTACACTTGAGTAAAAGTGGGATCTCAGGCACTTTAACATCCAGGTGCCTCAGTTTTTCATCTATAAAATGGGAATATCTGGGAACCTGCCCAGAGTGTTGTAAGGATCAAACGAGGAAATAGTTGTAAAGCACTTTGAAAACCTTATAGCACCATATAAACCCCAGCTATAATTACTATTCACTCCAACTTCAGCCATTGGTATTTCCTAAACTCTTCCTCAAATTTGGGAAGTATACTTTCTTTGGAGCTAATGCATTGTCAAGGTGTTTCCTCCATGTTCTCCAATCTCCCTTTTCATAGCTTCTCCTCTCTTCCATGATGCCTTTCTCCTTTGAAATGACATAAGGTTCTTTATTAGCTTTTTTCAGGACAAGTTCTCAAAGTTTTATATGAAAAACAGAAACCAGTCACACTAGATTGAGGAAAGATAAGGGAATTTCAAAGTTAAGGCTGATATTCAGGATGCATATGAGGGACTCTGGCAAAGGCAATGCTCTGGGACTCCACTTTTCTGCTTACTCAAAGATATTGACTAATACACAATTAAGTTATGTAAAGGAGGGTAAGGAGGCAGGTAGGTGGTGAAATAGATACAGTGTAGGGTCTGGAGTTAGGAGGTCCTGAGTTTAAATGTGGCCTCAGACACTTACTAGCTTTGTGACCCTGGGCGCCTCACTGAAACCTGTTTGCCAAAGTTGCTCAAATGAGCTGGAGATGGAAATGGCAAACCAGTACTACAGTATCTCTGCCAGGAAAACCCAAATTAGGATCCTGGAGAATCAGACACAGTTGAAAAGATTCGACAACAACTAAGAGGTTAAGTTGCTTAACCTCTGTGTCCAGACAAAACCCCCAGGACAGTGGCAGGTGTGCTCTTGGTAGAGCGAACTTCTTTGCTATTCGTCCTAAATGAAAACTTTTCCCTTTGATTTGTGGTTCCTGGGTTTTGATAGTGGATTCCAAATTCCACAGCTGCATAGCGAGGATCACCCCCAAAAGAGCCCTGGAGTAAAACACGGAGTCATTTGGGATCCAAGACACTGAGATCTAGGTGACCAACTCTGCTATGCTGATAAACATTATCCTAGGAGACACTGCTTACTCAAAGAAGGAAACTCCACGTTTACATTTCAACCCTCTGGACCAGGTCCAGCAGAGCAGCTTCTACCTCTCCAAAGTGCCCAAGGCATTTCAGTCAGTCAAACAGATCCCTCCCCAGTTGCCTGCAGCTCACAGTTGGGGAAAAGGGAGGTCTGAGCCCTGCGGATCACTTGATCCTCCTTCTTCTTCCCCCCACCCCCCCACCCCCCAGGCTGAGTCATTGGCGGTTCGTTTTTTGGACCTTCCTCTCCTGCCTCCAGGGGAGCCCAGATTACAAAAAGGGCGGCTTGTCCATCTAGGGCCGGGACAGATTGTTCGCTTTCTCTTGTTTTTTCAGAAAACCGGGACTTGACGCCATGGCTGCGAAGCCCAAACTTTATTACTTCGATGGCCGAGGCAGGATGGAATTGGTGCGCTGGCTGCTGGCAGCTGCGGGCGTGGAGGTAGAGCTTTCCCGTGTCACAAGTGGCTTCTTTTCTTTAGAAGGAGGGAGCGTTTACTAGGGGAGCTTCCTGAGCGACTGCCTCCCGAGAGGGTCTCCCACCCACCGCGATCCGCATCTCTCTGTTTCTCTTTAACAGTGAGCTGAGTCTCGGAGCAGTTTGAAAGTCTCTTTTATCTAGATAATTGTCTATTGAATTCTCCTTTACTAGTGGAGCTTCCTGAGCGACTCCCTCCCGAAAGGATCTAATCACTCCTAGCGATCCGCATCTCTGTTTCTCTTTAACAGTGAACTGAGCAGGTTGAAAGTCACGTTTATCTTGATAATTAAGTGTCGATTGAGTTCTCCTATAAGTGGAAAAGGGCAGTAGGAGAGTCACTGGATTCAGCAGATGTGTGCTCCAGTCCTGGTGATAGCACCAGCCCCCTAGAAACCTTTAGGCTGACCTCCTTGCATCTCGGAGACTCAGCTTCATCATTAAAATAAAGGAGTTGGATTAGATTCTCTCTGAGATTTAGCATTCTGTGATCTTTGCTTATTCTGTAATGACTTTAAAAAAAAGTTTCCTGTGCTATAACACAAAATATGGTACTATTTCTGATTTATTTCACTGACTATTATTGCCCAACATCTTGGAGAATTGAAAAATATCAAGAAACAGAGGTTGTGTTAGTTGTTAAAGAGATTTAAACAATCTTGATTTTTGTGGACTTTTTAAAAAAAAGATTCAGTCAGGATTGGGGGGAGGTTTAGATTCATTATATACAAGGTCTTCCTAAAGTCTTTAAGAAGTTTCTAAACTTTTAAACATTAATAATTCAGATTGATATGCTAGAAAAAATTAGTAATAATCTTTCAGGAGGTAATGAATGGTTTTTCTGTCTCCTCTTGTATATTGGCAAATCACTTCCCATCTCTGGGGTTCAGTTTCCTCTCCTGCCTCAGGAGGAGATTGGAGGGAATAATGTCCAATGTCCCTTCCAGCTCTGCCTGCCTCCTAGCATCTGGAGGGCCTTCAGTTCTGCTAATCACAGTACCTGCTCTGTCACAGGATTGAAAATAACAAACAACTATTTTGTGGACAGATGTGTAATGTGGTTACTTCCAACTTGAACAAACTTCTTTTTAAATATGGAAAAGTTCTTTCTATTGTACCTACAACTTTGGGAGTAAGAAGACCTCGGGTGTATTACAAATATTAGGTTAATATGTAATGAGTGTATTATTGTTATTCCAAATGAATTAAAATGTTAAAAATAGATTTGTAGTTACAATACTGTGACCTGGGCATCTCACTGAAACCTGTTTGCCAAGTTGCTCAAATGAGCTGGAGATGGAAATTGAAATTTACCTGTTTGAATGTCTCTGTTGCAAATATCAATAGACAGAGCCCACATAAACAGAAGCTTTTTGGGTAGGACCTCAAAAATATTGCATTAAGAATGTAAAGGGGGATTTTGAGAAAAGAAGGTTGGAGAAATGTTGGATAAGAGCATCACAGAATCATAGATATAAAGTTGGAAGGAACCTTGGAGGCCATTTAGTCCCAGGGCTTCATTTTTGCAGAGGAGGAAACTGAAGCCCAGAGAAGTTAAATGACTTGCCT
Organism: Gymnobelideus leadbeateri; assembly: GCA_011680675.1. Taxonomy (NCBI): domain Eukaryota; kingdom Metazoa; phylum Chordata; class Mammalia; order Diprotodontia; family Petauridae; genus Gymnobelideus; species Gymnobelideus leadbeateri. The sequence goes on along the minus strand of WOXC01000732.1, from coordinate 84,555 downwards.
AGGGTCACACAGCTAGTAAATATGTACCTAAGGCAGGATTTGAACTCAGGGCTTTGTGCCCCCTACTCTTGTACTCTCCCTGTGATACCACCTCGTTGTCTTAGGTGATCTCTAAGGTCCCTCCCAGTGCTCACATTTATGATTCCATTGCTCTGATACCCTGGTGTGTCCTTTTCCTTCTAGTATGAAGAAGTGCTTTTCAAAACAGCTGAAGATTTTGAGAATTTAATTAAGGGTGAGTTCAAAGCCTTTCTGCTGGGTTGTGCTAGTCCATGAAGATCAGATTAACTACCATTGCCTTGCCTGGAATGAGACACAGAAAATTTCTAGGATCCCTCCTAGGCCTGAAATTCTCTGATTCTATAGTTGTGGAAAAAGTATGTTATAAATCATAGCACAGATGGGGAATTACATGGAACAGTGCACAAGTGTGCTTCTCTGTACTCAGAGGTAGGGTTTGAATTTCAGAACAACCACATCAGGCAAGAAAGTAAAACTTTTTCTTTCTCAAACAAAAGACCCTTGCTTTCCACAGAGGATTGTGGTGGAAGTAAAGAGTGTTTAGATTTAAGACTGGAAAGGTTAAGTTGCAGTTGGGTCATGTGATAACATGAATTCGAGGAAAGAGCAGGCAAATGGGAGTTATTGGAGGGTTATCTGCAGAAATAACTTGATAATTGCCGTGTGTTCTTGCTGTTCCCTTTGACTGCAAAATGGGGATGATGATTTAGTGGGAAGTTCCCATCTAGCTTCTGTTGTAGAGCAGCTCTAATACTTGAAATTCTTTGGGGCTAAATATTAATCTGTTCAAGCATGTTCTTGTAAAATGTAAGCACCAGGATAATGTTTGCTAACACCAGGATATGAATTAGCTTTCATTCATTAAATAAGCATTTATTAAATGATTAGTATTTGAGGAGCTCTGAGCTAAGCAGCTCAGAAAAATCTTGAGGGATCCTGCCCTCAAGAATTTTAGAATCTAATTGAGGCAAAAATCTCTAAGATCTCTCTAGCTATGATCCTAGAATTCTAATTTTTACCCCCAAATTGTTCATACCCTGCAGGGTTAACCCTGTTTGTCTCACATTCCCCATTTTTAAAATTAGATGGAGAAGGTAATGACAACCTACTCCAGTATCTTTATCAAGAATACTGTAAAAAGAATTGAACATGACTTAAAAATGACTAAATAACAACAAATATGAAATAAGGTTAGAAAAGTCCATTGGATCTGGACTGGGTGTGGGATAGGATGTAGTTTCAACTTCATTCAGGAGACAGTAGTGTGTGTACCCCCCAAACTGTGTGCAACAGAAATCCTTACCCAAATAATACTCAGAGGTTTCTCAAGGTAGGAAGTAGGAAAGAATGGTTCATTATGATCTTGAGAAAGGGCCACCCTCCTGACAAGTGGTCAGGGAGGAGAAGCAATTTACAAAAGGAAATGGGAAGTTATAAAGCCCTAACAGGGAATTCTCCCCCACCCAGCTCCTGACCCTTTTCTTCCATTGGCTGGAAGTCAGACATGCAATCTAAGTTTGGCAATCTACCTCAAGTACCAGAACAAGAAAACAGTACAGAACAAGAAACAGTACAGAACAAGGAAACAGTAGATCACTTACTGTTTGAGAATGTATTTGGCATATTTGTTTGAGAATGTATTTGGCAATTATTTGGCCTATCTTGTGCTGAGGTGGTTTTGGGGAGGGTCTCCATTGCTCTAAGTCCCAGATTCCTGTAAGGTCAGGTGACTTCTAAATTTAGGCCTAGTGGATGCTCAAGCTACTCTAGATTTGATTTTTCAGAATGGGGAAACTTCACTGCAAGTTATCCCTCACAAATCCCCCCTGTTCTTTTATACCTTTTGAAGTTTCCCCACTTTTCTTAATTCTAATTACCCTCGTTGCATTGACAACATACAAGGGGGCAGTCCCCTTTATGAGTGCAGATACAGAGATTCAAAAGAAAACAATAATAAACGATTGTCCTTTTAAAGTCCAAAAGTCTGTTTTCACACTGCTGTTGGGATCTGAGGAATTCCTCTGGTGGCTTAGGGTCATCCATCTTCAGTCCTGCCTCCCAGCTTCTCTTTCTTCCACCTTCTTTCATTCATTTACCTACAAAAGGAACCCTGGTACCAATTTAAATGACCACTCCAGAACACTTATCATTCTTATAAAATTAAAATTGGAGTCTTGGTCAATTGTCATGATCATACATTAAAACCAGTTTCCTATATTTTGCATTAATCCATTATTTATTCCTCCACCAGGAGGATGGGATTTCACTAAAGGATTTACATTAAGCTCACAATTAAAACAATTAAAATTTGGGACGCCTATGTGGCGCAATGAGTAGAGCACCAGGCCTGGAGTCAGGAGGATCTGGGTTGGATCCAGCCTCAGACACTTAAACACAAAAACTAGCCATGTGACCTTGGACAAGTCACTTAACCCCAATTGCCCTCCAAAACAAACAAAAAAACCCCAATTAGAATTTTTATCAAGTAATCCAATGATTATCTTCCTTTTAACATTAACCAATTGTAACAAATTTGAGACAAGTGTAATACTAACTAAATACCAGAATAATATTCCCACAAACCCTCGATCTATTTGTCCTTATACTATTATAAAGAACCAAAGGACCCTGACTTATACAGGAATACCTATACTAAATCCTAAGCCTAATAGCTTTATCCTAGTAGTAACTTGAGATGTTTCAGAATCAAGTATTTAATAATTTGTTATTGTGTTTTCAAAACTTCTGATTACTGCAACTTGCCACCAAGAACAGGGATGAAACTGTAATGAGAGAACCATTTCCCCAACTTCAGAATGTCAATTCCAGGCAAATGTATACCAGGCTGCAATCTGCATTGAGCCAAGCTTAAAGTCTGCCAGGTGTCACTGGGAAGGTTGTGTCAGGAGAATCCTACCTCAGCTCATGCAGAACAGTCATTCTCCTGACCTTCCATACCCATACTTCGCAGGCCTTCTATACCTGTACTTGACAGGGTCTGGGATCATGGATCAGTGGCTTGAAAAGCTTGGATAGCTTTTCTTAATATCCATACCAGAAGTTAGACTCAGAGGAACAGTCAGTTAATAGTCCCATCAAATCTTAAATAACAAGCTCCAACAGTTTAAGATATGATTATAATCTCACATTGGTTAAGGAACATCTCTAAAGTGAGCCTCAAATAACCTGTATTCATTTCTATATTTATTCTTGTTCACCTAAATCAAATCTCCCATCAGGGTTATAAATTATTGCTCTAATAGATTTGCATCTACTCCCCAAGCTTCCCTGTCTTCCTGGGACTATGCTTAATCTGAACTCACTGCAATTTCTTTTCTCTCAACTAAAAATGTCTCTGATTTAATCCCAACAATTAATTCAGTCAATTGTATTAATACCCAATTACACTTTGAAATACACTGGGACCCCATTCCACACACATACACAGATATAACTTTTCTACAGTAACTTTATAATCCCAGTCTTAGTCCCAATTATCCCAATCATGGGATAATGATTCAATATTGCATTTGTATCCTTATTTCCTTTTCTTCTCGAATATGACTGAGCTATTAATTATAAAATCAAGTTACAAATCTTCCTGCCTTCCTAAATACTTCCTCACACTCTTCTCAACATACTTAAACTATCTGATACAAAGATATTGAGACCACTATCTAGAGACAGGAGGAGCTTGGATAAATCCCCATTTGTCCCCAAACCTTCTTAGCTGTCTTCCATATTTCTAATCAAACCTTTATTTATCCTTCCAAATCTCTCAAATCCATTATCCAGATTATTCAGCTTTCCTTTACATTTTTAACCATAAAACAAGATAGCTCATAAGTTATTATTCTTTTGCTAGCATAGCTATTCTGCTTAAAGAAATCGAAGAGGTTAATGGCTAAACCCCACAAGTTCTTCTCTGATTATACTCAGTCTGGAAAAGTGAGATACTTCAGGAATCTAAATCTTTTACTTACACATTCAATTACAAATGTTAACTTTGCTTATGCCATGCAATAACCACAAATTCATATTAAAACAGCAAGATCTCTTCTGTTAAACATCTTTTCTAAAAAGTATTTCCTTTAAAAACAGTTTGAATTTATCCTCTTGTTAAGGGGAATAAAGACTAAACCTTTATGAAAGACTTTCCTTATGCCTAACTTTCCATTGATTACCAAACTCTTCCATAAAGATGAAAAGCAGGGACCTGATTGGACAAAGCATCCAAGCATGCAGTGTAGCCCCCAATCCCCCCTACCTCAACGTTAATTCACTCTTATTGAATTGCAATATACCACAGATTTACCAGAATTCCCGTTCTAAATTCCAAATTTGTACTAAAAACCAATTGCTAGAAATCATTTTTGCCAACTTTAAAGGCCAGTTTGGAGACTGATTTCTCAGTAAGACTTCAGAGGCTAAAGAAGTAAGTGCTGCCCCTTCCCCCACCACCCCCAGTGTTGGTGAAATTCTCTTCTTCATCTGATCTGTGATAAGTGGAATGACTCTTTAGGCAATCTGCCTGAAATTCCCAAATCCCAGGGTCCCATCTGGAAACTTCAGAAAATTCACAGTAAGTTTGAATAGTACAAAATCTATACATAATTGATTAAATGAACCACGCTTGGGCCATAGGATCATCTAAATTTAGACCAGAGAATTTTCTGATATTTTCTTTCAATCTATCAAGAAAGGTGTATGGGGCCTCGTCTTTGTCCTGCTGTATTTCCTGTACTTTTTTTTTTTTTAATTCTGGTTCCTAGGCACTGTATTCCAAATTCCCTGGATCACCATGTTTCTAAGATCTTGTAGGTGCCCTCTATGTATGGAGTTATTGCGATCCCAGTTGGGGTCTAGGAGAGAAAATTTTCCTCCTCTCTCGGACCTCCTTGAGCTGGAATTCATCCCAAGCCTATATAGTGGCCTGCTTAATTTTTCCCCTCTCTTCTCCAGTAAATAATATATCCAGCATTGATAATAATTCCCCTCAAGTATACAAATTGGGTTCTAAAAACTGATCAGCAATCCCTGAGGGTCCTCAATTGATTGCTTCATTTCTTTCTTAAAAGTTCTAATTTCAGTGCTGCTTAAAGGTGGGGGGGTGGGAGAAGGGGGTGGGGGAGGGGAAGCACATAACCCATCCCCTGGGCCAGTAGGACTTCCAGAAGAGGGTTAGGATTAAGTCTACAACACATCTCCTTTGGTCCAGTGAACAAAGACAGTTGGTCTGTCCAGAGGGAGGAAGTAAAAAGTGGTGGGATACTAGACTGCAAAGATTATGGAGATCAGGGAAGAGTTTGAATTTCTTTTTTTAGTTTTTTATCAATTCTTTAATAGATTTTAAAATGACAATAAAGCTCATGCTTTGATAAATGTTAGTAATGTTATCAAATTACAATCAAAGTCTCTAGAGAAATACATCTGATTTGTTCCTACACAAGCACAGCATAGGCCCCCACACACACCTTTTTTATTTTTGTTTCTTTTGGAGGTGGGAGGGCAGGGCAATTGGGGTTAACTGACTTGCCCAAGGTCACACTGCTAGTAAATGTTAAATGTCTGAGGCCGAATTTGAACTCAGGTCCTCCTGACTCCAGGGCCAGTGCTCTATTCACTTTACCACCTAGCTGCCCCTCAGCATAGCCCTTTTATGGTACCAAAAGGACTAAATTTTAAATTCATCAAATTTTAGCTTAATGAAAATCATCCATTTCTACATAGCTTACTTATAAAACTTGAGTAGAAAATAATCAGCTTAAATCTTACAAAATAAGCATCCAGTGAACCAAAAAGTATGGGAAAGTTTGGTTTCATATAAACCCCCAAATTATATTTCAGATATTTCCTTCTACTTCTTTGTCATTACGTCCACAGGTTTAAACATCAAGTCAGTACAAATACACAATAAACATAATGTTTGTTGCAAAGCTATAAATGTCCACTTAATTTTTTATAAAAAGTAGAGAATGTAATTGAAAACCTGATTAAAGTTTTAATCATCACTACCCAAAGCAGAAATACCCTATTTTATGGTACTGGTTTATCTCTATAAAATCACAAAGATAGCACCTCCCTCCAGGATAGTGACAATGCAGAACTATAGTCTATAGTGAAAAGTTTTGGCCATCTTATTATATACTCTGAGACTTGTCTGCTAATTTCTCAAAGAAACTGAAGATTTTCCAACATATAATTTACTTATCATTTAAACAGAAGAGTATTAATGTGTTATATGCAAAAACTACATTACAAAGAGGGAGTTAAAGGAGTTTTTTGTGCAAAGGAGTAATTGACAATTGTCATAGTTCAAAAAACTAGGAAGGATAGATTGGAAAAAGACTGGGGGGATGGAGATCAATGAGAAACATATTGAAACAATCTAGATGAGAGCTGATGAGAAGTAGGGTATGGCAGTGGGAGCTGGAGAGGATGGATCAGTCTATCAACAAGCATTTATTAAACATCTACTGTGTACCAGCTACTATCTGAGGCATGTCAAAGATGAAAAAATGAAAGTCTTTTTCCTTAGTGAGTTTATATTCTTTAAAAGGAAGCAATATATATAAATTATTATTATTTATATAGCACAGTAAGGCCCGCAAAGCTCTTAATAAATCTAATCCTTACAACAATCGTGTAACCACGGTGCTATAATGATCCTTACTTTAAGAAGAGGCAGCTGATGTTAATAGGTCAAGTGATTTGCCCAAGGCCACTTAGCAAGTGTCTGAGATAGGAACTTAAATCTGGTCTTCCTAGTTCCAAGTAAACACAGGGGAAGGGAATAAATCTGTATTAAACATGTCTGATTCCCTTCTTGGGCCTCAGTTTCCTCCACTGTAAAATGAGAGACTTGAACTATATGGCCTCTAGGGTCCCTTCCAGTTCCAGCACTATGATTCCATGACCATTCTCCAATGAAGGGGAGTAAGCTACTGACTTGACTTTTCTTTCTGTTTTTAGGTGGAGACCTAATGTATCAACAAGTGCCAAAGGTTGAAATGTACATGGTACAAACCAGAGCCATCCTGAAATATATAGCTGCAAAATACAACTTGTATGGGAAGGACCTGAAGGAGAGAGTGCTGTACAGTAACTATTGCTTGCTTATAATAGAACATAGAAGTCACCTTTTCCATTTTAGGAAATTTCTTCTTAATAATTGAGACTGGCCATTGATTTGTCCCGGACCCTATGGCCAGTAGAGTTCAGAGGCAAGACTTGAACCCAGAAAATCCTAACTCCAAGGCTTGCTTATTCATTATAATCTTTGTCTCACAATGAAATTGTGTTGAATTGTTACCTTCTTTAACGTATAAAAGGAATAATGCTCTTATCAGCATGTTATGCATATGTAAAACTTTCTAACTTCCTTTCCCCATCTAAAATCTTGAACTGAGGTTGGCCTTGTGGTGGGTATCTCTACCAGGTGGGAGCAATAAAGTAGTGGGAGGTCAAAGGGGAAAAAAAAATCTCTAACATCATGGTAGGCAGCTAACCATAAAGTAATGAATGATATTGACTTTTCTAGACTACTTATCAATTAGTTAATCAGTAAACATTTATTAAGCATCTCCTATGTGCCAAGCATGTGCTACCTTCAAGGATACAAAAAAGCAAAAAACAGTCTCTGCTCCCAAAGAGCTAATATTCTAATGGACTCCTTATGGAATACATTCCCACTAATATTTTAAGGCTCATACAGAATGGTTTGGCCCCCTCAGAGACACCTAGATGACTTGCTCAGGAGAGAAAAATGGCTTTGAATCTCAAAACCCCCCAATAACAGTGAACATAGTTACTGGTACATAGCAGATGCTTAACAAATGTTGATTGATTAATTTTGTTAGGTTTTCTAAACCAAGTGAAAATGACCTTTAAAATAGAGGTTGATGTTTTTAATGCCCTGAATCAAGATTTTTTTCCATTCTAAAGAAGATCCTGTCTCCCAGTCTGTAGAGGGACCATTTTCCATATCTGGGCCTTAACATTTATGTGTATATATATATATATATATATATATATATATATGTATGATTAGGCAGAATTTTTATCCTGGGGCTTGTGACCTCTTTTATTTAAATATTTTGATAACTGTATTTCAGTTTAATTAGTTTCCCTTGTAATCTTATGTATTTTGTTTTATGCATTTAAAAATATTATTCTAAGAAAGGGTACATAGGCTTAACTAGATTGCTAATGAGGTTCATGACTCAGTAAAAAAAGGTTAAGAATCTCTGAAATCGAGGAAAAGTGGGAAGTGTTCAACACAATAGGACCATAGATGCAGAGCTGAAAATTACCTTAGAAATCATCTCATTCAGCCCTCTTACTTTACAGATGAGGAAACTGAGGTTCAAAGGAGTTAATTATTCTATTCAATTTGAATTGCCTGTGATGATTGCTTTTCAAATGAATGCATCTGTTTCAAGAGAGAGGCAACAATTGTAAACTTATTCCTTTTCTGTAGGTGGGTCTATTCTTCAAGTTATTGCAAATATTCAAAGTTTCTCCATGAAATCTTTGGCCAAGTCCCTGGTAGCACAAATGTTCCCATTTTGGTGTGACCTATGATTTCATTGGCTGAGGGAATTCCAGTAAGGAAAGTCTTTCTAACAATACAAATCAGCAACAACTATGATGCAGCCAATATGTGTCTTTGATGGCGCCTGAACATGGGAACCTGAACATGAGTCACCTGATTCCAAGATTGGCTCCATAATGAAGGATTCTTAACCTGGAGTCCTTGAACTTTTTTTTTTAATTTGATAACTACTTCAACATAATTGATTTTCTTTGTAATTTTATGTTTTATTTTATGCATTCAAAACATTATTCTGAGAAAGGGTCTGGGCTTAACCAGAAAAGATCCTAAAATGGCTTAGGATAAGCTAAGGATACATGCTCTTTACTTCTCCTTGATGAATCTTAAAGTCTACACTAAAATGATGAACTAATAGCTTATGTATGACATGTTTCACTGGTATGTCATAACAACACTTTATACTTTTTGTTCATGGACACGATTTCATTTTGTCCTGGCATTAATTCTGCAAGAATTATGATTCCCATTGTATGAGATCACTAAGGCCCAGGGAGGAGAAATGGCTAAGAAATGGCCCAAAGTCTTTGGACTATTTTGTGCAAGCACTGGGATTAGAACCCATGTTTTCAGAGAATCCCAGGATTTTGGAGCCAAACTCTACATCAGAAATCATCTCATCCATCTAGGTTTTCAAAATCTGAGCCACTGTTCTTTCTATAGTTCCATTTGGGCTCATCAACATGTTTCTTCCCATTTACTCTGTAGACGAGGGATAATTGGTGTTGGCAGAGGTGAATTGATGAAATAGGTCTTTTCTCCCAACAAAGGGGTCCTGGGACTGAAAAAAATAAAGAAACCATATGCCCAGAATGTATTTCCTTCTCACTTCCCCTTCTTAAGACTCCCAACTTCCCAAGGCTCAGTTCATGGACCACCTCCTATGGGAAGTGTTTCATAATTTCCTTGGTATTTCTCTCTCCTTTATCAAGTTACCCTTATCTATCCCCAAGGATACTGTAAGCTCCTTGAGGGGAGGAATTGTTTCAATTGTGTCTTTACATCCTCAGGCCTACCATAGTACCTTATATATACTTCATATAGCTGCCAAAGAAGGGAAACTGTATCTAGAGTTGGAAAATCTGAGTTCAGATTTCACCTCTGATGCATACTACCCGTGTCACCTTTTGTAATAACCCTGATTCTCTGTTTCCATATCTGTAAAATGGGGGGAGGATGGAATAATTAGTTTTTGAGATCCTTTCAAAATCTGTATCTGTGATCCTATATTGTTGTTTTTCAGTCATTTTAGTTGTATCTTGCTATTTGTGACCCATTTAAGGTCTCCTTAACAAAGACACTGGCGTGGTTTCCTGTGTCCTTCTCTAGCTCATTTTACAGATGAGGAAACTGAGGCAGACAGAGTTAAGTGACTTACCCAGGGCCCCTCAGATAATAAATGTCTGAGGCTGAATTTGAATACAGGTGTTCCTGACTCCAGGTCTGGCACTCTATCCACTGAGACACATAGCTGCTCTATGAGTTCAAATTTCACCTCTGATGTATACTACTTATGTGACCTTTTTGAATTACTCTGGTCCTTGGTTTCCTTGTCTTATGAAGTCTATTTTTATGTAGCTTTATGTATCTTTAAAATTGAGGTTGGGCTCATTGACTTTTGAGGTCCCTTTCAACCCTGTGTCTATGATCCTATCATATAAGTTCAAAAATCACATCTGAGGCTTACTATTTGTATGATTTTGGACACTGAACATTCCTGAGTCTCAGTTTTCTCATCTGTAAAGTGAGGAGTATACTAAGAAGCTTCTGAGATCCCTCTTGTTTCAAATCTATAATCCTGTATTTTTAGAGCACAGGTATGACTATATAATTTTCTGTGGTCCCCACCAATTCTCAAGCCCCCTCTCAAAAACTATATGCCATAGGTTGAGTAATACCATTCAATCTACAGGAAAAAAGTAAGATGCCAAAAAAGTTAACCACCTTATGAATAAACACTGAGCAACACTAATACTTAAAACAGATAGTAAGCACCCATCTATGAGCAATAAGCCATCATGCACCCACCATAGGGCATACAAAGCAATCCATGGGCTTGTACCTTGGACTTGGACAAGGACTCTTCTCCTGCTGCAGATACTCTGAGCACACATCCCACCTCTAATTGCTGCTGCAAGGAGTAGGCTTTGGTTCTGCCTAGCTATGTGAGGAAGAAGTGGGTTAGGGAAGGGAATCAGGCTTTCTTCTGCCTGGGGCAGTCCCTAAGGAAGCTCAAGACTACAGAGGCTATGCAGAATATACACTCCACCTCCTCCAACCTCCCAACAATGGTAGAAGCTGTTGCAGTTCAGTCAGAGGAGAAAGAACCATGGAAGAAACTAGTTCAAGGTCCCAAGGTGTTTGTTTTGCACCAGGTCTAAAGGAAAGGGTATTGAAATACAGCTGAGACAGCTCTGTCCAAACATAGAAGCTACTTATGCTTGGGACCCAGGCTCTAGCCTGGGAAAAGAATATCCTTCAATATGAGAAAATTTGCAGTATAGCCCTGGGAATATACACCAAAGGGAGTCGTTTAAGAAGTGAGTAATACGGGGGCAGCTAGGTGGCACAGTGAATAGAGCATCAGCAGCCCCGGAATCAGAAGAACCTGGGTTCAAATTCTGCCTCAGACACTTGACACAATTACAAGCCATGTGACTTTAGGCAAGTCGCTTAACCCCAATTGCCCTCCAAAAAAAAAAAAAAAAAGAAAAAAAAAAGAAGTAATAGGCTTTAAAGGGAAAAAGACTAAAACTATTGAAAATTTAAGGAGATGAAAATTTGAAACCCTAAAGCACAAGTAGATAAATCAAGGGAGAAGACATGCAAATTAGAAGGAGGATGAGTACTAAAGTCTCTGAAAGTTGACCAAGTTCTACAAATAGTACAAGACAAAGGAAATTGGACCTTTCTCAAAAGCCTCCAGTGGTTCCCTAACTCCAGATAAAATACAAACTTTTCTGTTTTACATTCACAGCCATTCAAAACTTGGGTTAAGCCCCAGGCTATGTCTTTCCAGGTTCCTTACATATTCACTTTTACACAATCCACCTTCCAGCTTAATTTGCCTTCTTGCTGCTTCAAACACAGTATGAAGGCTCCAGTCTCTGCCTTTGCAAAAACACCCTGGCCCCCATGTCTGGAATGGACTCCTTCTTTACCTCTGCCTCTTAGAATTCTGAGATCCCCTCAAAGCTCAACTCAAGGGCCACTTAACTTCCCTCATTTCCCAACCTCCCTCCAACTATCTTCTGTGTATTGTATATAAATTTTGCTTTTATCTATATGTCCATGTCTTATTTCCCAGAATAGGATATAAATTCTTTGAACCAAAGGACTGTTCCTTTGTCTTTATCTCCCTAGTATAGTTCCTGGAACACAGTAAGTGATAAGTAAATGCTTATTATATGTACATGAAAGGAACTTAATAAGTGTTCATTGGCTAGAGTAAATTGGAGCCATTGCTCTAATTGACAAAGTTGGTAACATGGCGGGGGTCACCTTGAACCTCTTCTGCTATAGAAACTGTCCTTACTTTCAAGGCCACTTCATTATTGCCATTCAATTAATAGAGTCAGTTTTAACTTTTCTTTGCCCAGTTGACCAATTCTTGGCTCACTCCAATACTGCATATTTCTTGGACATTAATTATGTTCTTTACATTTATTAAATGCTGAAATTTACATCTTTTGAGGTCTATATTTCTGAACATGCCTGGGAAATAAGCATTCTTTTCAGGAAAAAACCCCAACAACTTTGATTGTAGGTAGTTGGAGGTTGAGCTGCCTTCCTTTTAGGAAAGAATAAAATGAACTGTGAAAATTATAGTTGACAATATCAGATTTAGAGCAGGAAAAGACCTTAGGAGTCTTCTAGTCCAAATTCTTCCTTTTACAGATAAGGCACAGAAAGTTTAAGGGACTTACCCAAGGTCACCCAAATTGCAAGTGATGTAACTAGTATGTAAGTTAGACCTGGAGTCAGGGTGGCTAAGTGGCACAGTGGATAGAGTGCCAGGCCTGGAGTCAGGAAGACTCATCTTCCTAAGTTCAAATGACCCTGGACAAATTACTTAATTCTGCCTTAGTTTCCTCACTTGTACAATTAACTGGTGAAGGGAATAGTTAATCTACTCCAGTATCTCTGCTAAGAAAACCCCAAATGTGGTCACAAAGAGTTGGACATAACTGAAGTGACTGAACAATAACAGGAACAACAGGTTCAAACCTTGTCCCTGACACTTACTAGCTGTGTGCTCCTGGGCAGGTCATTCTCTGAACCTCAGTTTTCTTAGCCCTAAAATGGGGATAATACCTCCTGTAGCATGTAGCTTATAGTGTTGAGATGGTCAAACAAAATAATGTCGTCAGAATGCTTTACAAATTTTAAAGCCTTTTCTCTCTGTCAGTTATCATAAATGCTTCTTCAGTCATTTCCCCTAGTAATCATGTTTTTAGTTATGCCATTTTTCTTTTCCAGTATTGACATGTATGTGGAAGGGATGAGGGATCTGAATGACATGATCATGTACTTCCCATTTTCTTTGCCTGAAGAAAAACAAAAGATTTTCAACTACATCCTGGAAAGAGCCACTCAAAGATTCTTCCCAGTCTATGAGAAGGTATGGAACAATGAGACTGTGGGTGACCTGCCTGTCTAGTCAGTGAGATTATAAGCACCATCTCTACTCCATTCTGAGCAAATATGGGACAATGCATAAGCATGAGAGGCCCTATGGTACAGAAGAAAGACCACTGGCTCTATCGACAGATGCTCTGAGTTCAGATCCTACCTTTGACACTTATTTTTTTGTTTTGTTTTTGCTTTTTGGAGGAGGGAATGCAGGGCAATTATGGTTAAGTGACTTGCCCAAGGTCACACTGCTAGTAAATGTTAAGTGTCTGAGGCTGTATTTGAACTCAGGTCCTCCTGATCCAGGGCCGGTGCTCTATTCACTGTGCCACCTAGCTGCCCCCCGCCCCCACTTATTATTTGTGGAAATGTGGCACAACATTTACTAACCCTGGACTTCAGTTTCCTAAACTTTACAGAATAAGGCAGCAACATATAGAGGATAGGGTGCTGGACTTGGTGTCAGAAATACCTTGGTTCAAATTCTACATCACACACTTACCAGTTGTGTGACCCTGGGAAAGTCACTTGTATCTGGCCCTCAGTTTTTTTCATCTGTAAAATGAGGGACCTGGACTTAATGACCCCTAAGGTAACTTGTAGTTCATAATCTATGATCTCATTAACTCATAAAGAGGTGGTAATAGGGGAAAATAAGATAGGCAGCCATCTAGGACTCCACATCTGTGGATGCAATGAAGGGCACTTAGTGTTCATTTTTAATGTTGAAATGTTATATGGTTAGCCCTCAGTGGGCTTCTTTTCTTCACATGAAAAATAAGGGAACTGGACTAGGTGATCTCTGGGTTCCTTGCACAACTCACCCCTATATATAATTATATATAATTCTGAGTGGCAATGAAGTGAATATGTTGCACAGCTATTCACTGCACTTTAAGCACATACACTGTGCATTATGTTTGTCTATGTATGTTGTAGTATTCTCCTTCTGGTATGTTATAAACTCCTTGAGGACACAGATTAGATTATTTTTTGCTTTTCTTATCCCCATCATCTTACCCAGTGCTGTGCATTGTTGTTGTTCAGTAGTTTTCAGGTGTGTCTGATTCTTCATGACCCCATTTGAGATTTTCTTGGCAGAGATACTGGAGTGGTCTTGCCATTTTCTTCTTCAGCTAATTTTACAGATGAGGAACTTTTGGTTGAAATATCTCCCTCCCCTCCCCCTGTTATAGGATTTGTTGGCTTTTTCCTCCACTGAGATTACATTTTCTGGCTATCTTGTTGTCTTCTGTAGTATTCCAAATATATTATGCAGCCTGACTGCCTAGGGGTTACCTACAAGGATATTGACTGCCATCAAATAATGCTGCTTAGAGTTCTGTCTTATTGATTACAGTTCTTGAATTGCATGTGGCCTTGAATTCATTGCTATTGCTTGCCTTATTGTACGTTTTTACTTGTGTATGTATCTCTGCTTCTTTGTTTTCATTACCCCAAAAGACTAAATTTTTTTTGCTTGCATTTGTTCAATACATTTTAAAATAGAATTAAGCCAATCCTTAAAGTCAAGGCTTTAGGCATTTGGTATGCAGTGATGCCATAAGAAATTCACTGAAGCTTTTTATTTCTAGCAATAATAATAGCTACTGTTTATATAATACTTACTATATGCCAGTACTGTGTTAAAGACATTACAGATATCTTATTTGATCCCCCCAATAATCCTGCTTAGATAATCTGAAAATTTAATGTGTAGACGTTTGTGAGTAGACAAACTGAATGTCTGATCAAGCTTGAAAAAGATATTATAGTCAAGAACAGGGGTGGGGAACCTGCATTCTTAAGGCCATATGTGGCCTTCGAGGTCCTTAAGTGCAACCTTTTGACTGAATCCAAATTTTACCGAACAAATCCTTTTTTTATTAATACATTATGTTCCTCTTTCATATTTTTATTTTATTTTTAAAATGAATGTATTTTAAATACCACAGAATAAAATAGGTTTCAACAAAATAATCTCCCCAGATTGACCAATACTATTAGAACATTAGTAAGCCATAATGGCTAAATTGAAGGCTGCTATGCTAATTATTTAGTTTTAACTTCCCCTGCCTAACTAGAGCCACTACCATATGAGGCTGGTTGGCAAGAGTTTATGGGGGTGTCAAATATGCCTGTCTTTATCAACTTTTGACAATGATGCATTGTGTATCTCTTTGAAGTGCAATTTGTAAATAATTGCACAGCTTGACAGTATTTTTTTTTTTGGAGGGGGAAGGCAGGGCTGTTGGGGTTAAGTGACTTGCCCTAGGTCACACAGCTAGAAAGTGTTACATGTCTTAGGCCTAATTTGAACTTGGGACCTCCTGACTCCAGGGCCGGTGGTCTATTTACTGCGCCACCTGGCCACCCCGATTGTATTTTTAAAATCTGTATGCTTACTAGCCCATCATGTCAAAGAAGACCCAAGAGAATACTGAAGGAAGAAAACAGGTTCTTTTTTTTAAAACGAGGATCGGGAATTGCAATATTACTTTGTTTCTGCTCAAGATAAGATGACTTGTTTCTTTGTGATGCTGCAATATCAACATTAATGCAAGTCAGTGCTCATCAGAATTATAATACTCACAAGGACCACAGATTTTTTAAGTTATAGGGAGAGGTGTGAAAGGTTGCAATGCAGAAATTAAAAAATGAAAAGCAAAAGCTAAGCTAATGCAGTAAGACTTGGAAATAATGCCACTGAAGCCATTTACAGAGTAGCTTATAATATACTGGGGGAAAAGGAAAGCCATTCAGTGATTGTGAAAGACTGCATTGTTGAAGTTGTAGGATGCTTAGGGCTCCCCACCCTCATAACATTTCAAAGTGCAAACAACTACCTCTTCAAGGAGAGCCATGACTGATCAGCAGCATGAATTAGCCTTCAACTTGACAGAGCAACTTCATGCAATACTTCAAAAAGGAAACGCATATTATTCAATTGCTTTGGATGAATCAACTGATACTTTTGACCTGGCATAGGTTTTATACTTCATTTAGGTCATAACAGAAGATTTTCTTTGCTATGAAGAGGTACTTGCCTTGGGTGCTCTTGTGAACAGAATGTGGTGAATAAAGATCTTCAGCAATTTTCAAGATAAATTTCATGAAGTTGGGCTGAATTTGGTAAATTTGGTTAGTGTCTTTATAGATGGTGTACCTTCCATGACTGGAAACCATGAAAGATTTATTGCACAGATAAAAAAATGATTAACAGATCCCGAGGTCCCCATTTCTTTTCCTTGTATCTTGTATTAGCAAAATCTCTGTGCAAAAGCTACTATTTTTAACTATTTTTAATGACACTTTGCAACAAGTTATAAGTATTGTTAGCTATATTCATGCAAACATAACATAGCATTGTCAGTTTTGTAACATGCTAAAAATTGATCAATGAAGTATTCAGTGTGGATTTGCTATATCATTCTAAAGTGTGTTGGTTATCACAGGGACAAGTGTTAGCCAAAATTTTATCTTCACAAGAACAGATAGTTAAATTTTATGAAGAACAGAATAAGCAGTGTGAATTATTGAAAGGTTTCTGTAGGAATACTGCATTTCTGTGTTATATCAAATCAGGATGACTTGAATATTTCTTTGCAAGGTAAAACTAAGTCTATATATGATATGTGGCAAAAAAAAATCCAAGCATTTTGTAAAAAGCTATTTTTTTTTAAAAAAACACTTCTTCAAAAGGAAATTTCAGATGAACAGTTAGCAAAGGTCATTGATGAGTAGGATGATATATGCAAATCATTTGAAGAATATGCAGCTGTTATAGACCTATTAATTGGAGAATACAATGAAAGGCTCACTGACTTTGAGAATCATGATGACACACTCAAATTAGCATTTCAGTTTCACTTGGTTGCTATCACCAAGGTACCTAAAGAGCTAAAGATGGAATTGATTGAGCTCTCAGTAGATGACATTATAAAGTCATTGTTTGATGCTAAGAAAATTCCAATTGAAATATAGAAAAATGCAGTAGAATACCCATGCCTTCAGCAACATGCCCTAAAAATGCTTTCTTGTTTTTCAACTACTTATTCCTGCAAATCTACATTCTGCTACCTAACCCAAATCAAGACCTTATGGTCACAGATGACTAATACCCATCTAGACAATCAACTGAAACTGGGGACTTCCATGCTGCAACCAAATATTCAAATGATTTCAAACAAAACAGGACACAAAAAGCAGATAAAGTCCTTTAAAGTCTTTAAAAGGTTAGTTAACTTGAAAATTAACAAGAAGTTTTCATATTTTGAAATTATTAAGTACACAGTAGTTAGATTTTTACAAAATAATATACATCTTTAAGTGTATCTAATTAAAGTTTCTTGAATGTGCCCTTATTTGATTACTGCTGAATATTAATGTGGCCTTCCAACATGAAAAGGTTCCCACCCCAGTTCAGAGATTTAAACTTTCCCCACAACAGGGGTGCCCCAGCACTAAGTCTTCTCAGGAAAGCTAGTAAGTACCACAATCAAGAAAGGAATCCAGGTTTTCTAACTCTTGGCCTAAATCCCTCTTCTTTTTAAAATTTTCTTTTGTATTATAGTGTCTCTCTCCTTTTCTCATTTGGAGTAATCCATAGTGAAGAATAAGGTTCTATTGTCTGGAAAGGAATTACTTTGCTTACAAGAGAGAGTGTACCAGGCTATACATTTTTATTTTAAACTTAATCATCAACCAACCTAAAAATCTGGATATACAAAGATTATAATTATATAAGAAACTGTAAGCTTTTATAAGCTACCTCATACCTGAACTGCAATAGCCACTTGGCTGGTCTGCCTGCCTCCTTTCCAGTTCATCTTACACTTAGCTGTAAAAATAATCTTCCTAGGGGCGGCTAGGTGGCACAGTGAATAGAGCGCTGGCCCTGGAGTCAGAAGGACCTGAGTTCGGATTTGGCCTCAGACACTTAACCCACACAAACAAAAAAAAAAAACCTAGCCGTGTGACCTTGGGCAAGTTACTTAACCCCAATTGCCCTAAAAAAGGGGCGGCTAGGTGGCACAGTGAGTAAGAGTGCCGGCCTCGGAGTTGGGATGACCCAAGATCAAATCCGGCCTCAGAAAATGAGCACCCACACATAAATAATGACTAGCCGTGTAACCTTGAGCAAGTTACTTAACCCCAATTGCTTAAAAAAAAAATAATAATCTTCCTTAAGTATCAGTCTAACCATATCTCTCTCCTATTCAAAAAAATCAAATAAGATCTTCTATTTGGCTTTTAATTCCGTTTCATAAACTTACCCCTTCTTACCTTTCCTTTCTTCTTATACTTTGCTTCTCCCCCACTTCTGCCACAATTACTCTGAGATTCAAATACATTGGCTTCCTTTCTGTTCTGAACAGAAGACTCACCATTTTCTGACTCCTGGGGATTTTTACTGGCTGCCTCCCATGCATAAAACTGCTTCTACCCTCACATCTACCTCCTGGCTTCCTCCAAGTCTCAGCTAAAATCCCTTTTGCAAACAACTTTTTCCAGTTATTAATTTTAGTGTCTTCCTTCTGAGACAACTCTGAAATTATTCTCTACATATATATATGCACATATATAGAGCTCTGTGTGTATATATTATATATACATATATAATATATATTGTTTGTATGTAGTTGCTTACATGTTCTCTCATATATATATGTGTATATATATATATATTTATATATATATATGTATTGTTTGTTTGTTTGTAGCTGTTTAGATGTTCTCTCCTCCATTAGAGCAACATCCTGGAGAGATGACCCTTTTTTTCTGCCTTACTTTATATGTACAACACTTAGCACAGAACCCAGTACATAGAAGGTGTTTAATAAATACTTGTTTCCTGTGTAACTAAGAAGGTAGAGATAAAATTGCTCTTTATCTCCTTCTACTCTGTTTTTTTCTGTATATTTCGACTCTTTCCATTATATACAGGTAATGTACCCTATATTACCATAACTTCTTTCCCTTCTATGTCACTGGTCCTACAGGCATTAAAAGACCATGGGAAAAATTATCTTGTTGGCAACCAGTTTAGCTGGGCAGATGTACAGCTGCTTGAAGTCATCCTAATGTTTGAAGAACTTGAGTCTGGCATTCTCTCTGCATTTCCTAAGCTCCAGGTAATTTCATCAAAAGTGGTGACCATTTATCTTGTACATACCCTTTGCTTTACATGTTGTGTTCCTCTTTACATATAAGCTTCTTGAGGGCAGGGGTGGTGTTTGTTTTTTTTTTATCTTGAGTTTAATGTAGTGCCTAGAACACAATGAATGATTAATATACACTTGCTAATTCTTTAACTTAAAAGATATGAGATTTCCCTTGCATAGGTCCTTTCTCTACTGACCCTAACTCTGTCTCCCAAAGCCTCCTTCATAGATGGTCATGAGGTGTTGTGGCCCAAAAATGTCATCAGTTATTGAGCACTCTTCTGTTGATGAGTCTTAATGAATTTAACTGAAAATATTTTCAGATGGTAGGCAAACAGCCTAGGGGCAGGCCCAAAGCTCAAAGTATTTCCAGCTTGGTGGGACATCTAAAACTTTCATTTTACTAGTATAGCTTTTGGGAATTATTGGTCTCCTCTGTACCCCTTTGAGCAAACAGAGAAGGATTTTAATGGAAGATATGCTAAAACAAGGCCCTAAATTGAATAAATTCATCAATATATTCACTAAAAATATTTATCACCTTTTATGCTCAAAATGTTATGCTAATCTCTGGAAGCAGAGGTAGGGAAATATAAAATGAATGCCATGATCTTTGCCTTCCATGGGCTTACCATCTATCAGATTTTGCTAAAGCTTTCCTTTTTGATTTCCTATGTGCCTGTTTTTATTGTGGGCAGGGGTAGTCTGAGGCCACCATTCATTGATGTAGGGAAATCCTGTTGGGCAAACTCAACCTATCGATGAAAATCAACACTGACCCTGTAGTCATAGAAGAGTGTCTGGGAATGATAAGAGGTTAAATTACTTGCTCTGAGTCACAGAGCCAGTATGTGTTAGAGGCAAGACATGAACCCATGTCTTCTTTGGGTATGGAGGCTAATTGGTGCTCCATCCACTGCCTCAAGTTGCCACTGCCAATTTGGTTTTAACAAGTGTATGCAAAAAATTTAATGGAAAGACATGTATTTGTGATATACGTTTTGAAAATAAAAAAGAAAAACATTGCAGTTGTCATTTAATCTATTACTTATGTTTCTTCATATTATATCTGAAAAGTAGGCCTTATACATTTGCAGAGCAGGGAGTTCTTGAGGACTTTCAAAAGTCACTGCCCACAGGGTGAAAATGGTTGCCACAGCTTTCCCCCAGGATAAAATAGCTTCCAAAGGGTCTTGGTAAGAACAACCCTGGAGCCCTGCTCCAATATGCAAGGCTAATTGCTTCATTTACAGGTGATATAATTTTTTTTTTAATTTTAGGAGTTCAAAGCTAGAGTCAGCAAGCTCCCCAGTATTCAGAAATTCCTTCAGCCTGGTAGTGCAAGAAAGCCACCAGAGGATAAAGCAACTTTGGAAGTTGTAAAGAATATATTCAAGATTGATGAAGACTTGTTTCTTCAACACATGAGTTGAATATTTATAAATAAAGAGTTCTGAGGAGCACGATTAATATTTTAGTTTCTATATGTAGTAATGTCCACAGAAATACTTGGATGTGCTCCTGTGGCATTCCTTGGTTCAATAGCTTGCAAATATGATTCCTCTCTATAGACCTTATTTTAAATAAAACCCAATCTTTACATTGCTTATTATAAAATTTTAATTAGAACTTCATCTTGCTCAGAGTTGTAGAATCATAGGTTATGTTCTCATTTATACTGGAAATTTAATAAATAACTAAATTTAGAGCCAGAAGAGACTTTAGAGGTGGTTGAGTGTCATTCCCTCCTTCCAATTCCCTTCCCACCTCTCCCCAGTGCTTTTTACTTGAACAGTAATTGAAGCCCAGAATAGATAAGTGACATACTCCAAGGTCCCACATAATACTAAGTGTATAGAATAGGGATTCAAGCTCAGGTCAAGTATAAATGTGGATAAGAATAGCATTGAACAAATGGTCAACGAACTCCCCAAAAGAAAAAATCTCCAGCACCAGATAAATTTACAAGTGAATGCTATCAACCATTTAAAGAACAATTAATTCCAATACTATATAAACTATTTTGAAAAATAGGCAAAGGAGTCCTACCAATTTATTTTTATGATACAAATATTTTGCTGATACCTAAACTGGGAAGAGCCAATAACAAAGAGAAAATTGTGGACCAATTTCCCTAATGAATACGGATGCAAAAATTTTAAATGAAATATTGGCAAAGAGATTACAGCAACTTTTCATGAGGATAATACGCTATGACCAGGCAGGATTTATACCAGGAATGCAGGACTGGTTCAATATTAGGAAAACTATCAGCACAACTGACCATATCAATAACAAAATTAACAGAAACTATATGATTAGATGGAGAAAAAGCTTTTGACAAAATGTAATACTTATTCCTATTAAAAACACTAGAAGGTATAGGAATCAATGGAGTAACAGTGGAGTAAGTAGTGTGGTAAACAGATGTTGAGTTAATCATCTCACCTCACTTTAGTGCTTACATAATGACTGGAGAAGGATGGTTCCCAATATAAACATTCTCTCTTAGCTCTGGAAGTTGTTTTAAAAAAAAGATATAATTCTTTACCTATTTTCCTCTAAGCTCGGCCCCCAGCCCAGAGACAGCATTTTGGCAAACACCTCAGTATTTCATTTCTCTCTCTTCCTCCTTTCCTAGGATACTTCTCAACTGCCTCCTTCCAGCTACAATTCCAATAGATATACAAAAAAGCAAAAGCCTTTGGTTAACCTTGGTTTTTGTAAATAAAGTAAATGCTTAAAATGAAACAAGACAAATAGACCTTCCCCTACCCAGAGAAAAAGACTTTAGACTCCCATGATGGCTCTCAGAAGAAGGAAAGAAATGCCAAATGACTGGCTTGTCAACTCACTTGATTTCTCTGAGCCTCGGTTTCAGCATCTATAAAATGTACTAAATGATGTCTAATGTCCCTTCAAGTTTAAGATCATGATCTTAGGAGACTACTCCAAATGGGGGGAGAGAGGCTTTTTTAAGGAGAAAAAAAATCATATTCAACCTGGATTTTTTAATGATATATACACAGTGCCTTACATTTTGTAGGACTTATATATTTTTTCTTCCCCCCCTTTTTCTTCTGTCTGTCTTTTTCTGTATTTCTTTTTTGCCTTGTTACATTGTCCTTCAGGTTTTTTTTTTTGTTGTTGTTGTTGTTTTGCCACATGTGTAAGCATGAATGGAATAAAAAAACCTTTGTGTTCCCTAAAAAACTATGCCTGAATACCAGAATTTGACAAACTAGAAGTTAATGAAAGTTAAGGAAAGAAATGGAATCATGGATTCTTAAGTATTTAGTCTATTCACTGAAGCCTCAGGGGATGATTTGAGGGAGCCAATAAAGTAGAACCAGTTCCAAAAATTTATTTTCATTTTTCTCCTTAAGTTTCAAATCCAAGAATGTGCAAAGGATCTGTGATTTCTTTAGCATGGTGGTTCCCTCCATCATTGCAGTTGTCATTAATCTATTACTTAGTTGTTTTTTTATTTTTTAATGCCCTACAGAATTGCTAAAGTCAATTTAAAGAACTTAAGTGACTTGCCCAGGGTCACAAAGCTAGCAAGTGTCAGAGGTAGGATTTAAACCCAGATATTCCTGACTTTGAGCCACTGTTCCATCCCACTTCTAAAGTTGAACATAATAACATTATCAATGTGTGGATTTGTTTCACTTGTCTAACCTTACTTGTTATAAAAGAGAGAAGTCTATTGGTAATGGGCAAAGAAAATGGGAAGTAATGAGGATGTACGAAAAAGAGAAAAATATCAACAACAAATATTTTTAAGAAGAGAAAAAGAACAATTACTTTGGTGTTGTGTAGGGGTGGAAAGTGTAAAGGAATGGTGGGTTCAGCAACATTGCTGGTCAAAGCCTATGGACTGAAAAGCAGGAGGATTCGGTTCATAAGTGACTGCTGCACTTCCAGCCAAAGTGAGATGGCAGTTGGGGACAGAGGAAGTCAACAAGCATTTATTAAGCATTGACTGTGTCCCAAGCACAATGTTAAGCAGTTTACAGATAACATCTCATTTGGTTGAGATAGGAAGACCCAAGTCTCAAAAAGAAACAAAAATCTCACTCTACTGGGGAGATAACACATAAACAAGCATGAACAAACAGGATATATACAGGTTAGAAATAATAACAAGTTATCTTTTGTGTAGGTTTTACTTGATTACAACACTAAGTTCTGTTATTTTAAGTTCAGACTAGTTTACTGCTCATTAAGTATGACTGGATAAATTAAACAGAGAAAACATTGCTAACATGTAGGTTTGGTAAGATTATCAAAACCATTATCTTTGCATTGTAATAACACAGATGCTTTTGAGCTCTAAGACTACACTCAAATATTGGAATGTTATGAGGCTATTCACCACCATCATGATGTTCAGGCATCTTAGAGTTTCAGAGATCTTAAGGTGCTGAATCAACATTTAGTCTGTGAATTTTATGCAGGGTTAATGAAATAATGGGGTCAAAAGATTTAAAGCCAGGAGATCCTTAGGGATCACATACCCAAATCCCCTCATTTTATAGACAAGGAAGCAGACACTGAAAAGTGCCCAAGACTATTCAGCTAGAAGGAAGGAGATGAGTCTGGAGAAGGGTCTGGAAGGATAGGGCTGATTACATGGATTTCAGGCAGAGCTATGTTCAGGTTCCAGATTTGAAGCCAGAAAAAGCTGCGACAATTGTGTGTATTTACTCTTGCTTCCTCCAGCTCCTGGGAATTAGTTGGCCTTCAGCAGTTACAGCTGGAAAGATTTACAGACTTGCCCAGGGAGATTTGGAACATCTAGCTGGGGAGAGATCAATGCCCATTTCATCTGCCCCTACCCTTTTCATGTATCCTAAAATGAATAAAACGGGTGTAGTCATAGGTAGCTTTATAAATAATATATTTCAGGGGCAATGGGAAAATTTCCCAGACCATCATATCATACCTCCCTATCTGCTTAATGTTACCTGAAATTCCTTTAATAGCAGAAAAGGTCTTTCAGCAATTGGGGACAAAAGTCTAAAACGTAAATACCTATGCCTTTTGATGCAGCAATACCACTTCTAGGTCTGTATCCCAAAGAAATCATAAAAAAGAAAAAGTAACCTACATGTATACAAATATTTATAGAAGCTTTTTTTGTAGTGGCAAAGAATTGGAAATTGAAGGGATGTCCATCAATTGAGGAATGATTGAACAAATTGTGGTCTATGAATGTAATGGAATACTATTGTGCTATAAGAAATGAAGAGCAGGCAGATTTCAGAAAAACCTGGAAAAACTGACCCAAAATGATGCTGAGTGAATTGAGTAAAACCAGGAGAATATTATACAGCAACATTGTAGAATGAATAACTGGGAATGACTTAGCCCTTCTCAGAAATACAGTGATCCAAGACAATTCCAAAAAGATCATAATGGAAAATGCTGTCCACATCTAGAGAAAGAACTGATGGAATCTGAATGCTGATCGAAGAATATAATTTTAATTTTTTAATAGTTTTTTTCATTTTGTTTTTTTCTTCCTTTACAACATGACTAATATGGAAATATGTTTTATGTGACTGTATATGCATAACCTATATGAGATGGCATGACATCTTGGCAGAGGGGAGGAAGGGAGAAATATTTAGAATTCAAAATCTTTCAAAAAATGAATGTTGAAAATTGTCTTTACATGTAATTGGAAAAAATTATTGAAGAGAAAAAAGGTAAATGACTGATAGAGGCAACCCACAAATATAGGATATAGACATTTGGGTCCATTTCTTCAAATGGCTGGATCAACTTTTATATTTTCATCCATAACCAGTAGCAGAGCTAGGGTGCTGTGACTTTGTTCCAAGGCTTGGAAATTTCAAAATTGAAATGTTTATGATCCTTCAGTATTATAGGAACAACTGAGTTTAGCACCTAGTTAGCAAGTTATAATATCCCCAAAATGTTGCTAGTAAGATCACAAGTGCAATAAGGATGTCCATGATCACCACTATTATTCAGTATTGTACTAGAAGTGTTAGCTTTAGCAATAAGAGAAGAAAAAGAAATTGAAGGAATTAGGGTAGGCTGTGAAGAAACAAAGCTTCACTTTTTGCAGATGATATGATGGCATACTTAGGGAATCAATTAAAAAACTACTTGAAATAATTAACAACTTTAGCAAAGTTGCAGGATATAAAATAAACCCACATAAATCATTGGCATTTCTATATATTGCTAACAAAGCTCTGCAGCAAGAGATTGAAAGAGAAATTCCATTTGAAGTAACTGTAGACAATATAAAATATTTGGGAGTCTACATGCCAAGACTAACCCAGGAACTATATGAACACAATTACAAAATGCTTTTCACATAAATAAAGTCAGATCTAAACAACTAAAAAAATATCAGTTGTTCATGGATAGGTTGAGCTAAAATGATAATTCTACCTATATTTATTTAGTGCCATACCACTCAAACTACCAAAAATTATTTTATAGAGCTAGAAAAAATGATAACAAAATTCATCTGGAAGAACAAAAGAACAAAAGGAATTAATGAAAACAGATGCAAAGGAGGGTGGCCTAGGTGTATTGGATCTAAAACTGTATTATAAAGCAGCAATCATTGAAACTACTTGCTACTGGCTAAGAAATAGAGAGATGAATCAGTGGAACAGGTTTGGCACACAAGATACAGTAGTCAATGACTATAGTAATCTACTGTTTAATAAACTTAAAGATTCCAGCTTCTGGGATAAGAACTCACTATTTGACAAAAACTGCTGGGAAAACTGGAAAACAGCATGGCAGAAACTAGGCATAGACCAACGTCTTAAATCATATACCAAGATAAGGTCAAAATGAGTACATGGTTTAGAGATAAAGGTTGATGCTATAAGCAAATTAGGAGAGCTAAGAATAGTTTACTTGTCAGATCTATGGACCAGGGAAGAATTTATGACCAAACAAGAGATAGCTAACATTACAAAATGCAAAATGGATATTTTTGATAACACTAAATTAAAAACTTCCTACACAAAATATCCCCAGTGCAACCAAGATTAGAAGGGAAGCAGAAAGCTGGGAAACAATTTTTACAGCCAGTGTCTCTGATAATGGCCTCATCTCTAATATATAGAGAGAACTGATTCAAATTTATAAGAAGTCATTCCCCAATTGATAAATGATCAAAGGGTATGAACAGGTAGTTGTCAGATGAAGAAATTAAGACTATCTACAGTCATATGAAAAAATGCTCCAAAGTACTATTGATTAGAGAAATGCAAATTAAAACAACTTTGAGGTAGCACATCACACCCATCAGATTGGCTAACTTGACAAAACAGGAAAATTGATAAATGTCATATGAATGTAATGGAATGCTATTGTTCTATAAGAAATAATGAGCATGCGGACTTCAGAAATACCTGGAAAGACTTGTATGAACTGATACCGAGTGAAGTGAGAAGAAGCAGGAGAACACTGTACACGGTAACAGCAATATTGTGTTGTGATCAACTTTGATAGACTTAGCTGTTCTCAGCAATGCAATGATTTGAGTAACTTCCAAAAGACTCACGATGGAAAATGCTATCCACATCCAGAAAAAGAACTATGGAGTCTGAATACAGATTGAAGTAGACTATCTCTCCTTTTTTTGTTTTTTTCTTTCTTGTGGATTTCCCCTTTTGTTCTGATTCTTCTTTCATAAAATGACTAATGTGTAAATATGTTTAATATGATTGTACATATATAGCTTATGTCAGATTGCATGCCACCTTGGGAGGGGAAAGTAGGGGAGAGGGAATTAGAGCTCAAAAATCTTACAAAAGTGAGTGTTGAAAACTAAAAATAAATAAAATATACTATAAAGGCAAGCAAAATATATGTGTTGTTTATTACATCATACCACACTGATGTCTATCTTAGTGTTAAAAATAACTTGTAGAAAACCAACTTCCTCAAAACAACTCAATCACAAAATGGAGGCTTAAAATCAAATGGAATCAGTTATATTAAATCAACAAACTATCTTATAAAGGTAATAAAACTTATTCACATGAACCTTTTTCCCTCTTTCCCTCCTTTCACTTCTCCCTCCCCCTTCTACTTAGGGGAATCTGAAGCATCTGAAGACTCTTTCAGCAGAAGGGGCAGATAAGAACAATTTGTTCCAAAGACCATGAAAAGCTGAAGCAGGCACCATGGAGCACTTACAGGTTGGTCAGGCATTGAAGATGGTCATTCATTACATCCCAAGCCATCACCAGTTATCCTGACTTTTGTCTGTCACTGCACTTCAATGACTCTGGAAGAAAAGAGTGAAGCTGACAACTTAGTGCAACTCTGCCTCACTTCAATCCAATTCACAAACACATCAGAACATCACCCTCATGATGTCATTGGTCCTCTTAGAAAACAAAGGATGAACAACAAATCCTTAAAATGAAATGTCAGTGTCTCTTCATGGTATTCATATTCTCAATGTTTAGCTTGGTGAAATGCAACAGTTGCCATAGGATTCACTTTCTGAAAATCCTTTGTAGATTGTTACCTTCCTCAAATCCAAAGAGACATCTGCCATGTAGTATTCCAGCTGTCCTGATTCTAAGTGGTATTTTCTGTGATTCCATTCAGACAAGATTTTGCCACATGGTTCCAATATAAGAATAACTTTCCTGCTCCAGGTTTCACCTATACTTTATGCTTTGGAAGTAAAAGAAAGTGACTTGTAATCTGAACTTCCGGGTCTTAATGAATTTCCCAAAGCAACACTTCACCAGTTTTGCTCAGGAAAAAGCCCAATTTGAGTAGCTATAGCAGTAGCAGTAAGAGAACTAGATATTTCAACTGTGAAACATGCAATTAACTTTGATTTGACAAATGGTATTAAAGAGTATGCACCCTGAACTAATCACACAGATTATGTTGCAAACCTTGGTCTTGCCACTTCATTCTTCAATGAGAGGAATGTCAAGATTGCCAAGAATCTGTTGGATGTTCTTGTTGAAGCTAAGAAAGTATGCTTGAGGAACATCACTATAGTAGATTCAGTGGAGGTTTTAGTGCCAGAGTCCATTGACAAAGCAATGATGCCAGCAGTTCTAGCTTTAGTAGTAGTCATGTAAGCAGTGGTCACAGTGGTGGTGAAGGTGGTAGTCATGGCAGCAGCAGAGGATCTGGTGGAGGTGACTATGGAGGCATCTGTAACAGTAATGGATATGGAGGAAATAATAATTCCAAAGGGTTTGAATAGTGGGGTAATTAAATCTGCTCACAGTAGGTCACCCCTACCAAACAGACTACACCTTGTGTAGTTTCAAGAACTTGCAGGACATTACCAGCTGTGATTCTCCACTGAGATGTCTCTTTAAGGAAACTCAAAGTTACAAGAAGAAATGAAAGGAATAATCAGCAGCCCTATTCAGAAGGTGGTTTGAAGACTTTACTGCTTTAGTTTGTATTAACTCTTCTTCTCCACCCTTTCCCAAAACTGCATTAACAATTTGGTGACTGAGGTTCATGTTTATTAATGCACTGTGCCTTTAACTTTAGACAACTTTTATTTTGATGTCCTCTTGGCTCAGTAATGCTCAAAATATCGATTGTTTGGACAAAATCAATTTCCTGAACTTGGGCTAAAATAAAAATTTGGCACAGGAGTGTGATACAAGTTAAACAGGAATCGTTGATTCATCCAAAATATGACAATATTGCAAAACTTATGTGATAGCTGGCATTACGGTTTTTGATACCTGCAGATTTGGAAAACCAAAACCAAAACCAGACATCATGGAACATATCAATGAAATTAGTTTCTAATGTGGCAAACTGTACTAATTTAAACTTTTGATTTACTCACTCTATTCTGGATAGGTACTTAAAACTTGGTAGTTATTGATAAGCCATTCTAGTCATGATGGGGCAGTAAGGTGGATAGAGTGCTGGGTCTGGGTTCTGGGTTCTGAGTTCAGATCTGGCTTCAGATACTTAATAGCTGTGTGACCCTGGGCAAGTCATTTAACCCTGTTTGCCTCAGTTCTTCTCTATACAATGAGCTAGAGAAGGAAATGGCAAACCATTCTAGTATTTTTGCTAGGGGTTGCAATGAGTTGGACATGACTGAACAAAAAAAAAACTTT